>VZRZ01000477.1:391777-582741 GCA_013398175.1 Climacteris rufus | reverse complement strand
TTACCAATTAAAACTTTACAATTTCCCCCTGGCTCGCTCCCCCCCCCCCCTTCCCCTTTTAGAAGTTTGGGCCTGGGGAGCCCGAATGGCCTTGGGTGAGTACAGAATGCTAGTGTTATGTCTATAGAAAACAGCAAACAACGAGATATAAAGCATATACGCCAGACAATGCAGGATTTGAAAAATATAAGGGTTAAACCTAAGGCAACATTTCCCCCCTGGGGACGTTCAGAAGAAGAGAAGATTCCATGGGATCTCATCAATGTGTATAAACAACTGAAGGGAGGATACAAAGGCAGCTGAAACTGGTTCTCTCTTAAGTGGTGACCACAGGCAATGTGCAGAATCTAAAACACAGGATGTTTTCTCTGAACATCAGGAAACACTTTTTACTGTGAGGAAGACTGAGCACTGACACAGGTTTCCCAGGGAGGTTGTGGAGTGTTGATCACTGCACATATTTAAAACTGCCTGGAGATCATCGTGTGCAACCAGCTACAGGTGCCCCTGTCTGAACAGAGTAGGATTGTATTAACTGATCTCCAAAGGTCTCTTCCAAACACAATCATCCAGGGGTTTCCCTATCCTCTTGTGCTGCTTGGTGGGGGCAAAGGAGAGAAGGGGGAGAAATGTGTTTTAGTTTGTCTTTTTTTTTTTTTCTTCGTTGCTTTTGGTTGTGATGGTAATCAATAAATGATCTTCCTCTTTTTATTGTGAACCACAAGTTTTTGGGTTTTATTTTCTCCCCTCCTCTGTTGAGGTGGAAGAATAAGACAGTAGGTGGGTTGGGCCTGCTGATCTGCCAAAGTTAAACCACCACAGACATAAACAGAAATAAAACCTTTTAGCTTGATTATAGGTTATTAGATTTCTAATTTTTAAAAATCAATTAGAGTGTATATCAATAGGAAAAACAGAACTGTGATTCACATACTAATTACCCCTGAATGTGTAGAGAATGATTATGATTTCTTTGTAAATTACTCATGTTTTAGGACTAAAAAAAAATAAAAAATATCTTGCAAGTTCTGAAGTCTTGTGTATGCTCCTATGTATGTTACAAATTTCCTTGGTACTTCCTTAACAGGGGATTCATTAAAAGATTATCTCTCTTTACTCTGTTTAAGAAAATTCATTTTTCATATTCTTGTAGTCTTTAGCTACTGTGAAAATCAAATGAATCACATCTTTACTACAAGAAATCATAGAATGGTTGAATGATTTGAGTGGGAAAGGACCTGTAAAAAGCACCCAGTTCCAACTCCTTGCCATGGGCAGGGACACTTTCTGCTAGACCAGGTTGCTCAAAGCCCCATCCACCCTGGTGTTGAACGCAGTTTCTCTGGGCAACCTGCTCCAGTGTACCATCACCTTCATCTTGCTAAATTTTCTTCCTCAAGTCCAATATAAACAGATTAGAACTGTTGCTTTTTGTACTGTTGCTACGGGCCTTGATGAAGGGTGTCTGTGTCTTTATCATAAGCCCCACTTACACATACTGAAAGGTCACAATTAGGTCTCCCTGAGGCCTTCTGTTCTCTGAACTAAACAGTCTCACCTCTCTCAGCCTTTCTTCATAGGAGAATTGCTCCAGCCAACAACCAAATACTTTTGTTTCTTTGGCATAGAATTGTTGTGCCCACAAGTACATTTTATATGTTAATTAGTTTACTTACACAGTCAAAACGTGGGCAAAATTTGATCTTGTCCTTCTTTGCAATGTTATTGCAATCGTTGCATTATTGTGTTTTTTTAGTACTTTGTTTTCCTTGCAGCTTTAATGACAAAACTAAGAGATCTTTTAATTATAAAACTTATAACTATTTAGATACCTAGATACATTTTGGGAAATAAACAAGTTACAATTCCATAATGACTCTTGTCTATTACAGCTACTGCTCCACAAATTTTAGGTTTATGGTGAAGTAGACTTTTTCCTTGAAAAGTAAACATGGATTTCTGCACATCAAAAAAATTATTTAATGTACTTTTAATCAGGTAATCAAACTCTTCCAGGATACCCTGAACTATCCTTATTTCCACCTGAAATTATTATATTATAAATATTATCCTTATTTCCATCCTGCTGACACTATTTGTCAGAAGAAAATAAGGTTTGGGAGTAGTAATTTTTTTTGGTATGATCTTCTCTCTTAAACTAAAGATGATGCTTTTGAAATTATATTTCTCTTCCTATAGTACTGATCAATATTTTTAATAATTAAATGAATGGAAAAATGTATTATCCAACTGTAGAATTACTATTGTAATTCCTTCTTTTTAATACAGCCAGTGTTATAAGATACTTTATAAAAAATATGGTATCAGTGAATGCAGATTTAAGTCTCCAGTAGAAATTTGTTATTGAAATATGTTCCATCATTAGAGCTTCAGAGCTTTCATTAATCAGCATTACTGGATGTAACATGCTTCAGAGGAACTTAAATTAATTTTTATAAGAAAGTGAAAACTTTTTGTATTGTATTGTCTTATGTTATTGTTTTCTTTTTCTTTATACTGTAATTGAAACTTTTTTCCCCTCCCCTCACATCCCCCTAGATATTTCGTATTAGTAAATTCTATTGCTAAGATTTTGAAAATACATTTTGAGCAAATTTGGCTCCCCTTTTTTCTGCTTGGAAGTTAGGAACACCATTCAGTATTTGCAGAGCCTTACATGACAACTATTCAGGCTTTGTTATCCAGAAGAAAAAGAGGATGACATTCTCAGAAAAAAGTCTAGGAGTACTGGTAGAGTTTTAAAAGGGTAAAGTCTGTTTCTAAAATTCTATTTCTTCTCACTGACTACCTGTCAGTTTGGGTATGCCCAATGAGCCTGCAAACCAGTATGTTTCAAAGTGACATGCCAAAAGTTATCATTCAAATTCAAGTTTAATTGCTTAAAGAAGCAATCTGACTACAGAAATCATCTTCTAGGGACTCTCAATAAGTGAGTTTCCTAATACAGGAGCCTGTAAATATATATCTATCTAAGTGAATTTGGTTAAATAGCGCCACTTACAGGGAAAATCATCTAATTTGCTATACAAGGTTGACCGTTTTGACCATAATTAGTTCACCTAAATTTGGCAGTTTTACAGAGCTAAACAATTAGACAATCAATAAAACTTGACACGTGACATAATTAATTTGTGTTTTATGTTGCTTTGAGGATGAGCACATAATCTGAACTGTGTTGAACCCTGCTTGGTTATTTTTAATGGACTTGGTAGGTCACAATATAGCATGCAGTTCCCCTGCAGTTCATCTGACTACCTGAGTTACTAAAGACTGGGAGAACTTACAGTTAATGCCGAGGCTCTGGAAATAGTAAAATCAAGTTAATTGACTTTCTGAGGGGATACTCTAGATACATCACAGCTGATAAACTTGGTCAATAGCTAATTTGGAGAAATCTTACTTATCTGCAGTATATATGCAGGTTGATCGGATGATAAGTGCTATGAAAGTGTTGCCATATTCCTTGTGAATGATGCTCATTAAGAAGGATGGATCAAGTGACAATCTATGTAAAAGTTCATGCACACAAACTCTGATATGAAGGTTTACATATACAACCTTTATTTGCAAGTTCAACAGATTTTATTCATGGCACAATAAATTAGGTTTTAGAATATGGGGACATCCTTTATTATGTGCTGTGGACAATTCCATGTACATAAACTGCAAATAAATAAGTTTATTCTAGTCATAGATTATTTAAAAAACTTGTAAGGGTTTTTTAGCTTTTTGAAGAAAGTATGGTTAAATATATATATTTAAAATTTATTTTATGCCAGTGAATGCTGTGGAAAAGTTGGCATTGAAGCCTGCAAATTTGTTATTACCATTTCGATATTATTCATTCAATAGATACACGATGTGAAGAAGTTTGGACAAAATTAGATGAAAAATGAAAGTAATGATCCTAGACTTTCTTGCCTCTACAATTGAAGGCAGTTATAGAAAGTAATATGTTATGGAAATATGTCCTGGAAAATTCCCACATTTATCGATTATGGTAGTCTTTCAGTATTTTTAGAAGTTGGTAAGTTAGTCATGATAATGATTTAATTTGTGAAATAATCTCTTTAGTTGTTGACTCTTTTTTAAAAGTACATATGAAAATCTCATAGTCTTTCTATTAGGATTTCAATCCACTCTGCAAATATTCCTTTAAGTCTCTTGTATTTAAACGATGTAATTATCTAGAAAGTGGATTGTAGGCAACATTGTAATCTTGCTATCTGCAGGATGTGACTTTAACAAAATAATTTTAGTTCTATCCAATTGTTGTGTTATCAATTAACAGACATTTTTGACCTGTGTGTGGAGTGTTATTTGTCCCATGGTTGAATATTAGTTTATTTTAGCAATATTTAACTTTGGTTAAAAAAAATAAAAAAAGAAGAACAAAAATTGGTGGAATGCAGTCCTTACAGTTCACCAAGTAAACATTCATAAAAGGAACTGTAGTCACAGGAAAGTTTGGAAATAACTTTGTTTGTTTGTTTTTTTGTGTTGCAGGGGATTTCTTAATAGATTTAAATCAATAAGCTGAGGTTAGGTAGTTCTTTTACTCCATAGCACTTCTCATGTAGTAATAACCTGGACATGAGGTTAGAAAGGACTTGAAAAGGTCAATAAAATGTGTTTTATTTAAGTTTTATGTGCATTAGGGCTATGAGGAAAGAAGGCTCTAAGAGAGTTACAAGATGCTTGCTCCTTCAGTTACCATATGAATGGTCCTTAGTGATCCTATAAAAGGGATAGTAAGAGAAGTTCTTACCGTTGACAAAAATGTGAGAAATCTCACTGGGAAGCTTGTATTTGATTCTAAAAAATATTGGAAAGAAAGCCTTTATCTTTTTCATCTCTGACTTCATAAGATTTGTATGGTGAAGTAGATATATTCCAGATTTTTAATGTTTTGGGGGCTTAACTTTTTTCCTGAAAGTGGGTGTATATGCAGTGCATTATTTGACAACTCAACACTAGCTAGCAGTGATATTCTTTCAGGGCATCCTAAGGTGAACGCCTGACATTTCCTAATGCTTATTGAAACAAAGGACTGCTCTCTTAAAGGAGCAGATTTTTGTCTGAAGTACCTTAACCAAAACGATAGAAAGTTGGGGTAGCCACCCACTCTTTCTGAGCTTATTTTGATGGACGCTGGGCAAAAACTGAGGCATGAATTTTGCAGAAATCATGCAAAATATTGTCGAGCTGATCAAGATAGGTGTTATTTGTGGTGGTCATATGATGCAATTAATAAGTCATGGTGTTAGAGTTGGAGTTGGTCTTACTTAACCATTGCAGTCCAGCCTAACTTGAATCTTAAGAAAGGAGAGCAAGTCCTCAAAATTAACGTAGAGTGTACTTCTGTGTTTTAGTAGTTGTAGAATTTGGAATATCTTCCTGTGCCATTTAAATAGACATTTAGACTTTAAATTCAATTGAGTATTGTTACTAACAATGGTATATGACTTTGGAGTTATTTTTCCCGTAGGAGCCTTCATAGTGCTGTGTATTACCACTAGAAATGTCTTGCTGACACACCAGTGTTTTGGCTTCTGCTGAGTAGTGCTGGCACTTCACCAGTATTTCTCTTCACAGTAGTGTGAGGGGTGGACGAGATCTTGGGCAGGGACACCAAGCAGACTCACACAGACCAGAGGGGATATTCCATACCATATGATGTCAACTCAAATACAAAAGTTAGGAAAAAGGAGGAGGAAGTGGGGCATCCAATATTTACAATATTTGCCTTTCAGACCAACTGCTACACATCCTGAAGCCATGAGAAGTGGCGAGGCGTTGCTTGCTCATGGGAAATAGAGAAAAACATTTTTTTTTTCGCTTTTCTTGTATACATGTGACCATTACTTTTGTTTTGTAAACTGCCTTTAACTTGATCCACACAGGATTTTCTGTCTTATTTTCTCCCACCTCCTACTCAACATCCTGTTGAGGAGGTGGCTGATGGATAGGAGGTGGCTTGTTGCGCATTTGGTGTCCAGATATGGTCAACCTACTAAAGTTATTTCATTTGCCTGTCCTCTTGAAAGAGGAAAATTTGAGGAGTTCTTCTAAAATTCTCAGGTTTTTCCTGTCCAAGATCTTTGGTGTTACTTTGATGAAAGCAAAAAAATAAACTTGAAAGATTGGCTGCAGGATCCTTACAGGCAATAAGGTAGCACCAATAATCACAAACTAATACTCATGCATGAAAATTTGAAATGCTTTGGAGAAAAAGTTTTGTTGGTTTGGAGTTTTTTTAGTCCAAAACATATGAATGTCATTCTTAAAAAAAAAAATTCAAAATTGATCTTAACATTTTTCCAATGGAGATTTTTGCATGGTTCTGGGAGCTTATCAGTGGCGGGAAGGAAACTTGTAATTCTGTAAATGTGGTGATTTTTCCTCTGTATGAGATGTCTGCATTTAGAAGAAAAGTTACAAAGTGACTGGGCACTGATATGGGTGAATTTTAGGAGTCTTCCTCCTTTAACAGTTCCCAGAGTAGAAAATTACGTATGGGTTTTTTGTTTAGATTTGTTTTGTTTTGTTTTTCTAATTGCTACAAAAGCCCAATGAAACTGTCCGAAAGTAGGGGCTATTTTGAAACATACTTGCCATTGGTATTTTCTGGATCAAGACTACAGATTGGGATCAAAGGTAGCTGATTCAAAAAAAAAAAAAAAAAGAATTTCAGGACTGAGGGGGCTTTTTGCCAAACCATTAAATAACAATTCTAAGCATATGAAGGGAGTGAGTTAGTTGTGTGTCTGGTTTGATGCTGAAACAGTAGGAGTACTTTTATGTTTAGAATTAACCACAGACTTGAAATTATTCACTGAACATGGGATTCTCTGTGACTTTTCACTAATAATTATTTCTAAAAAGTATAGGTACTTCAACTTTCTGAACCACCTGTCAGCTAGATTAATAGCATCTTGGCAGCTGATTACAACCACCAGTATGTAGTGGCTACCAGATGAGCATTAATTTAGTTTTGTATTAAGCATGCAAAGCAAGTAGAGAAAATATAATCATTTATTATTATAATAGTTCTAAGTTGTAACCAGCTGCATGATTTATGCTTCAATTAAACTATGCAGCTTGTACAAAGTCTTCTTCCGGTATTAATCATGCAAACTGGATCATTATTTATGACTAAAAAAAGCAGATGAGCCAGGATTTTCAGTGATGATTGGGAAAGGTTTCCTATTTGCAACACCCCACATATTAAGCATGGCAGGAAAGATAAAGCATTTAATATGAAGAAAAAATTTGATAGTCTAGAATTTTTCAGTTTTGAATTGCAATACTATCAATCTGCTGTTACTCTGTAAAATTAAGTTAAATTTTACTATCATTTACACCCCTCAAAGCCTGTAGACTGCTCAAAGTCAATGGCTATCAGTGAAAGTAGTTTGATCTTATTATATTCTGGTTTTTTTTTTTAATTTTGTTGTGATTGGTAAACTATTCACTAGGAAAGATGTAGTGTCTATCAGTGGACATGTGGACATGACAGCAAAGATAACTAGTGATAAATTTATGGCTTTACTTTCCAAGTCCATTTGCATGTCTTAGGTGTACTTGATTGAGCTGGTCTTGAGGAATAAAAACATTTCAAGATGAAAAATGCTTCTTCCACTTTACAGAAATTTTATGAATTTGCGAACTGTTAAGAGGATACAACTTTTCATATTTTTCAGGGAGGAAAGGTAAAGTGTTGGATTACTGGGACTTTGGTAGTTGAAAACTTAATTTTCACCAGAACCTGTCCTGTTCTAATTTTGACTTGAGACAACACCAGCTTTGTCAACTGTGTGAATATCCTGGGTACTTGGTGAGTGACTGTTTGCTGAAGTATTTCTTCTGCTTTGTTCCTCTTGAATTTACATTAACCATAGAGAAACTTTCCCTGAAACCTGCATGTCGTGTCAAAAAAAAGTAAAAAAAAAAAATAATAAAAAATTAAAAAAAGTAAAAAATAAAAGTAAAACAAAGAAAATAAACAAACAAAACCCAAAAAAGCCATACAACAACTAAACCTGAAGCTCACACTGGATTGCTTAACATGTAATTGATGGAGCAAATCTTCCAAACTACCTATTTTTTATAAAATTAAGTAATTAAAAGTTTACAAGATAAAGTATAAGAACGAAGATCACAAATGAACATAGCCTTATTTCTTCACCGCCTCCACACAGTTTTTTTTCCTTCCCCTTCCTGATCCTATTTTTTTTCTACTCTAGCCACCTTCAAGTTTCATTTTCCACATCTCCCACTCTTCTTTCTGTTTCTGGGACATCTTAAGCCAAATTTTGTGATTCCTATGATGGTGAGAATAAGCTATGAAATTTACTAAAAAGAATTAATTTTATATCTTATCAATCTATAGCAATTTATTATTAAATAAATGTGAGATATATGCAAAGTTGTGGTGTCAAAAAATGCCTGCTTTACTGATCTAGGTCTTTGTTACAATATTGCAGTTCAGTGGACAAACTCTATAAATGAAAGTTCCGAAGCTTTTTTTTTAATTGGTTAAAAGGGATTTTTTTTCCCTATTACAAGTAATTGGATAATGAATAAATTAGGGAAGTAAAAAGCCTGTACTAAAACACAGTCATATTTTCTTTGTTTTTCCAACAGCTAAATATTAATAAGTATTAAATTTGGTGCCAAATGTTATAGGAGATAATATTAAAACTAAACTGAAGTTTAACTTGATTGTACTACCAGAGATCTTTCTAGGGGTGTTAAGAAAAAGAGTAGTGTGGAAACCCTAGATTGCCTCTGCAGAACATTAAACAATTCAATGTTTACACTGTAGAATTTTATTGTACGAGTGTGGGTTAACGTCTCTTTTACCCAACACCAAATTTACTTAAACAAGAAATCCCAAAACTTACAGGTCACCTATACTGCTGGCATAAGGCAACAGACATTCATGGCAGCACATTTTCCTGTTGTTGAAAAGAGAAACACCAAACCCAGGAGTGCCTTATAAAATTGTCTAGAAATCAAATCAGGAACCAAAGGCAATGGTATTTTGTGTTTGAACTTTTATGGGGTGACATACAGCAGAGGAAATACAATGCCCTGAACTCAGAAGAAAATGTGACACCACCTAAAGTTATATTTATGACTGTTTCAGTGACTTTTCAAACCTGTTGAGAGATGCATGCATGAAAATATAAAATCTAAAGAATTGTATATTAGTGCTGGTGAAAATCAATTGACTTAGTCAATATGAGTAGACTTACAAACTTACACTAAAATGAGTTTTATAAGATATTCATATAGGTAGCCTTCTGATATAAGAAGACACTCTTAACTCATGCAAATTAGGATTTTTCATGTTTCAGATCAATGAAATGAAAGCTGTAGTGCTTCAATACAAAGGCTCCAATGAATCTCAAATAAATGGTTCAAACTCTATAAGTACTGATTTGAGTATGGGAAATACTAGAGCAGATATTTTCTTCAGTAGCATTTGAAATACAGCTGCTCTAACTGTTGTACGTTATATCCCAGAAAGAAATAGCAATCCCTGCAGGAAACAGGAAAAAATTCTATGGAAAAGAAAGTACTGCCTTTCACATGATTGTGTGCATTTTGTAAACATTTGGACTATACCTGGGCCTTATCTAGAGCATGAATAGCAATCTGTTTCTTTGAACTCATCCATAATCGAGAAGCTGAGAAAGAAAAGTCTCAGAAGTCACTCAGGCAGGTAGAGGCAATAACAAAACAGTTTTTGATAAAATATTTAGGGAATTGCATAAAGATGTTGACTGTGAACATACCTAGAAATAAGCTGCTGTTTTCAAAAATTGCAGCAGTACATATTTCTACCTTGAAAGCATACATACCCAGTGAGACCTTTTTCATATTTTGTATGTGTGTGTCTCTGATAATATAATGTGTTGTCTCAATGTATAGGTACAAATTGACTAAACAAATATTTGGATGAATTAATCGTGAGTTCCTAATATATTGGGACATGACATATTTTAGCATAAGGTATGTGAAGAGCAGGATTCTTGCAACATTGGCATGGAAGAAAGGAATGTACGTGATCTTGGTTTGTTTTTGTTTGTCTTTCCATTTGAAGTGAATAGAAGAAAACTTGTAAAGAACAGCAATTATTTCATGAAAGAGAAATTCTTACAGATGACTATTTTAATATAGTGTTAAATCTCGTTTCTTCATGCATAGCAATATATTTTATTCATTAAATTGAACAGAAATAAGTAAATTACAATAGTCTTAGATGATGAAGATATTAAATCATAGTCTAAATTACAAGTAAAAAACCTGACCAAACAACACCAAAAGAAAAATCACCCCCAAAACCAAAGCAAATGGGAATTTTCTTTTCTCTTTCCTAGATTTTATAACTTTAGTTTTTAGTAGAATTTTCTTTCTTGTTTGTTGCTGTTCATGTTTCTAGTGTATTTCATTAAAGAGTCATTATTTGACTAATTAAGTCAGTTAAATGTGTTTGGAGTTAGCAATGACTTTTTCCAACATTTCTTTTTTTAATTCTGAAATCTATCAAAGTGATCAAATAACTAGAAGAAACAGCACACTGCTTCTTTCTGATGCATTTTCTTAGCACAGTATGCAGTTTCTGTTATCTTGTGATCAAAGACCACACAGTGCATGCCATAGTTATATGTCTGCCCCCCATATTCTGACTTTCATAGCACTTTGGGTTACTGAAATTTGTGTATTTGGACAGAATAAAATTTGCCTAAGTGTGTCTTGAATTGTGAGGGAATCTCTTATGGAAAGAAGTCTTCTAAAGTAAGACTGTGACTTCGCTTAAGAAGCAGCTTCAGGAACATCACAGTATCTATTAAGAACATGTCAAATAACTTGTGTAAGCTGCACACCGTGATCAATTGCTTTTCATGTTTCAAATCTTAAAGGAAGAGGATGAAATGTGAAAACAATGAGTTTAGACAGTTCTCAATGAAGAACTAGGACACTCTTTTTTCTACTGCAGACATGGAAGCTCTTGGCTAGCCCTAGATTGGAAAATGACAGCACCTTTTCTCAAGATTAAGGGCTATTATCAGACTGTATCCTCAAAATGTATCCACTCAGTCTTACTGTCTGCATCTGGAATACCTGTTGTGTTTTTAGGCAAGACAAGTTATTTTAAGCAAAATAGGTAGTCACTTGTAGTTAGAAATAAGATCAACACCACTGCCTCTTTCCATTTTTAGGAAGCTCATGCTACATTTGAAGATTATCTGATATTTAATACAAGTTTTGAGTGCATTATCCAGCGGTAAATATCTGCAGTTGTATGAACATCTATTTTATAATGCCGTTAAAGTTTACTTTACTTCTAAATATTAAAATATTTAATATTATGATTTTCAGTAGTCTTAGGTCTGCAAAGTTAGTAGGCCCAATAACCATGTGTTATTCAAATCTCTTTCCAAATTGTTGAAGAGGAGGTATGGGTGTATGTAACTAATGAAGGAGCAACAAGACACCTAACATTTGTACTGAATGAGGAGGCTGTCCTGTAAAAACTGGGTAGAGGGCTACTGAAAGATAGGGTAGTTGAAAAACATCTCTGGGAAGTGTTTGATGGTTTTGATGTCCCTGGAGAATTTTAGTCTTGGAGTCTCAGGGCAGAAGTCCTCTGCTTCTTTCATGACAGTGGTTCTCAATGTTTGAAAGTCCTGTAGAACATATTCTCTGCTTACTTTCAGTGTACTTTCAGTACATTAGAAGTTAAGATCTTGGGAAGTCCATTCAGCTCATCTTGTGATTGGTGAGGTATTCCAGTCCCTTTGCCATCTTTGTGAACCTTCACTGGACCTGTTCCAGTTTGTCCATGTCCTTGCTGTACTAGGCAGAACCTGGAGGTCCCTTCTAACCCAAACCATTCTATGTTTCTATGAAGTGGACACAGTGCTTCAGGTGCAGCCTCACCAGTGCTGAGTAGAGGTGAAGGATCAACTTCCTCAGCCTAGGAACAACATTCCTCCTAATGCAGCCCACGATGTCACTGGCTTTCTTTGCCAAAAGGACATATTGCTGCCTCCTGTTCAACATATTTGCCTAAATCACCTTCAGGTCCTTCTCTCTGCCAAGCTACTTTCCAGTTATGGTGGTGTATAGGATTCCTTTCCAGATGCATGTCTTGTTGAACTTCCCTCTGTTGAACTTCATTTGGTTCCTCTGAGCCCAGTTCTCTAGCCTGTCCAGGTCCCTTTGGATAGCAACATGACCTCTGGCCTGTCAGTCACTCCTCTCAGTTTTGCGTGATTACCAACCATTTGGAAACTTATGTGACTGAGTCTTCATTTGTATGTTGGAACTGCTATTAAGGAAATTATAGACATTACCGTGTATAGAGTATAATGTTACTTAAATAAAAAGCCTGGTTGTGGTTGAATTGACAGAATAGTTGTAATATGTGGCTGTCAGTTCCAGGTCTCAAAATTTGTGATGCTTAGCTTCTTAATCTATTTTCTGGTTGGTCAGTTTGAGGAGATTTTGATGTGTTAATTTTAAGAACAGGTTTCCAAAATAGTTTATTAAACGTCAGAATTTAAACTGCGTGCTTTACCAAATGGTTTTCTGTGTAACTTCAGTTTACCATCTTTCCCACAAATACCCACAGTCTAATTCTGGATGTAAATGATCAGTTGCTAAATGATACACTACGTAAAGGTATTATAGCAGACAATGCCATCAGAGGTGTCAGCTATGTCTGTGCCTCTTTTGTGTCAGCATTTTCTAGCTAAACCCCATTATGTCATCCATCAGAGAGGCCGCCCTGAGCAACCTGATCTAGTGGCTGGCATCACATCCCATGGCAGGGCAGTTGGAGCTAAATGATCTTTAAAACGCCTTCCAACCCAAGTAATTCTATGATTCTACGATTCTGTGAAATCTGCAAATGTATTCTGTATAGGTTAGTTCCTTTCATTTTTATCTGAACGGGATTTGAATTTGTGCTGTATAACTGAAACATGTTGCTCACACTGTATGATCATATTTTTTAAAACTGTATGACAGATCAATATATTAATATTCACCAGTAACTTCCAGTATACCTTTCATCTCCAAGGTGAAACCAGCAGCTAAAAGGATGCTTATACCATTTCGATTTGAATATTCTTTAAATGGTAAAAACTGCCCTAAGAAAGGGGAGAAGAGTGCCCTCCAGAACTACATTAAATTAGTTGTTCCTCATTATACTGTGTATTATCACCTTGCTCAGAACCACTAGGGAATGTCTTTTCACAGGAAACTGCGGATTAAGTTTGCCAGTGTATTACAGCATTTCTGTAAACTACCAAATAATGATTACTAAATTAAGTTTCTTTTTCTTTTGCTTCCAATTATAAATCATTCAGGCAGACAAAATATTATGCTTATTCTACTCTTTCATGTATTTGTATTGTTAGAGGGCATGCTGTTTAATCATTAGCTTTCTTATGTTTGCATGATATGATAGGCTGCTGTGTGGTGATGCTTCCCTGGGCTTGATGCACTCAGGGATGCATGCTTCAGGGGAAAATCTGTTGTGAGAGCATAAAGGAAAGCTGTAACTTAACCCTTTGTTGGGGGTGTCTGTAGCAGGTTGATTCAGTGAGGAATTCTTTGTGGGAAAATATTTGGTCAAAAAAAAGCATTTGAAAGTACAGTTTTGTGGAGATGTGTTTTAACATCAACAATTTGGGATGATATTTATGAGGAGTATAAAATTACTATCTCAGCTGTTTTTTGAAGTGTAAGTTCTGTTTCACTCCGACTCAGTTCTTCAATCCCAGGTAGGAGCTGGGTAACAGAAAGGGTGAAGTACAAGTCATTCCAAGTGATAGCTTCCTGAAAGATTCTTCTTCATTTTGGGGCCTGCTTGATGTCAGTTTTCAAAGCAGTCTGATTTTTAGCAGTCTGTGCTGTGTATTCTCTGGACACTCTGAAATAGTTTACTGGGGAACTGAACAATAGTTTATGTTCCACTGGCACAGTTGCCAAGGATTTTCACACTGTGGGAGAGAAAAAATTAAATCAGGAATAATTTGGAGCTAACATCCTCATCCAGCTGTATTAAAGATAAAATTAATGCATTTACTTAACAGCAGCAATGGAGGAGTTATATAAAACGTTTCAGTATTAATGTTGTGGGTAACATTTTGTAAATATACATCTTGATTACATGAGCATAATTTTTTCACCGCTTTTCTTTAGATGGACCATCTTTGTTTAATAAGAAAGGTGAGACAGGGTAAAAATTAAATTTATGTGTCGTCATAAAGTAAAATCCAGCAAGCTGGTTTACTTTTAATTTCTACGATTGGGCACCATATAATAGCATGTGAGGAGGGTAATAAATATCAGTTTTTTTGTTTCCATCTATCTAATGGGTACTCTTTAACTATGTTTATAACTAAATGCCTAAATTAGCCCATCCCTGACAACCAACATCTTTTCTGTTACAACTTTTTGAAGTTGCATTGTTCATGATTCAGTATGTAGTTTTACATCTGTTATGTAGTATTTGAACTGGATTCTTCCACACTTCCTCATTCAGCTTTTCAATATCACATAGATGCTTTCCTGCAAAATCTCAGAAACATGACCAGTGCATATTCACCTTTATGTAGTTCTGTAAGCATTTTTGTGAGCTCAGCTAGCTGGGATCAAGTAAACTGGCATATGCTGAAGACATATCATCATGGGTACATCCTGTATTTATTTTTTTGTGACTTGACAGTGTTGGCAAATCTGTAAATACAGCCTTTAATTTTACCTTGGTAAGCTTCCCTCAAACAAACAAAAATCAAACAGAATGGACAGGGTGGATGAAACATACAGAGTTCCTATTTTTAAAGAGTTTGTTGCTTATTTGTGTCCTTCCATTCCTTGGATATGGGGAGTTGTATCAGCTGATGATTGCATTACTGTTTCCTTATCCACAGAAATACATACAGAGCCAGAATTAAGAGAAATTGCTACTTCAGTAGATTAGTTTAGAATCATAGAACCATAGAATTGTTATAGTTGGAAAAGACCTCTAAGATTACCAAGTCCAACCATTCACAGTCTTGTTCACCACTAAACCATATCTCCAAGTGCCATGAACATACACTTTCTGAACACTCTCAGGGATGGTAATTCCAGAACAGTTTGTTTTCTACTTTTTTGTCTGTTTATCAAAGATAAAGTTCATAATGATGGTATCTGCCAAGAAGTCTGTTTTGCCCATGTTCTCAAGTATATTTCTATATTCTGCTGCTTCTGATGCATATAATCTTGTGGTGAACTGAGCTACAAGTAATCCATAAGAAAATTTTTATTTTTCTAAAGTAAGGTAAATTATACTTTCATGTAGGGACTGTCTGAATGCACGGAGTGAAGTGTAAAGGGCAAATCTGAAAAACAAACATCAGTGGAAGGAGGTAAACAGTGCAGAGTAGGAAAAAAGAAAGCACAGATAATGCATCATATATTTTGTTAAGTAGGCATTATTTTATAGGCAGTTACAGCCCTGTGTTTATTGAGAAGGGCCTTCTGGGGTAATGACTGTTCTAAGAAGGAGGCTTGATTCTAGTATTAATTCTGTAAATAAGGTGAAAATGCTGCATGCAGGAGTGAATGTTCTCGTTTAGTATTCCTTTAAAGACTAGAATTCTTTCATCAATGATTCAGTTTTACAAATCATTATTATGCTGTAAATTATTAAGTTGCATAAATTATTCTTTGTATGTAATGTGTAAGTTTGAAGGCAAATAGAATGTTATACTTTTCTCTAGATGACAGAAGCAATTCTGCTCTTGTTATTCATTCATTTGGAAAGACTGCAGTTCTCATTTTTTTAATTTGCTTTACATAACTGAATGTAGCTTTGACCCAAGAGCTATTTTGCCATGTGGAACTTGCATCAATGAATAACAGAACTTATAGAAGCAGCAATTTTCTACATATTGGAAGGAAAGAGATATAGGTCACGAAATATGTATATGTCCTTAAATATATTTGTAGCTAGTTAAAAACTGTTTTGCTGGAGACAGTATTTGATCACCACCTCCCCAACATCCTTTTCCCCCCTCCAACTGAAAACCCTTTTATGCCCAACCAAAAACCCTTTAAAAACAAAACAGAACCACAGAACAAGGAAAATCCAGCCTTTGGGCTGACTTTACTCCCATACAGATAAATCACAGGAGGTGCTGTTAATTGGGTTGGAGGCAGGAAGTATACAATACAGTTACATTTTTAGAAGAATCAAGGTGACTTTTTTTCTGCCGAAACTTGTCAGCTAATATATCAAAGATAATTTGTCAGTTAGACTATTTCTCATGGTTATCTCCACTGCCAGCTAATTTAATGCTTAATTATAAGATTTTACTTGGTTTCTAATATATCTGTGTGGTGTTTTCTGTGACAGCTGGCCAACATTATCTTGGAGAGCCAAGTAATCCATTTATTTGTTTCATTGTTATTTTTTTTAGAGCTGTATTAATCCACATGCCAAAATGGAAAAAAATAATCCCCTGCCCAGTTATTCTGCTCAGAGATGTCAGTTTTGTCTTTACTGATAGTAGTCATACTGCTGTCTGGTGGAACATCTTTTTCTCCTTCTTAAGCAGCAACAGATGTAACACTGTACATATAGTTAGTTATCTATTTTCAAAATGGTTGTGAAGTATTTTCAAATTTTATTAAAGTAATATTGATTGCAAACTAGCACTCTTCTGAGGTAAAGCATGTCTTTGTCTTTGCGAATTACTAAAACTTAATTTAACATATTCATTTTACTCTTCTGCGTGGTTCATTCCTCTACATATCCTTTTCCATAGTAAGAGCAGTGACGATATTAACTTGAAAAAAAGAAAGTTGTAAAAAACTTGACTTGTAAAAAAATGATTGCAGTTGTTTGTGCATCTTTCAGTTTCCAGGCAGTATCTCATTATGGCGATTTTCATTGTAGGCAGCAGCACTACAGTGAAAGAAGAGATGAGAGAAACATAGTCCATATCATGCTGGAAGAGTCCACTATTTTTTATTTTTATACATGGGAAGAAAAGCAACAAAAACGATAATTCTCTGTATCAATTTTCCATCATTTGAAATAAGTCTGGATGATTCCCTTGGATTATTTTCCAGGAATGTGGATCCTTTGAAATCCAAGACCCCACCTTGAATATTTACAAACTGAGCAATTAGTTTGCCATGTGAGCTGAGGCACAACCCCAAAATTAAGATACCATTACTGAAATTCAGATCTTGGTTTTAGTTTTGCTGGCAGTGAGACCACAATGTTGTAGGAACAGTCCAGCACAAAACTGATGTCCCTTTCTGAAGGTTTAATTCTAGTAAGAAAGAAAAATCTTCAAAGAACTGTTGTTCTAATTAGAGTTAGGCAGCAAAAGTGTGCTTCTTCTCTGGTTTGTACTTGTTCATCTCTGAGTGATTTGCCTTCTGCCAATCCATTTTCCTCATTGGCCATCATACTGTCTCTACACAGGCAGGAAAGTGGAAGACCCAGTGTAAATTTTTTTTGCCCATTAAGGATCATGCTATTCTTTTGTAAAATTGTTTTGGAAGCCCTAGCAATCTCAAGCTAATGAAAAATAACTTTTTTTTTGTATATGTTGTTATCTTTCAGAACTCCCCAGTAAATAGTCGTTGTAAATCCTGTTAACATTTCTTACCAAATTAAAGAAATGTTGAGGTATTTGGTATTCATTGTGGTCTCTAGGTAGTGTAATGTTTCCTTTATTTATTCTTGAAATTTTCAGAAGTATTCTGAGTTGGTTTTATATGTGGTTTTATTATATCATATAAAATTGTAGGAATGTAATGAAAACAAATGCACATTTACTTAAAGATAATGGTGTTCCACCTTGAGAATTCTGGAAGTATAGTGCAGTATCCTGTGTTTGAAGCTCATTGAATACCCAAGAATCATCAGGAGATACGGGGTTTTTGTTCGTTCTTTGTGGATTTGGTTTTCTTTTACTGATCTGAAAACTTTTGCAAGGTTCCTCAATTGGAACTATGCCCCATTCCTCTTCCCGATCAAATGAGAACTCTACTTTTTTAGCAGTACCTCAAGCCCCATACCATCAGGTCTCCATTGGTCTGTTAGAATAGAAAAATGAATTTGGATGAGTTTATAATATGATAACCCAAGGAGAAGGCCATTCATTAACCCTATAGACTTCCCATTAGGCTGATGCTTAATTGCTAAGGATAGTTTTATCAATTTTTTCATCAGCTGACATAACCAGAGAAGAAAGCTTGGATTGTAAAATGACTGTTCTTGTTGGGCATGTGTTAAACTCTGATCTAACACTGCTTAAAATTTGACACTTGGAGTCTTTCCAATATGAAAAATATTTTGGTGTATTTTGGGTTTCAAGGCACTTCTTCTTGTCTTTACATAATTGAATAAATGCATAAATCTTTTATTTCTAAATCCTGTTACATTTATGAGAAGAAGAAACAACAAACTGCAGCATAAAATAAATATTTTGATAGAATTGGTCCTGCTCATTACAAAAATTTTCATCTGTTATGATGGTGAAGTAGGCTAAGTATTAGGTCAAAGAATGATGTTGTACTTTAGGGTTCTTCTATTTTGTGTATTTCTGGAATGCTACACCTCATTTTATTTTCATACCAGATTTGTTATCTAGAATGCAGCAGAGGAAGCAGCCATCTAATATCAAACCCAAAAGGGCAACTTGACACAAATCCATCTAATCCAACTGAAGCAGAGACCTTAGGTCCCTGAGTATACCCTTCATTCATTGGCTTACCAAACCTAGGTGTTACAGCTCACTGTACCCAGATATTTATTTGGAGACATAGCAGTGTATCTTAACATATCTGTGCAGCTTAACAGTGAAATGTGATACTGCAAAATGATGTAGTAATTTGAAGCTATCTACCAAACTTGGTATTGGGAAAGAAAAGAATTCCTGTGTGGTTTCATGGAAGGGCGTTTAATCTCTTGATGAGAAGGTGGAAAATATGTTAGAGACAGATTGTATAGGCTTGTAGTGTAATGGCTAAAACAACATTAGTCCATAGGAGTCTTGGTAGTTATTCTTCAATTCAAACTGTTTTATAATAAAGAGAACTAATTTTCCCATGCCTTTCCATGTCAGTCAAGGCATACATGTATTTATATAGGAATATATTGGAAGAGAAAGGAGTGAAGAACATACATGCAGATACACGAAGCAGTGTGTGTGCTGGAAATTGGTTTATTTTAAATATGACTGACAACCTTTTGTTCTTGTCATACTTTAATACTCTCTGTATCAGAACTTGAAGTTATGTTCAGAGGTGCTTGACTCATGTAAGCTAAGCCATATACGCTCTATAGTTCAGCAGTTGCTCTTTTCCTTCTTAAACCCTTGATTCAGAAGATTGTCACATTTTCATAGCATAATATATTACAAAATGTCTTTAACAATGAAAATATCAGTTATACAAATAGTAGAAAATGGATTTCGTTAGGTGTTTGATATTGAATATATACTTGTTGGCATTAACTGAAATATAAGGGCTTAGAGATGCAGACACATCATAATAGGTATCTTCTTCAGAGATCCAACTACTACATAATCTGTTACCAATTAATGATATTCTACATGACAGTAACCCATACGTCATAATCTCTCAGAATTGTGAGGATGTTGTAAAAAAAAGTTGTTTCTTCTAGTTCACATTGAACTTGAAACCCTGTTTTTTTCCGAACTTTCTTACTTTATGAATAAAATTGTGTATTCTAACACTGATAACCTCACGTGTTTTTGGAACTCTTGAAAAATTAAGGTTCAATAATGAAATGTCAATTAAAAAAACCCCAAACTTACACAATTTGATGTTCTTTGCAAGTTTCTGCGTAATAAAAAAAAAATAAAATCTACTTCTTAGGGGCACTTCCTATGTCACTATAACAGAAGGGAGAAGTATGATTCCTTGCATATACAGATGCGTACATTAAGAATGTCTGTATTTTTAATGATTATAAAGGATAAAATCTCGAGTTCACTATAAAACGATTGTAATAGTACGCAGTTCTAATAATGCAAACAGGAAAGACATTTTCTGTAAAATTTGATAGAATAAAAATAAAAATTTTATATGTCAACACAAAAGGTCAAGTGCAACATTAACCAGTGAAAACTATTCAGGGAAGGCTTACTTCAGCCCCTGCAGCATTAAAATTTCATAATGTCCTCTAATGGGCTTGAAAACCGTTAACAGCCACTGATTCAGCACAGGGATTAGGGTTTGCTTATTTTTGTTGAAAAGTTTCTCTAATGATGTTGAGTATGACTTCTCTGAATAGACAAAAAGTTTATACTTATCAAGTCATCATTGTGTGACTTTTTTTCCCTAAATGTTTTCAAGTGAAGAGTCCACCTAACTAGAAACAGATGAAGTGTATAAATCTATTCTAAAGCTGGAAAATTTAGCTGAAGGGCAGAAGGTCTGTTAAAGATTTACATTTACTTGTATCCACTCTAGAGACATAATTGAATATTTATGTATACAGCTATGTGATAATCACTGTGATTGTTTTTAAAAGCCCAGAGTTCAAGGGAATAATTTTCCTTAGTATAGACTGTAAAAAGCTGGTAGTATTTTAGACAGAAGGGACAATTACTATACCATATTTATGCAATAATGACATATAAATATGAAATATGTTCACTGCATTGCATTTGATACCATAAATCATCTCTAAAGTACACAAACTTAATTGTTCCAAATACAAGTGGTGATTGTAACAATAAGACACCTTTATAAGATGTGTTGCAGCTAAAGGCAACTCCGGATAAAACTTCAGATTTCTAAAAGGTGTGTTCAAGAAACTGAAAACCTGAAATTAGGGAGGAACATAAGATACCTTAAAAGTCAATAGCTTTCCAGTTTATGAAAAGCCCCTTCCAGCTGGAAAAATAAGTAACTGTATCTAAGTTGCTTAAGAAATACCATAGTGTGGAAATTCTCTAGATTTGTAGATGATGTGTATCTTCCTTAGGTGTGTCCTACATTAAGGTGAGTGAGAATGTGTTGGACTGTGTCAAGCAGTCCCCATCAGGGATACACACACATTCTTTTTGTGAGGTTGCAGATTTTGACATGTTAAGGCTCTCAATAGTGATTTGAGGATGACTGCAACAGTCACAGGTTTTGTGAAAGACATTTAGTAAGATGGTTCTTAAAACAAAGTGTTTATGCCTT
Source organism: Climacteris rufus (assembly GCA_013398175.1). Lineage (NCBI taxonomy): Eukaryota > Metazoa > Chordata > Aves > Passeriformes > Climacteridae > Climacteris > Climacteris rufus. The sequence continues at coordinate 561,477 of VZRZ01000477.1, read as the reverse complement.
TTCTACAAATAGGATTTTGTGCTACCTTTTTTTTTTTTTAATAAGGGTTTTTTTGGAATGCCAGAATGTAGAAAACTATTTTCTAATTACTAACATGTGTTATGGGTGGCAGTCTAAAGATGGAGCAGCCTTTTCTTCCTCCTATTGCCTACATTGTCTCTGAACAGAATTTCACAAATAAGATGAAAAATTTCAAGTGAATGATAAGAAATCAGCTAAACTGTTTTAAATGAGTATTAGACTCTTGATCTTCTGGCACTGCAGTATGATATTAGTCCTGTCAGTATAACTTTAAATCTTTAAGTAATTTAAACTAACAAGTTTTTGGGTTTGAATTTTTAAAAATCAACAATAAAATATATATTGTTATGTTTGTAGGGTTTTTTTTCCTTTTGAATAGATGAAGTGTATTAAGATAAAAACTAGTTTTGCTTTTGTTTAAGAAAAATGTTGGAAAGACACTCGAAGATTAAATTTATGTGTTAAACCCCAGAAATGTAAAAATTTCTTTTCCATTTATGTTTTCTTTATTTTTCTGTAATTATTTATTTTGAAATTTAAAAAAAATTATTATTTGGTGTGTAAGGAATGTGAGAAACTACTTGAAGAATAACTGCTTTGAGAGAAGAATGTCTTTTGATTAGCTTTCACAGATGGTGGTCAGGGCTTCTGGATTCTCCCTCATCACTCAGCTGCTTTGTGAATTTTGTATATATAAAGTAATAGGATGGGAATAACAGAATTGTTTGTTTCACATGGGCATCAGTAATGAGGTCTTTGGATGGAAGGCACATTATGGCTGTCACATGCTAATGTGTTTGATGTATGCCCAGAGATGCTTGTTTTTGAACATTGAATGTTTTCATGGTCCGAAACAGTTTAGAAGGATCTTTATTAAGAGAAAGGATGAACTACACTAAGATATATACCACTGTTTTCTGCAATAAGCCTGTCTGTAGTGCAGGATTGGGAATGGTTCCCAAAAGGATATGGTACTTTTCAACATGTTATGATAAGGAATTATGCACGTTATCATTATGTTGTTTTCTGTTACATGAGTCTGATAAATCCAACAAATTAGTATCTTTAGTTTAAAAAAAACACATTAGTTGAGACTTCCCTGGGCAACAAAAGGCCTATTTTTGTGCAGGGCTACAAATGTACAATAAAGGTTAGCTACAAAAGTGTAGGGTCATAGCTTATTAGATTCAATGGATTTAGATTTCCTATGCTCAGATTTTATATGTGTTAAATTTTGTATGTGACTTTCAGAGGAAAAGCAACCCTGTTAAACTCAAGGTAAACATTGCACTGAGATCAGCTGGGAGCTTTAATAAAGAGGCACTCAATCAGATATCATGGTTTAACCCCTGACAGCAGCCAAGTGCCATGCAGCTGCTCACTCACTCCCCCACAAGGAGGATTGGGGAAAGAATCGGAAGAGTATCTCAACTCACAGGTTTTTCCACTATTAAAGACAGTTTAATGAGCAAAGCAAAAACCACACACATACAAGCAAAATAAAACAAGGAATTAATTCACCACTTCCCATGGGCAGTCAGGTGTTCAGCCATGTCCAGGAGATTAGGGCCCCAGCACATGTAGCAGCCGCTTGACAAGACAAATGCCATCACATCAAATGTTCCCCCTTCTTCCTTCTTTTCCATAGCTTTATATACTCAACATGACACCATGTGGTCTCAAATATCCTTTGGATCAGTTGGGATCAGATGTTCAGTTGTTTATCCCCAAATTCTTGTGCTCCTCCTCACTGCTGGGGTAGTGTGAGGGGCAAAAAATGCCTTGACTTTGTGTAAAAATAACAAAAACCTCTGTGTAGCATCAACACTGTGTTCAGCAGAATACCGAAACAGGACCCCACACATGTTACTGTGAAGAAAATTAACTCAACCGCAGACAAAACCAGCATATTAGGTGCTTTTCTAAGTTTGCTTTTTTTTGGATCAGTTGGTTATTTTCCTCCTTGCTTTTTTAACGAGCTATTTTTCGTTTGGTTTTTTTTGTTTGTTTGGTTGGTTTTTTTGTTGTTTTTCATTTTAGTTTTTGTTTGGTTTTGTTGTTTTGGGTTTTTTTTGTGTGTGTGTATGTGTTTTTTTTAATAGCTAAATGACACATTAGTTTCAGGAAGACTAAAATCTGATCCTGTAATACTGAAACCTCTTCAGCAACTGTGTTCACCTTCCAGCATGGTGATACCTTTTGCTGCTGCCTGAAACAGATGAAAATGGCCTCCCAGTTTTGAACTTCCATCTGTGCTGGATAAGTTTGTCAATCATTCCTTCATTGCTGATTTTGGAAGTTGTATCTCTGGTGACTTTTACGTCACTATAAGTAGAAGCAAAAAGGGCTTCTTGAGAACAGTTGTACTTTAAGATAAACTCCAAATAGGAAATGTAATGCATAGAAGCTTTTTGTATTCTTGAAGTATTGTCTTGCACTATTTTTGCATTTATCACAGCTAAGTAATTAAAACAAGAAAATTTAAATTCTTGTTAAACTATTTCAGTGGTTTTTTTTAATCGTGTAATAATTGAAGACTGTACAAGGAGAACTGTCGCTGGTGACACAAGAGGAGTAGGGCACTCTAATAGCTTGAAATAAGCCATTGGGGAAGGGAAGGAGAAACAGTTCTGAGGAAGATGTGAGAGAAATGTATTAAAGGAGATAACAGCTGGAGGAAGGCAGAGTAAATGATAACAGGAACAGAAGTACATTTCTTACCACCTTATAAAAATTAAGTACATCGGGATTCTGGAATACTTTTGCAGAACTACTGGAACTTGATGCTTTTATTTTTAGCTATGAAGTGTGTCAGTGGTTTTGTTTGTTTCTTTAATATATAATGTCAGCCATTTTAGTACATTTAAGACATGATCCTAGTTATACAGTTGCACCATAATTGCACTTTTTCACTTAGCCATTACTTAGGTCAAAAGGCAAAAGATAGAAAACTGAGAAATTTGTCTTGCTCTGACTGAGAAAAAGTACAGGAGAGTCAGTATGAGAACTTAATTTTTTTTATTATAAAGTATGGAAGTTTCTGTATTTCTGGAAAATATGAATTTTCTTTCAAATATCTGAGGTGGCTATATGAAAATTCTACTAGCTAGCTAGAGCAAGGCATGCACTTCAGTGCTTATCTATGTCTTGCTTTACCTAGGGTATTAGCATTGTTTATCTGCATATTTGGGAAGCAGGTAATGCAGGTAATGGGAAGTGTGGTAATGCACCTTTGGCATCAAGTTTACAATAAGTTTCTAATGCTGCATATGGGAACATAGATGTCTAATTTTAAACAAAGTACAGCACAAAACTGTTTCTGTGGCCAGGCTCAGTAATGAGCCAGTTGGTAGGGCACCAGTGCTGAGAGCTATTAGGTGGTGGCACCACTGGGGGAATTAGTCCCCTCTAGGTTATGGTGAGAAGGTGGTGAGCCCCACAATGCTCGGTGCCAGTATGCTGATTTCTACACTGTGACTGGCCCCACACCCTCTTTCCCCCAATTATGGCTATGTTCCAGAATGTTCTCTTGTACTCAGTCTCCTATTGGCTCCCAGTTCTCCTACCCCACCTAACCTGTTTCCCATTGGTTTGTCTCTAGTCACCCCACCTTTTCTCCACCCCATGGCCCTCAGCTGATTGGTCCCTGATGCTCTCTCCTCCCCCTTTTCCCCTGGGAAAAGACCCTGTGTACCACCAGGTTTTTCCTCTTTTGTCCCTGGACCTCTTCGCCAATAAACCTGTGGAACTCCACACAGAAGACCCCTCTCTCCTCTTTGTCTTTGCTGCTACTTCTTCTGCTACCTGACGCAGTGAGGAGCCGTGTTCTGTCACCAGCACACAGTGCTCTGGCTCAGCCAGTGAGCTGCCCTCAAGGCAGTGCCCGAAAGCGAGCTCTTAAGACGCTTTCCGGGGTGACACGGCAGTGCCTCCGCACCCCTCTCCACGCCAAACTACCGCGTCACAAAACCAATGTTAAATTAATCATGTTAAAATTAAAATTTAAGTACATTTCTGAATTCTGATGACCTACATTTTTGTGACTGAAAGAAATGGTTGTACTGTGAGTTTTATAGAGTCGGAGAAAAAGCCGGGAAACTAGATGAGCATCTACATCAGTGAGACTGGCCATAAATACAGACCTGAAATGTTCTGTGTGTTTGGAATCATACTCCCAGGTGCTGTTTCTATTGTTCAAAATATATTTATTGATCATTTCCCCATAAGCTGGTTTTGGACAAAATGAATCATGCCGAATTGCAAGTCACACCTTCTCTCTCCTTTTACTGAACATAGATGCAAAATTATACGACTGAGACAAGAGTTGCAATTTTAAAATATTATTAAATATTCAAAATTTCCCTTTGCATATGTAGTTTAAAATATTCTGAAAACCAGCTATATATGAATGATTGTACACCCATGTAACAGTTTTACAGTGCAACACACCTTTTAATGCTGAGAAAAATTGACTTCTGCCAGTCTTTTGTTTCCTTCCTGGGCAATAGTAATCACAATTTCTTTGGTTAGGAAAAGAACTTCAAGCTATTTCTGCATCTCTGCATTCTCACCTAAAACTCACCCTATTACTATGCAGCATATGATACAGCATGTAAGCAAATTTCAAAGAGAAATGTAGTTTGTTGATGACAGCATCTAAAACTAGCTTCATCATCAGTCTGCTATTTAGAGTTATAGAACGTACTTTTTTTTTCATGCTGTTATAATTTCAACGCATGTATCTTAATATTGTTGTCATAGTGTCTTAGTAAAGAACTGCTGTTTCCTATGTCTGACATTCAAACTCTATGAAATTAACTTTCCTATGAAATAATTAATGATTATTGCATTGCTTCTTATTTTCTTGAAAATCATTGTGAATACTTAAAATATTTACAAATTCTAGGGATTATTTTGCCTATAAATATTACAAGTTTTTGGTGATGCCATCCAAACTGACCTACCTGATTATTTTGTGGGATTTTCCAGTTATTTTATATATGTAATAGAAAAATTTGTGAGCTGTTATTTGATAAGTATGACTACATGCAGATCTGTTGATGTATAGGATGTTTGTTTTATTTATAGAAGGCAAATTGTTAAGGTCTTTCAAATAACCTTTTACTTTACAGTGATTTTTATAAAAGAATGCAAGACGGTTAAGTACGTAATTGACAATTTTTTCTAAATGTATAAATCACATTATAGTTAAATATTGTTATAGAAGGAGGAAGAAGCATAAAACAATGGATTCTTTTTGTATAACTTAGACTTGAGATTCATATTAGCCACAATTTGAAATAAGATTTTGGAGTTATGATGGAACATGATTTAACAAGTTCATAGGGCAATGAATTAGTTCTAACTTCTTCCATAGATTATAATACACCAGTGATTCCATGTACTAATTTTCATTATAACATATTTAAATATCTATGCTTGTTGATGTGCAATAGATGTACATAATCCTTAAGTCTCATTTGAAAATTGATTACTTAGTTTTGTTCTGTCTGGTGAATTAAGCTACTTCTTCAGATGTGAGGTGACCAAGCAGTTGAGACCTTATGGTACTATTTGACCTTATGGTACTATTTGAGCTGTGTTGTCAGCTTTGAGGAGATCTACACAGCTGAGGGAAGAAATCTTTTGTCTGGGAAACAGGACATACTGAATGATTACCTCTTTCTTTGTAAAAGGAAATTTGTATACAGCTCCTATAAAGCAGTAGTAGTTAATCAATAAAGGTTTTTAAATTCTGTGAAGGATTCTGTATAATGAAACTTAACTCTTTGCTACAATTATCGTCACAGCTCACATCTGGTTCTGGGAGTCAAAGATCTTCTAGGAAGTTGTTTGGATACTTCTTTAGATTTCTCTTTTTTTCTGGACAGTAGAGTCAGTGTGGGTAAGGAAAGCAGAAACAGTATTAGGAAGGTACAGTTAGCCAACATTCCATGGAGATGGAGAGTATTCACAGGTTCCAGAGGTAGAAGGTATGTGTGAGGCTGACCAGCCCCAGGCCAACTCTGTGCCTTAGATTTTGGTATCTCAGGCAAAGTTCTCCTAAATGGCCAGGAGAATTTAAATAGAGAAGTTGTGATATGGTTAGGGTGTTAAAGTTTACTTCAGATTAACTCCCTGTCCATGAAAATGCCTGTCAAGTTTTGATGCAGTTCTGAGGGCTGACAGTCAAGGTAAGTAAAAGCAAGTCTGTTCTGCTCGACATCTTCCACAGTAGCCCTGTTTATAGCAGGATTAGTGCTGTGCAACACTTGCTGTGTAGTTGGCACCCTTAGAGAAACACTCTTCCTTTGAAAGAGAAGCTGAGGATAAACTGAACAGCTACAATTTTTCTGCTTCTTTTACACTGTCTTACAGAATATATGGAGGAATGATTAAAGGGAACAGAGTATACTTACCCTCTATTATGTGATAATGATTGTGCTGCAGAAATCCTAGTGTGAGGTTGAGAATTTTGGAAAGAAAATAATAAAACTTTGACAATGCCTATTTTCTCAGCTGAAAATACTAGATATATATTCTGACATTCCTAAACTTTTGAAATCATTGTGCTGTTTCTCAAGTAGTCCGAAATACATGTAAAATTGTTCTTATTAATATCTTGCTAGCGAGCAGCTACTTGCAGAGTCTCTGCAAGTATGGTATGCTTTACATGTAGAAATTCTTGGAGGTATGTAAATTTAAGAGGTTAACATAGAGCATCTTTAAATTAAGGCACCTTAAGATAAACTGCTGCACTGGTGATTGCCTAATTAGATAGCTGATTTCTAACTCTTGGGACCGTATATACATTAGAAGGGTAGTTCAGTAGGACATTATCATTTGCTTATATATGTTCTTTTTTTTTTTGTCCCTTGCATTACTGTTTGATAATTGAAGATAAAGGCCTTCAGAAGACACTTTGAAATACATTGTTTTTAACTTGTTGTATTTTATTCTTATAGACAAAAAACATGCAGAAAAAGGAAACCTGTAGTTAGTCTTTAAGTAAATTATTTACACTTGAAATCTCACAATAAAAACAGTGGTCAGTTGGGTCATAAATCGATATGTTAGTTTTGTAGCAGTGAGTGTTTTGCATAACATATAAAAGACCAGTCAGGAAGTTTTGACTCGAAGTTTGAGCTTAGGAGAGACACCTTGTTTTAGGGAACAGCCAACACTGAGTGCATTTGAGTGGTTTTTTCCCCATGTAAAGCCATGAACACCACACTCCTATGCAGCATTTTAAAAATAGAGCATAATTAACGAAATACATTTATGGTCATAGAAGAACATAACCTTTCAGTAGTTCTTTTATAGAAATTATCCCATGAGCAGTGACAACAGAATCAATCTCCCTGTTTTTAGCTCTAGAACATGACAGGCAAAATACTTTGGTGTCAGAACATAGCTATTACTGGGACATATTTTCAGCTTCTAGCATGTTTTTTAATAATAAATTATGTAGGAGGGATATAATAATTAATCAAAAAAAGAATGCATTAGGGAGAATTGGAAATCTAATCCCTGTTCCATTTTTATTAAAGTTACTTTTTACTTTTTATTAAAGTTACTTTTTTAGAAATTATCCTTATTTCTTTTATATTTGGTATTCAGTCTCACAGTGATAGGAATGGACAATTTTTCAATACAATTTTCAGTCTTCTACATTGGAGAAACAAATAAGACTTCTCTACTCTGAAAAACAGCTTTTTCTTAACACTTGCCTGACAAATGGCCAAAGTGTTTTAGTGTGAGAGAGTGTATTGGGAAAAGGATAGTGAGGAGGAATGGGGCTGTTGTCCTGGGAAACCCTTCTTTCTCCCTTGTATGTGTAACAGGTGAATCTTTGTACTTAATCTTTTGCTGTTTGCAGATTGGTTTTCAGAGCCTTGGCAATTGGTGACTCATTCTCTGCTGGAAAAGTAGTTTCAATGACATTTTAGACTGCATTTGATTGACTGGGGCAGTCCTTGTATATTGCAGGGATTAGCAGCAAATCCAATATTTGAATTTGAGATAGAGTGCTGCTGGCCACCTGTTGGCCACCTCCAGAGGAGATGGCAGATTTTTTTTTCTTTGCTTGTGTATTTAGAGGCTTTTAGAAGTGGCATAAGTAAGACTGAACTTTTTGAAAAGCTTGCTTTGAATCATTGGCTGTGTAAAGATGATTGACATTGGATTAAGCAATAATTTTCAGCTAATTCTGTGAAAATAAACTGTAACAATACCACTGTTTAGTGAGTGCTGCTCAAAAAATGTTTCTGTCACATAGAAATTAATCACAGAGCAAAAAGAATTCTCACCATAACAAATGTCATGTTCAAGTTAAAATTCTTCCCTTAGATGTGAGGGTAGGATATGACTTAGTTAAAATCTGTTTCAAGAATGTATTTGAATCCAGCATTTTTACCATCTGAGTAGGCGTATGAACCTCTGTATAACAGCTTCTTAGTGAATTTTAAAACATCTTTTAAGAAAGGAGGGTTTAAGTCTGTCTTTGGAGGCAACAAGTTTCTAAAGATGGGACAGGTTTAGGACTAGCTTCCGTTTGCTTCATGCTTTACTAGCAATGTGACGATAACACCCCCATTTATTTATTGTTTTTTGTTTGTTTTTTGGACTGCTGTTCTGAGAAATTTAACTCTTTTCATACACCAAGAAGGTAATACTAATTAGCCATTTTTTCTTTCTTTTCTTCTAGTAATTTTTTTTTTTTTTTTTATTTGCTGCATATTTGTTATGAAAGATCAGTGTTAGATTTTTCAGCAAGGTGGGTTAATAGACAGTGTCTAAGGATTTTTTCCTAATCTCTGAGGCACATCATCAAAGATTTATAACATAAAGTGGCTTCTAACATGGGACATGACAGGAACTCAAGGGAAGCAGCAAACACCTGAGGTATCCTGGAAATTACAGGGATGATTATATACATCAAATTACCAAAACAGAGTAATGTGTGAAGGTTTGAGCTTGAATGTTTTGTTTTGGGAGTGGAGAGATAGATTGGGAACCCTAACCAATGTTAGTAAATAAACATTATATGTTGAAATGTTGAAAAATAAGAGTTGAGGAGAACTAAGGATAGCTGCAGTGCTTTTGTTATCCAAGGTTTTATTCATGCTATGTATTGCAGTCTACTCATTCAAGTAATTAAAGCTCTGATAAAGCTATAATCACATCCTTACACATATTTGTATTTTTGTCTAAAAGACCAAGTGAGTTTTTAACCCTCAGTAGCAGTAGAAGTGTGCCACGGGTAAAAAGCGTGAGTAACTCGGAGCCTTCAGCAGCAGTCACGTGACCTGAGAGAAGGGATTCCAGCCTTGCCCAGTTTCCATAGAGTTGTGCCTGCCTCAGAGCTTCCGTGCGGTGTTTGCTCAGTTCATGCATGCAGTTTAATTAAAGCGGTGAAAGTAAAGAGACAAGGAAGGGTTATTTTCCGCTTATTACCAGCAGGTTTTAATACTGGAGTCGAAGATGGTGTGGAAAGACAGCCCGAGGCTGGCGGGAGCCAGCTGTTATACCAGGGAAGTGAGGGGAAGGCAGTTGGGAGAGAGCGAATGGCTGCGGAGAATTGGAATGACTGACAGGGGCATTGGCCAGTCATGTGGCTGTGCACATACAGCAGACCAACCACTGGGCTGCCCTTTTGGGCAGGGACCGCCCCTCCCCGCTGTGGCTAGAGCAGCCCCATGGCTGCCCGGGGCATGCTGTCACCAGCTGTATTGGCATGTGGGGGGAGGAGCCAGCCCCGCCAGTCTGGCAAGATCCCTCATAGCAGGCATGGAGAAACAGCTGTCACACAGTCCCCAGCCCCCCCGGCATGTGGGCCACGGGGTCCAGCCCCCATGGAGCCGGCGGGGATGGGCCAGACCACCGGCTGGCCCTAGAGGCACTGCAACAACTCACCGTTTCTTACAAAAAAATTAAAAGGGGTTTTACAGATTAACAATGTAGTTTTCCCACCCGCAAGTCCCTAAAAATCAGAAAGTTTGTTTCAGTCTTTTTGATTCCCAGGTGTGGATTCCTCTTTTTAAAACAGCTTGGAAGTTCACGCAGTCCTGGTTGTTTTCTTTGCATCTTTTTCTCTTCCAAGTGGCATTTTTCTTGTTTAATTCTGTAGTTTCTGGGGAGAGCTTAACGAACACTTTTATAAAATCCCCCTGCACCCACCCAAGTCATGCAGAGGTGGACATGCAGGCTTATTTACTTTCCCCACACAGTTTGCCCGTCAGGGAGTGTGGGGTACAGGTTTTTCTTATTAGCAGGGCCATTGTAGGTTAATTTGGCCAGCTGCTTGGTGAACTCAAAACGGGGGGAGGGGCCAGGCCCCAGCATGGGAAAAATTCTTGGCGATGAAGGGAGAAGGAAGAGAAGCTGCAGGCTGAGTCACGTGGCCCGTGCCATATCGGCCTGCCATGCCGTCGGCAGGATTCTTGTTGCAATGGATTAGGGCAGAGAAAACTGTGAATGGGGGGAAGGTAAAAGGGTTAGGAAAAATTCCCGAGCAGAGTGGCCAGTGCTGCCCTGGCAGGGGTAAGAAATAGTTGGGGCAGAGACTGAGAGATGGCAGCAACTCAGTCATCATGTGATGAGGTATCTCTGCCCCCCGACTTCTATGGAGGTTAGTGGGAGTAGCAGCACACACAGGGAAATCACCGGTCACCTCCGCGAAGAACTGGAAAATATGGAGATGACTTTTTAAAGTTTAGGGTTCCCACCACCAGAGGTAAGGGCCTTCCTCTTGGGAACTGGGCAAGCCTGACCCATATTTCCCAAAATCTCACCACCCGCCAAAAGGAAAAATACAGAAAATAATAAAAATTGTGAGCGAGATATAGGGCAGTCCCGGGGGCACCCATCTCCTGTCTTTTCAGGTTCCTAGGGTACTCACGATCCCCGGGACACGTCGCGGCTTCTTGTATCCTTGGTGCTCCTTTCTGCAGTCCTGGGAGTTCATTTGGACTTGAAATCCCAGCTTTCTTGTGGGCTTGCAAACTTGCCTTCAGTCTGTAATGCTTCCCTTAAAAAAAAAGTCCTTTTGGTGGTTTCTTCCACTGCGTTTTTCAACCAGTTCTCCAGGGTGGCTTGAGAGTTATTGGTCGTCTTCCAGGGTTTGTCGGGCAGAAGTCGGCTAGCCTTGGAGGGTTATTTGGTCGCTCCAGAACGTTACTCCTGTCAAGAGGGATGTTTCTCCGAAGACTTTCAGCAAGAAACCCCTGCGTCAGGACGCCAAATGCTGCGCATAAAAAATGTGAGGAACTTGGAGCCTTCAGCAGCGGTCACGTGACCTGAGAGAAGGGATTCCAGCCTTGCCCAGTCTCCATAGAGTTGTGCCTGCCTCAGAGCTTCTGTGCGGTGTTTGCTCAGTTTACGCACGCGGTTTAATTAAAGCAGCCAAAGTAAAGAGACAAGGAAGTGTTCTTTTCTGCTTATTACCAGCAGGTTTTAATACTGGAGTCAAAGAGGGTGTGGATAAAGACGGCCTGAGGCTGGTGGGAGCCAGCTGTTATACCAGGGAAGTGAGGGGAAGGCAGTTGGGAGAGAGCCAATGGCTGTGGAGGATTGGAATGACTGTCAGGGGCATTGGCCAGTCATGTGGCTGTCCACACACAGCAGACCAACCACTGGGCCGCCCTTTTGGGCAGGGACTACCCCTCCCTGCTGTGGCTAGAGCGGCCCCGCGGCCGCCCGGGGCATGCTGTCACTGGCTCTATCAGCATGGGGGAGGAGGAGCCAGCCCCACTAGTCCGATGGCTCTGGGACGAGCTCCCTCATGGTGGGCGCAGAGGAACAGCTGTCGCCTGGTCCTGCACCCCCCCAACATGCAGACCGCGGGGTCCAGCCCCCGCGGAGCTGGCAGGGCTAGGCCGGACCGCCAGCTAGCCCCAGAGGCACTGTAACCGAAGTGATTTTTACAGTTATATAAGCCTAGAAATAGCAACGGATGACACTTTAGAAATAGTTCTAGATAAAGGCATGTTTGTTTCATGCAAAATCCTTATTGCAATTACAGCCTGAACTTGCTGTAGAAAATCATGCAAATTTTGAGATGGCTGACTAATGGATAACAAGAAGGTGTACACTGACCACAGTTCTCTATTTTGCCATGCTAGGATTATATTCTGTTTAGTGCTCAATCTTTTCATTAGAGCAGTTGCAGGCACAGAAGTTCATGACCACAGAATATGTGAGAAGCTGGCTATAACGTGTCTGGGTTTCCTGGGTCTCATAGAGTAAGCATGTGTTCTTTCTCTTGCAATACCACTTTTAATAGCTTTCTGCAATGTATTTTGTGAATTAGCTTCTTGTGTTTTTTCCAAGTGTGCAAGAACATACAGTGTGACACTGTACAGGCAGTCTAGAACATTGAAGTTCATAAAATTTTATGAATTAAAAAACTGAAACCAGTTTTTCTTTCCCCACAGAAAAGCAAAGAAGGAGTTGTATGTGGATTTTTTTCCACCTAGAATGCTGGTGAAACCTCTTCTATTCATAGGACCCTAGGTCTAGTGTTAGTATCTGTAAGGCAGACACTTGAAAATTGAACAGAATTTTTGCGTGCTGTAAATTTCCTTATTTTTGTGACCTTGCAATGTGATGATGTGGTAGCAGAATTCTTTGATAATAAACATGTGTCGTTATGCAGTGGAAATGATGCCTCAGCACTGCAGCAGAATTTAAAATGAGAGCATCCTGTGGTTTCCATGGCAACCAGGGAGTGCCAGGCTGTTTGCGTTGTGGAAGTCAGTGGGTAGCATGCACTTCAATACATGCCAGTATTTATTAAGACTGTTAAGATGGCAATTTCTGTCTACTGCATCGCAATTTATGCCTAATTTAAAGTTTCAGTCTTTTGCAGTGTCAGCTGCTTTCAACTCACATTCCCTCTAGTGGAAACTAAGATAATTGGCAATGGTTAACAATGTGTCTTAACACCAGGAGCTCTGAGTGCATCCATTATTCTGTGGGATTGCATGAATATACAGGGAAAGCAAAGAAAACTAGCTGTACTGCTGAGGCTATAGTGGCTTTCTGTTTAATTTGTGTTTTGGCTTTTTTTTTTTTTGTTTGCTTATTTGAGGTTGTGATTTTTGATGGTTTGTTTTGTGTTTTTTTTTTTAATAATAGGAGTGTCTTGTAAGTAATATTTGACACTCCAGGAAGAAACACAGTTAAAACCTGTACAGTTTAGCCAACAAACCATAGGTTGTTCTCTGTAGGAGTTTCAATTTAATGAGCTTCACAAGCATTGTAAGACTTCCTTACATGATGAGAAGTTCAGCAGATTTGTGTTTAGTTATTAGTAGAATTTAAACTTTCCTTTTGTGTAGGGCACGCTTCCTTCAATGATGAGGAATTTTAACTTTATAATCAAATGAGTTTTCGAAATCCCAGTCTGTCATACACTTAGCAATAAAGAATTTTTACTGGCGTAGGAAAGGGATACATAATGAGCTATCAGCTCATCGCAGTCTCTGTTCATATATACTTGGAATTCGTGCCCATTGGCTTAATGGAAGCAGCTATCATGTTTGCTTAGATTTATCTGGTCTGAAAGATTACTGGAGCTATGCCACCATGCTTGAAAGAGAAAGTGTATTTTCTGTGCCATGATGTCTCAGTAGATTTGTGTACATGCTTTATAGAGGAGGGTTGGCTGGTGTCCTTCCTGTTAGCTTGGAATATGAGCAGAGGAAAGCAAACAAATATTCCTAAGAGTCTGAGAAGACAGCTCTGTAGCCCTCCCTGAAAGGTCTGAAAAGGATGTTCGACTCAGGTTTTTTTCTTGGTTTTTGTCTTAGTGGTCATTCAGACATTCACTTGCTATAATGGGACAAGCCTAGAGCTTCCTTCGTTCTTTGAACCATTCCTCTATCTCTTAAAGACCATTCTTCAGCTGTTTCTATAAATATTTTTTAAAATTTATATACGTAAAATGCCGTGGGTAGAGAGCATGAGTAACTCGGAGCCTTTTTGTCTGTCTCGTTTTCCTAAAAGAAGCGACTCGGGCCTCATCTAGACTCCGATCTGGAGGCAAGCCGGGCATCAGGACTCCCGCAGATCTAGGCTTAGCTCACGCACAGGGGTTTAATTTATGCAAGGAAGCAAAGAGACGAGAAAGGGTTCTTTTCCACTTATTGCCAGCAGGATTTTATTACTCCAGCATGATGATGCGGTAAAAGACAAAATCAAAATGGAGGTCAGGGCGTTTTGAGATGGAGGCGAGGGGAGGGCAGTCGGGAAAGGCAATCACTGTGGAGGACCACAATGATTGACAGCGGCGCCGACCAGTGAGTCGGCTGTCTGCAGCCGCCATGGGAACCAATGAGCTGTTCCCCTGGGCGGGGACAGCCCCTGCCGCCCTGGCCGGGGATTGCCCCCGCTGCCCTGGCCGGGGGACTGCCCCCGCTGAGCCGGCAGCTGCCACACCGGGTAGGGGGGAAGGACCGGCACCACGCGGGGGGAGGAAAGGACGAGCACCCCCCGGCCCCACCCAGAGGGAACAGGCCCAGTCGCAAGCCACGCCCAGAGGACCGCAACAGTAAAAATCTTAGCAAAATTATTTTTTTTTTTTTGCTATGTAATGATCATTAAAATATTTCTCTTTAATTTTTCTAAGTGACTTATGATCTTATGTATTCAGTCAGATGTTATAAGACATCTGCATTTTGAGGTTTAAAGAAATAAAAACAAGGCTTGAAAGACTGACCTTTTCTTTGGTGTGAGTAGGCTTTGAATCTGGCCTCTAGTGTCAGTCATTTTACATTGATTCTAGAACAACCTTACTTTTCATGAAAGACTATCCTGTTTTCTGGAGTGACTTTTTAAATACCTGTCCATCTTTTAAAATTCCTGTAATATAAACACGCATCATGCTGTAGTGAAGAGCTGAATATGAAAAATCAGCAAATTAAGCAAGAGGGTGGCAGTAGTCCAAAGCTGATTTTTAGAAGGTTGATTTATTCAGGAAATGTACTAGAAAAAAAGTCACACTTAGAATGGATTTCTTATGGTACAAACAAGAATTTCCATAATAGTAATTCCTCTGTTTCCATGTGCTTTGAACCAGTCCTTCTTTGTGTGTGTATTTTCTTTTCCCCATCTCTGTCTCATTTTATTTCAGTATCAGTGCATAGTAACCATTAGAGTCAATTGCTTGCTTACATATTTTGATCATTGTTTTTCTGACAGGGCAATCTCTATTTTTAGTGATCTTGTAATATAATCTATTAAATTAAATGCTTTTGTATGAATTGTTTCAGAGTAGGATGAAAAAATCCATGAGCTTAAATCAGATTTGTTTACTCCAATGGTCTTGGTTGTCTGTCTACAGAGTAATGTGAAAAACTTTTAGTTTACTTGGGTTTCCAAATTCCTAAAAACTGAATGTGCTTATTTTAAATATAGATTAATACTCTCCCCAGTACATTATGTACATGTCACTATATTCTCCTTTTCACTAAAGCATTTAGCTCTCTGTTCTTAGGCTGAATTGTACAAAGTAGTGAAATTTTATAACAGTTTTACCTATTATAATATTGATTTATTCTTATCTCTTTCTCTAGGGAAAAAAAATTACTTTCTCCTCCATACATCCCCATCAAGTAAAAAAATAACCTCTCTGTTATCTTAAGACACCCTCTAGAACAAAGGTATCTTTATGATAAAATTCAGTATGAGATGAACTCATTAGTTGTCATCTTAGCAGTCATTTTCAGGCAAGAAAACAAATATCAAATGGATATGGGAATTGTACTTCATTGTCTTGATTTTGCTGGCACTGATGTTCAACATCAGAGTAGAAGAACTTTGGTCATACAGAGTTCATAGGAATATTTTAACTGCCATTCTTGTGCCAAGAAAGAAGCAGAAATAATATGATGGAGTCAAAATGCAAAATAACAATTTTGACTTGTTCCTATAAATGCAATAGCAGTGTAATGTGCAGGGTGATGGGGGTTTTGTGAGTTTGTTATTGTTTCTTTGTTTACTAGTTTTTCTTTGGTTTGGGGTGTTTCATTTGCTTGGGGTTTTTTTAAGTCATTGAATCCTGTCAGTGAGAAAAAAAAATAAGCTGTTGGTTGTGAGAAGCCATACCAACATTCTGTTAGGACTGCATGTCCTGAAAACCAGACAATGAAACAAAGTCTTTTAGCTGTCAAAAAAGTGTCTACTATGGCTTCTCTGTTCCTTTTATTGAAGGACTGTATATATTTTGTCCTAAATATCCTCTTGGCAATAGCTGCTGCCACTAGTTTTAATTAGGACTACCCAGAAGACTTTTCTGTCTACATTTTTTATTCCATGCAACTTCATTTATGCATGCCTGGCATTTGTATAAAACTCAGTAATCAGAATTGGCAGTTTTTCTTGAAAGCTGTTGAATTTTAGTGGTTCAGATGGCTGTCAAAGCAAAGTTCATGAGAATAAAGACTTGTGGTTTTATTCTAACTTTTGTTGTAAATAAAACACATTGCCTTCGTTTCGAGTAAGAAATAATCACAATGGAATAGAATATAATTCTGTTCACAAAGTAGTTTTTAATTAGATTTTTAAACTTTTCTTTTCTCCTATTGGAATTTGCAGAGTCCCTGACTCTAGAGTTTATACTGCAGAGCAAGATAGATCATCATGAAATACATCTGGTTACTGATTCATCATGTCTTCTCTTATCTTCTTACTTGTTGTGTAATTAACTGATCCCACGGTACTTAAGATGTTACTGCTTCTGCACTCAGAAGAAGCATTAAGAAAAATTGATATTTTTGCAACTGTGTAAAGAGAGAGCACTAATCCTTGTGAATTCTATCATCATTCATTCAGCTTTTATAGCACTGAAAATTCCTGCTTTATTTATACATATATTTAGTGGATGATCTGCTCATATGGGAAGAATGTGAGACTTGCCTGTCTTTTTTTTCCACCACTCTATTAGAATGTATCTGGAGTCATTTATATAATATCTTTGGAGCATCTTTATGATATTGAATTGTCTCTATTGACTGTATGATCTTTTATATACCAAGTTGGCATTTTATGAATAAGTTAATGTTTTGATAAGAAGTAACTTATTATGAATCCTGGCGGTGGATGTGGAGAGCTGAGACACCTATTAGCATTTTCCAGAGACAATATTGTGACCAGTAGCATTGATAGTGATTTGGGGGTCTTGTTTTCTTATCAGATTATTCACTTGGAGATATTTCAATTTACCTTCCCTTTTCTAAGAAAACTGAAAACAAGTTCAGGAACTCAAGAGGAATCAATGCGTAGATTCTATGCGAATCCATGTGTGTCTCTGCTGTGTGTTTTTGGAGATTACTAACTTGAGGTAATCCTTCTAAGATAATATTTACTATGGTATCTGGTTACAGAGGTGGTTTAGCTGAAAAATTAACAGCTCTAGAAGTTTGGAAGTTATTCCGTTACAGTGAAGTAAATGTTTTGGCAAGAGTAATGAGAAAATGAAGAAATGAAAATATAATATGTTAATATGATGATCATATGAATATGTAATAATAACAGACTTTTCTTTGTGTCAAAGCTAATTGAAATTTCCTCAAATTCTGGATTTGGTAAATTTATTTTGACAACCTTCTCCTTTTCCACAGAAACACACTTTCAAGCAGGCTTTTTTCATGAATAGCCATCCTGTCAGTTGATTTGCAGTTTTTCTCAAATTAAGTAATATCGGCATTCTTTAAATCTGCAGGGTGCAGAGGGAGGGGCGGAGGAGGGGGGTGTCTCACAGAAAGAGCAAAATGTTCTAGCAAAGCTGTCCTTTATTTGGAAGGTGGTAAAGTGCTAGGCAGGAACAATACTCGGTCTATGAACAGCCTCTTCCATTGGGAATGATATTGCTCAAGGTCGATTGGCCAATTGATCCTTCTCTGATAGCCCCGAAGGAGCCAAGTGAGGGGCATCTGGTTGCCCTGACAGGGCTACTGAACTTCCTCAGTCTCTTGCTGTTCCTTTGTGCTTCTTTGTGCTTATGGAGATCAGTTGGTCTAAAACAACTTGGCAAAGGCTTCTGCAGTTAGTGCAATTAACGTGCTGAATATGAAAACATGCAGTAGCTTATAGCATTGATCTGCAGAGTCTGTACACATTGTAATGCCAGTACCTCTTTCTGACACTTATTCCCTATAGATAGGGTATACATGAGCCTAAACCAATGGGGTTTTCAAGTAGAAAATATATACACACACATGAAATGGACTTTTGTGTTGTTGAGGATTGCTTTATGAGGTCGCATCAGTGCAATGGCAAATATAAGCAAAGGTTAAACTCAGCTTTTTTTTTTTTTTTTTTTCCTGGAAGCGTCACAGATGTTCATTTATGGTAAGTTGTTTGCTATAAAATCTGCTAATGAAGGTCATTTCAGATGTCTTTGCATCCTAGATTTGACACACTTCCTAGAAGTGTTTAAATTTAGGGAGTAGCAAATACCTAAAAGACCTGTTGTTCTTGGGTTTTTTAAAGATCTAGGAGCATTAACTTTAACATTAACAAAGTGCAAATGCATCTATTGACAATAGACACTGCAATTAAGCACTACAGTCCAGCATATGTCTCACTAACCTGAAGATATTGTGCATTTATTAAACATCATGTAAAAGTGCTACTTCACTAGAAACAACCACATATAATTCCTAGATAACTAGTATAAATTTTATATGGTGTCATATTTGCCCATTTTGGCAGACTGCATATTCTTATTTATTGTGTGAAAAAGCAACTACAAGTGTTAAACAGCAATGGCAGTCATATACTGAGTGGTGTAAAAGGGGAAAAGTCGTAGACTAATACTTCAGTTTACTTTCCAGTAATTACCTGTGAACTTTCAAATTATTGCTTTGCTTTTGATGTTCATTAGTCACTGGAAGTGAGAATGGCAAGGAAACCAATAGTGCATAATCTGGAACATTTTAAATGATTGTGGATTTCTTAGCATGATTAGAAAATGTAGGTGGTATTATTCTTTCATATCAGTAGAGGCACATATTAATTACTACAATAATTGCCTTCTCAAGGACAATGATTTAACACTGTTGGAAATGATGCTGAGACTACTGATTTCTTACATCTTCATTAGTGTACATTAAAAACTGTAGATTAAAAAGAAAAAAAAAAGGTTTTTTTATTAAGATACTCTTGACAGTAAATTGTCAATTTAATAGAGTTGTTTAATGATATTTAATAAAGTTACTTTGAGTTTTCAACTGTCTCTGAACTTCAGTTGTTGTCATCACTGGTGGTGAAAAATATCAACTAAGAGCAGTACATACAACAGTTTTGATAGAAATCCTTTCCCTCTAAATCTGAAATTTCATAAGTAAATGTTGGTTCACTCTGCCTGAGTAAACTTACCATGTCCTTGGCTAGACATATCAATCTGCAGAAATGCATTAAAAAGCAAATTTGTGTATTTCAGCCTTTGAGCTGTTTCATTCCATCCCTAAAATAAATAACAATAATAATAATACAAAATCTTCATAGTCTACCAGGTATTAAAACCAATACTCAGTCATCTAAGAATAATCTGATTGAGCTTGTTTGATTTTCAAGTTTAACAGTGCTTAAAATATATTTTTAAATCTATATTTTACAGATTAAAACATAGTTCTATTTAAGTAAACTTAATCGGAAAAATAATTTAAATGTGGGCTTAAATTCAATTTTTAATAGGAGAGGTCTTTAATTTCTTTTATTTAATTTTATCTTTCTGTATGCACACTTTTAAAATATATGTATGTTCCTGCAAATGAACTGACATAAAAATATGGTGAGTGTGCTATATGAGGATATACTGTTAAGATATTTTTGTTTCATTTACCAAGAGTAATAAAGCTGCAATACCATACATAACACAGGTTCTAGAACTGTCCCTCAGACTAAAATAGATGATATTTGAGTTATCATAAGCTTAATCCCTTTATGAGATTGCTAACAAAAAGAGAGTAGCCTCAGAAGGAAGAAGTCACAGCTCTCAAAAAACAAAACAAAACAAAACAACACATTAATTTCATTAAATTTGGAAAAGATCAGGGGAAAAGATGATCCAGGAAAGAGAACAGGTTGGTGGTCGTGTATAGGATTGATAACTGGAGTGCAGTTTTCTCCAGAAAAAATAATGTCAGTTACTTATATTTAAGTTGTTACTTAAATTTAATTGTAATAATTATGAAAAAGCGCTGTATATCAAAACAAACAGTTCAGTGAAAGGAGCAGACAAGAAATACTACAGTAAAGACAAAATTTTGGAAAGCAGCTGTGGAAGTAAATGTCATGGAGCTGATGACAGGACTTCACCTTGAATACCATGTTAATGTCAAAACCGATTTTGAGATGTAAAATTAGTGTATTTTGTGGCAGAGATAAGTTATAAGACATGGAAAAGATCATCATGTGAAAGAATACGATCCACACAGTCACTCACTTGCTATGTTTAGCTTGGAAAGGAAAGAAATAGACCAAAGTGCGTTTCCAGCTTGGCACAATTCCTCATGGAGTTCTGTGGTACTGACATTGTTGAGACAAAACTTTAGGAAATAAATGAGTGAAGACATTTTACATTCACATATGTACTATCTGTGTTGGCCACATTGGTTTAATTTAATTGGTCTTGGAAATTAAGCAGTTTTGGATCTATTTAGCAGAGTCCTGGGAGACCATCTGGAAATCGCAGGAAACTGACAAACATGCCAAGGTACCGTAATATGCTAGACAAAAGGGAAAGTAAAGGAGGTGAAAGGCTCCATCTGGCTTTGTTGTTACTCCTGAGCTGGGAGAAAGGTAGGATGCAGTATGTTGCTTCATGTAGATGGAGAGTGTGGCCTGCAAAGGTACCCAGTAAACAGAAACCTACCATGGTTAGTAGCAGTGGCGGTTCCCCAAGTGGTTACTGTCAGGTGCAGTTGTGCTTCTATGTCATCATCCCCCTTTAACCATGGGAGGATAAAAATGGGTAAAAAAGAAGGCATGCTGGAATGGCTCTTCTTTGTTGAAATATTCACTGCATGTATGATTAATGATAAAGCTTACTTGAACTTAGTCTATGGAGTTTTAATCTGTAAGAAAAGGCATGTAATACTGTGGATTACCATTTTAGATACTGTGTTGTGTACTTTTCCAATATAAGTCCCAGAAGAACCCTGTGATTTGTTGTACATTGTTGCTATGTAGTAGAAAACTGAATCCAAAGTAACATTTGAGTCATTATAATGCATCAGAAAAAAACAACTAAAGTTAGTAATCAACAAACATTTAGATGTGTTTCACTCAGAAGGAAATCAGCCATCTCTTTTTCATTTGATCTGTTTATGCATTTCAAATATAAAACAATATGAGTAAAAGATTTGCATTACTGCTAAAATGAGAGTTCCAATGTCTGAACTAGTCTACACTCTCTCAGTTTATTCTTTTTTCTTTTTAAGATATAAACAATTTTTTTCTTTTAAGATAAAAATTTAGATAAGGTTTCTGATGCATTACCTCAAACTTTTAATTAGATTCCAAGTTTTATGACTAAACCTACAAGTTTGTGAGCATTCATTTATTTTCAGTGGCCAACATGTAATGCTTTGGATAGTCTTCATTCAAGGATTTTGTTTCCACATAAGTCAGTATACCGGCTATGTTTTTGTAAAACATGACTGCTTCTGCTAGAACAGATGTCATCTGCATTGTAAAATAACAGTGTTTTATGGGAAGCTTTTAAGCAAAACCACTGTAATTTAGTTTGCTTAATGTCAGACATGAGCCCACACTATAACAGAAGTGCTCTAAATGTCAAAACAAATCAATTTTGCAAATGTCAGACCAACATTAATGAAAGCTCAGCTCTTTCACTGAAGATACTCTCCTAATTCATAATAAACACTACACTTTATACCATGGTCATTTATAACAGAAGATATACCTATGGTTACCACTGCTATTATGGATTTCTTTTTACAGTTCAGGTGTATGCTTTAGAACACCCTGTATTATAGAGACAGAAGTTTCCAATCACAGAATAATCTAGGTGGGAAGGAACCTCAAAAGATAAGATAGCCTGCTCAACTCTTTTTTTGTACTTTGGGCTCGGCATCCTGGTATGGTAACCTGGGGGACTTGAGGAAAATGTGGTATGGAAAACTGAGGCAAAGAAAGCAGTGAGTACCTCAACCTTTTCCATGTGGCTACCCTCCTTTAGTTACAGGGCCACATTTTTGGGATCTTCTTATATTCGTGTAATAATAATACATATAAAAATTGCACATTTATGTACTTTAAAATCTTGGAAAGCTAGATATTTAGCTATTAACAACTTGACTACTTTAAGCGAGTCCTGTCATTGAAGTGAAATCTCTAAGTGCCATGATGAATTAGGAAAGAGAACCAGTGCCATGTGACTCAGTAAACCAAATGCAGCTAAATACCACAGCTGCTGCTTTGAATATCTAAACATTGTATTTTAAGAACTTTGGGATAGTGAAGAAATTTCTGACCACCAAAAAAATCCTACAACATGGAATAAAAAAACCAAAATCGTGATTGTTGCTGTTTAATGGCTCATCTGCAATAGAGTAAACTATATGGAACAAATGCTTGCTATATGGTCAGGCAAGGAATACAGCCATATTACTTGTAAATCAAAGATGATTATACTCCAAAATACACAGTTGTGCTTAGGCACTGTCTGTGTACATTCCCTCTTGGCCTATTGTCTGATACTCGATGAAAGGTAATTACTTAGAGAAAATTTACTGTGTATACAGATGGTATTTATACCATTTGGAGACCTCAGGAAAATTATTAGGAATGTATTTCCTTCATCTAAACCCTTAGCAAATTATCAGCAACACAATAACAAAATAATCATGACAGGTTTAGGTATGCCCTTAGGTGATTACACTTCTTTCCTATAAATATATAATGAATTACTCACTAACCTTACAATTGCCCCATGAAAAATTACACTTATTTTTCAAAGAAGTTTGTAGAAGGCAGCCAGACGATGATTTTCTAGAATTCATAAGCAACTTTACGTGCTGTAGTCCCAGATTGTGTCTCTATATCTAGACTCTCAGACTGGGGAGTACTTTGCAGTTGCTGAGTGTGACTTTGTCCCAGCATGTTGGGAAAAGAGCATGTGGTGAAAAGCATTCACCTTCTGCCCCCATTCACCACCATTTATCTTTGGAAAAATTTTGAGCAGGAAAACTGGAAGGGCATCACGGGAGTCCAGGGCCCATTGTAGAGCCTACAAGACATGGATGTTCTCAAGGACATCTAATTATAAAGTAGCTGTTTTATTGGTGCATTCTCTGCTGTATTGTGCATCATGCAAGTTGTCACTCATATTGAAGAAATTATAATATGGAGGCTCAATAAATGAAACAAGCTTTTTTAGGGAATATTAACCTATATTTGCAAACAGGAGAGAACAGTAGGAAGTAGAGCTTTTGCATTTTTGACTAAAACTCATTTGGCTGTTAGTTTGTCTGATATAATATTGTCAACCTTTATGCTTAGTTGAGTGAAATTATTTCCAAGGAATGATGATACATAAATGTACAGCAAAACTTAGCAGGATAATAATAGCTGAAAATACTAATCTATTAAATTATTACTCTGTGAATTCAACTAGATGTATTTTCTGAAATTAAGCAGGAATAAATCTCAAAGAACGGCTGTACTTACAGCAGATATCAATAATCAACAGTACCTGTGGCTACATGGTAAATATTTATCTTTCTTCAAGTATTTTCATAATTTTCCTGGTATTTTCCAAGATAAATATGTCTAAAGACAGGAGAAAATATACATTTCAATAGACAAACAAAAGTAATGTTGACTTTTATCTTGAGACAGGCTGTGTCACCTTTTTCAGAAAGCGATCTTCCTGACATCCTGTTTTATCAAGTAGTACCATTTTTGCACTGACCTGTTCATTATCACAGGCACAGATAGAAGGTTCTTTATAATCACTACACAGTATTCTTAACTTTCTTTGCTCTTCATTTTAAAAGTATGTTGAAAAACTACTCAGTCTTAAAACTTGTTCCCATTCTGTCCACTTAATCTTTCTCTGTATGTTTGGATATTTGTAAATTTAGAAAACACCTTTCACTGTGCAGCCTGTTGTGCTGTTTGCTCAGCTGGTAAGATATGACTTGAGAGGAATTATCTAGCATGAAATCCGGATGTGCATGTTTAGTCAAAAGAAAAGTCAAAATACAATGTAACTTTTTCACAATTTTTTTCACCTGGGATAAATACTAAAAGATTATTGAACCAGTTGTTTACTTCAGAATTGAAACACATCGATTAGTACTTCAATTATACTTCTGGTATTTAAATAGTGTCCTAAAAATTAAAAAAAAAGAGCAGAGTTGTGCTTTTAAGATTATTCCCTTTGTTGTTTTAAGAATCTGAAATACCTTTGCAAGTCTCATTTCCATTTTAATTCAGTATAGAGTATGATTTATTTAAACCACCTCATTTGGTGTAGGGCTCAAAGCAGATGGAAAAGTTGAACTTGTTAAAAATTTTAAATTAAAAAAAAATAAATTAGGGGATCATAATCTTCCTTGAAATGATTTAGCCTTTTGTAAATACTTCCTCAATTGCTGGCTATCCCCCAGGAGTGGTTGTGGAAGCCTCTAGTTCTGATCAAGCAAGATGTTACTTCAGGTGAGAAGTTTCAAAAAGACTATTTTGGACTAAGGGGGGACTATTCAGTGTGCTTCCTTAAAGGCAGTGCAAAGTCTAACCTTGCTAATCTGTTTATGTGCCACTCCACCCCATTTCTGTCTTCAGTTTTTAGTGAACACTTTTAAGAAAGTCTGTGAAATGGGAAAAAAGGCATTTCACAATATTTTATATTTTAAGAAGTACATAGGGTTGAGAGCTGTAGAAACCTTCTGAAAATTAGCAATCATTTCTGGAGGATTCATCTTTCATAGTGTGTTTATTAGTGTGAATAGCTGCCACATCTCAGTAATAGTAAGGCAAAAATCCTGCATTACAAAACAGAAGAATTCACTCAAACATTGTCCAACTGGTAAGAAATTCCATGACATTATGTTTTAACCTTATCTTGTTGATATATGTCAAAGTCACTACACCTTTAGAGTTCAGAGGATACACACTATAGTGTTTAGTCCTCAGCTCACCATTTGAAGGCTTTAAATCTTTATTGGCATTACCATTTCAACATCTCATGCACTTGTGCCACTGTAATGACTTTAGCATAATTTTATAGTGAAGTAATTTGTTCCTAATGTTTTATTCTACCAATTCCAACCAAAAATCATATTCATAAACACAGACTACTTGAAACGTATCTCCTTATTCTTCCAAAACAATACATTTATTTCCATTTTTTTTTCATTTATATGGTTAAACAGCAATCTAAAATATGCCCGCTTGACTACTGATAGTGCTTTTGTTCCCTTATCTTTATCAGGGGTTGGGTAGGAGTTCAAAAATCTACTGAAGTTATTTAGAATAGTTTCACCGAAATAGGAAGTTCACCCAAAGTGAAGTCTGGCAGTATAATTTTAAAATTGTGGGATTTACCTCTCACAAGCTATTGTAAAGGACAAATTTCAGTGCATTGAGCACAAAACAAGTGTATCACTCACGTTTAGTGTCCTTGTACCACTCCTGGTAAGGTGTACAGGTTGTAGGCAATATAATGCACGTGCTGCTCAGAATTGGCATTAGGTTTAATGTTTGTCACATGTTTATGCCCACTATGTCAGTGGTCCTAAAATACATAGAGGAGTAATTTGTTAGGAAAACACCAGAAGTTTAAAATGGATATATTATTCCTACCTAATCAGTAGCATGTATGACAGTAATTTTAACATTATTATTGAATTGACTTCTCTTTCTTATTCAGAGACAGAGCCATATGTCACCACATGGGCAAAATAAATTTTGTACTGAATGCCAGAAGGGTTTACTTTGTTATTCTAATCCATATCTGTTTCATACTGATATCTAGAGCATCAGGGCTCACTTGGTATTCAGTCTGTGCAGTCTGCAAAAATCACACTGCTGTGGGGGACTAAAGTGATTATAGTGGAATGGTCTTTGCTCTCTCTTTGACATAATTGTCTCTGTGCAGCCAGAAAGGTATCCACACTTGAGCAGAAATTGCTAGCTAAAGTTTACTGGCCTTGAAATAAATTGTTTTATATTAAGCAAAACACTGTTTTTTCAATTTTTATTAAATGATAATCAGTACACTATTTGGGATTTTAATTGGGTTTTTGTTGCTTGGTTTTATGTTTTTGTTTTTTTCTTTTCTTTCTTTCTTTCTGAA
This sequence comes from Climacteris rufus, assembly GCA_013398175.1. Taxonomy (NCBI): domain Eukaryota; kingdom Metazoa; phylum Chordata; class Aves; order Passeriformes; family Climacteridae; genus Climacteris; species Climacteris rufus. The sequence goes on along the minus strand of VZRZ01000477.1, from coordinate 535,127 downwards.
AAATGGAAGCAAATTTACTCCTTACTGTTACACAAAAATTATGGAATATCCTTGAACTTTTATTATTGACCACTTAAAAAAATTGAGTGTAACACTGAGGAGGTAGCTTTTCCTGGGTAAAAAAAAAAATTACGTGCAATGTTGGCCCTAGGATACAGTAGAGTGTTTAGAAAACTTCCCTCCCTGACCATCCAGGAGCCACTCTGACAGTCACGCTCACACCACCTCAGCTGGGACCGAGGCCCCTTCTCAGGTACACACCCCACACTCACACAGTCACACCAGGTTTCCTCACTGCTACAAAGAAGAAGTAAGAGCAGAAATTACTTGAATACATCCTACAGACTGTTCATAGAACTTGAAAGGGTATATACATGTGCCTTTTTGGTTTTGGTTGTTGGGTTTTTTTTTAAATTTTATTTTGAATGTAGTATATTTATCAGTTTTATAAATATAGAAATGCTGGCACATACGTTTAAAAATATTTGCAGTGCTTTGAAAAACGGAGACTACAGATGGCTGGATTTGTGAGCTTTAAGTGGTTTGGATATGAATTATAGTACATATTATGCAAAAAAACTTCAAAACCACTGGAGACGATGACTGTGAAACAGATAGTGAAGTATAATTCAGAGAATGGAATTTACATTCTATAATATCAGTTAAAGATGGGGAGGGCCAGAAAACCCAGAACAATCTATGAAGACATTGGCACTGGCAGTGTAGCAAGATGATTTAGATACAGTGTACTCTTAACAGCAAGAGAATTTTACTCAGTTTTTTATTCCAGCTGTTCAGTTTGATCAGCTGGAATAGGAATATTTCTATGTTCACATTTGCACATATGCTTATTTAGTCTCATTTATTTTAATAAATGAAATATGAAATAACTGGACAGAAGAAGGTAACTTTCTCAGTTGTGATAGATGTCTGGAGAGAGAGAAAATTTGAAAAAATTCTCCCTTCCTTCCCCCCAGATTTATCCTGTGTGAAATATTTAATTTAAATGCTTTTCGTCACAGTGTGTGAAACAGTAAACTGTGTTCTGTCTGGAAATTAAGCAAGATTCTCTTACAAATATGGTGGGGGCATCAGAACTGAGTCTTCTTTACAGAGCATGGTCTGATGCTTACTATACTCATTTGAGCATAACATACCACCTCTTGACAGGGTGCCTTGCTTGTGCTTTTCCATGTGCCACATATCTTTTCCTGTAGCAGCGCACTTGGCAGAAACTGCTGCTTTTGAGCTTCAGGTTTTGGTGGGAAGAAAGCCAAGGCAATGCCCTCAACCTTCTTCCTGCAATATCTGAACCCTCTACCTGAGCTGTGGTAAAATCCCATATTTCTCTTGTGTTACCTGTATCCATACCTTAAGTCCTATATATGGCTATGCCCTGGGAAGCTCTCCCCTCCACTGGTCACTTTGAACTACGTGGTTTTCCATTGGGTGTTTCCTGGTCCCACCTTCCTTTAAAAGAGCCCTGCAGGGCTTCCTTGATCTCTTTCTTCTGGGTTACCCCAGCCGCCTGGATATCTCTGGACTCCCTTCCTGGACCCTCAGAATGCAACACTGGATTCACAATAAATCGGCTGTTATCCCAAAGAACCCTCTGTGTTAGCTTTTTACTCTCATTGGCGCTAGGACACCATGCCTGGGGAAACTCTCATTTCTAGAGGAGCCAGCAGAAACAGGTTATCTGTGGTAGCTAGAACTCTGTTCTTTGGGAGAGTTGTAAAACCATTGCAACTCGTCCCAGCAGGGATTTCACTCGCATAAAGGCACTGTTGCTACCTCGAGAGCATCCGGGCTAAGCGCCCTTATTTTCCTCTTTGCTGAGTCCAATTGTGTGCTACCTTGCTGAAACTTCACCTCGACATTTGCCAAAATGCTCTGTTTCAGGTCACTTTGCAGCTATTCTTTTCCTCATGTGCAGATATCCCTCTTTGCTGCCTGCAGCACCTGCACATTGCTGGGCCTGAGCTGTTAGTCTGCTGTTGCTGTTACAGAATCTGATTTCCAGTCCCTGCAAAAATGCTGTCCTTTTAGGAGGCCTTCTCAGTCTGCTCTGGGAGTGGTGTGCCCAGGACATGATGTTCAGGCTCGCAGTTACTTTGCAGTTTTAACTTCAGTTATGTTGTTTCTGTCCCTGTCTGTGAACTGTATCACTTGAATTTCTTTGGTACTGCCTTGTAATTGTTTTGTTGTCTCTCTGTGCTACAACACCTATGAAAAAAAAAGAAATAGACCACAACAGGCAGTCCTAAGCCTGCATACAGGTAACTGTCAAGATCAGTCCAACCTCATTTAAGTCTGTTTCACTTAGAAATAATACAGGAAATAGAAGGTGAGCAAGCAGAATTGCTTTGTGGATAGCAGCACATTGGGCCTCTGTACTTCCTTGGTGTCATCAGTCTCCTTACATATACATATAATTACAGAAATTTTCCTTTTCTTTTTTTTTAATCCTGGGAGACACCCCTTGGAAAGATGAAGATCAGAACTAAGATGCTGTGCTGCCACATGAATTATTATGGTGGCAATAGGCCCCATGTTTTTGTTGAACGTTCATGAAAATTTGGATCACAAAGAGGCTCCAACGGGCTGAGACTGGATCAAAAAGCAATGTGCAAGTGGAACTCCTATGAAAGTGAAAGTAAATGAAGAATATTTGTTTGCAAGATCTGGTGGGATTTCCTCCAGCTTATAAATGTAGCAGTTTTAAGATCTATTTTACCATTTCTGTTATTGTGTATTTCACTGATTAACATTTTCAGAAGCCGGTCATTTGATGTGATGAAAGATATAACTTACAAATTGCTGGCTGTGTGAGGATAATTTTTGCCTACCGTTCTGAGCTTTACTGTAACCTGCATCTTTGACTGAAAGTTTTCTGTACTGCCTGGTTAACTTCACTCTTTAATGCTGCAAATTGCAAAGCAACATTATTTTTCTTCTATAGTGCACTTTCATTTCAGCTTTCTGCACAGAAAACATATCTGATTAATTACAGAAGAGCATAGTGTGATTAAGTTTGTCTTAATAAACAGAACAGATATCACTGGCTTGTGGTATGTCCTGATGTGACTGCTCCTTAAGGTAGACAGGCACTATTATTAGAAAGGGCTTGTCTAGAAAAAGCCAGCTAGAGAAATATAATGTGTAGGACATAGTGTGGATCAAGTCTCAGGCCTCTTGATAGAGGGGTTAGCATGGTGAGAGAAATGTCACAAAGCTACAAATGGCATTGCTACAATTGTGTACTATAAATCCGCATAGAACAAAGAAACTCCTGAGGTGATTCAGGGTTCACGTAGGTCTGTTGGACTCAGTGCCACAACAGCTGCAATCACTTACTATTCATCACATAATAAATGTTTGCTGAAAAACTGTAATTTTTTTTATTTTTGTACTGAATTATATTTTAGCATGCATATATTTCATAAAACACAACAAAATGTTTCAAAGTCCTATTCCCAAAGTATAGAAGTATTACCAAAAAAGTCTCATTAGCTAGAATGCCTTATTAGGTACCTCAAGATCTTGCAAAATATTATTTTGTTGACACATCCTCAAATGCTGCTTAAGCCAGCACTTTTTAAAAAATGAGACCACAATTTGGTCTCCTACAGCTTCAGGACATGTGACTGCAGAACTATAAGAAATTTTATTATTTCAAATGTCTTTATTTTACTGAAACATTCAGTGTGGGGCCATGTTTTACCTTAGAGTGCCTCCACTTGGTGTACTTAGGTAAATTATACTGATTTGTTTCTTTGCAAAAAACTTTCTTTATTTTGTGCTCAAGCCTTCTATATTTAGTTATATATTGGCAGTTTAAACAGGAAAAGAAAATTTGCTGTAGAGATCTAGATCTCATTTCATAATCGTAAGCAGAAAAGACAGGGCATGCACTCAAACAAATGTTACATATCCTAATCCTGATTTTCCTGAATAACCAAGTACTGTACTGTGAAATTGTACACACTGTGTACTGTGTACTGTATTCTTGGGTTTTTTTAAAACCTAGATCATATCAGACAATTAATTTTATACTTCATGACAACAGGCCTTTTTTTCTTTTACCTGGTGATAAAAGGAAAATTAAAATTTGATTCCTTCAGTGTTTAGAGATTCCAGACAATGCATTTTTCATTGTGCCAGCTACATAATAAGTGAATTTTTTCACCTGTTTTATATCTCAGTACAAATACAGAGAAGAAACAACTGTATTTGTAATGGTGAGAAGTCATTGTTATTTTGTTATACTCTACACTTTCTGTAGTTGAAGGTAAAGAGGGAGTGATGCTACAACAGAAAAAGTACCTTTGTAGATGTACACAGATGGATTACATGGTTGGATTTGTCTATCAGAATGTTGGAGGCTGAGTGATAATAAAGTTGGTGGAAATGGTTCTTATGCTGTCTTTTATTAATTTGTAGTTGATAAGCTATTCAATAATTTACGAGTGATTTAACCACTTACAAACAAATCCCCTCCCACCTCCCAAAGTAAAGCAAACAAACCCTTGAGATAAATGTGCAAACGACAAGAAGTATTATTGAAGAGGGAGGGTGGGGTGTTTTTTATTTTGCTTTGTGAGTTGGTTTGTTGGGGGCTTTGGGGTTTTTTGTTTGGTTTTTTTTTTTTTTGGTTGGTTGGTTGTTTTTTTTCTCAGTATGACTCTTAACTGAAGATGAATTCTGTGATCTGCAAACTTCATTTGGTTCACATTGGCTTCATTTCATCTGTATCCTGTGCTGTATCAACTCCAAAATTACCCACATATCTTGTGATGTTCTCACAGGCGAAAAGATATGAGACTGACACTTTTGAGGAGCTGAGCATGTACTTTATGACAGGCTGACTGTTAGCCAGAGCCTAACTCATTAACCAGACACCAAGTGTATCTAGCAGTTATGGTTTTCCTACCTTTCCTCAGTAAGGACAGTGAATTTTATCTGTCTTCAACATATAACTACCAAGTGTTTTTTCAAACAAATTGTGGCATTTGAATTATCTGCCAACCCTTAAAATTGACCGATAATCACCTGAGGAATCAAAAACTATTCAGTAACTTTCAAAGCCTATATATTTAATTTACTTGAGAATCTAGACTAAGAACAAGATAGTATTCTGCCTTCTTACACCACCACTCAATAGAATAAACAGTCAGATTTTTTTCTTCTTTAATTATACCTGTCCCACCACTGACAATAATTTTTAATGTCAGGAAAGCAAGGTTTGGCAAAGCAATAGACTGCAGCTTTCATTTGCATGTTTGGTGTGAAGCAGAAGTATTATGCTTACACAAGTGAAATTTACACAAATGAAGCTTAATTGATTCTTGCAGATTTGCATTTTATTGATGCATATATAATTTTAAAAGCTTTGTAATACATAATCTTATAGTGATATTAGTCGTGCAAGTTTGATTCCATGAAGCTGGAGTCAACTTAGTCTGTTAAAGATAAGGATATGGGCTTTATCAGAATACATAGTTGATAGCTCATCAGTGTAAGAGGCAAAGACAAGAGACAGGATAAGTGATAAATTAGATACCCAGGCAGGTAAACCAGGAGGGAGGGGGGATAACAGAGAAAGTAACAAAGATCATATCTCTGGTCTCTGAGCAAGGGACAACTAAAGAAACCACTTGGAGCTTTGAAGAAGTTCAACCAGATCTTTGTAGCTGAGAAGAAACTAGGGAAACAAGATTCTTATTGGGCCGCCTGGGAAAGAGGTTTTATGGGAATTTTGAGGGTGTTTGTGGGATTTCATAAAATTTCTAGGGATATTCTGAGGATATTGTGTGAATGTGAAGAACTATTACGGCATCTTTAGAAGAAGGGCCAAAGGCAGGGAAAGGTAGGGACTGAGTTGGATTGGAGAGGAGCAAGCAAATGAGAGGAGAGGGGAGATGAGCTAAAAAGTGCCAGCTCCATGTAAGCAACTGATCAGTCAGCTTGCAGAGCCACGCCCTGGGCCTGATTGCTGTAGTCTGTTATCCCTTCTAACTAATTTATTTCTATCTATTTTCCGTGTGACTTTGTTCTCCATTCTGTATCTGGCAGAGATAGGACTTCCAAACAAATTTTAAGCCAGGGAAGCTAGTGAGGAAGAGGGCAGGATGGTATCTTCAAAGACCCAAGATTTGAACTGGTGAGTGGATAAGGTATGTAGGATCCAAACAGGAATATTTGATTAATTTAGCCTATCCTAATATTGAGTGGGTCTATGAATATCAGTGTGCTTGTGAGGTGAAAGTGTATGTTCTGCTAAATAGACTTTGTTTCAAATATTTGCAATCATCTTGAATTTAAACATATTTGGAGGAATTAATTTCTATTCAGGTATTTCAGTTCTTTAATAAAAAGAATAATTTACTTGAGGGTTTTGTACTTGCAATTACCTCACTTTCAAATGTGTACTGGGTTTGTAAAAGAGAAAAGATATGTATGTAGTTTTCTGAAACTGATGATAAGACTTTGTCAGCTTTATGAAATGCCAGGAAAAAATACACTTATAATTTATAATATTTTGTAGCAATATAATAGCTAGTAAATCCCTGGGAACACTAATGTTGAAAACACATATTGGAGTCTTGTTGATAACGCTTGCTTAACAGATGTTCATATTGAGGTTTTGGGGTTGTTTTGCATTTTAATCCTAATTTTTCATTCAGTCTATGAACTGTAGCATTTGAGACTTATTAATAATATTTTATCAGAGGTCATTGGTGTTAGTCACTAAAAATCAATTCTGAGCAGCCAGGTTGCATGGTGAAAGCCTGGGAGCAATGACACCTGCACTGCAACAGCCTGATGTCACACTATATTGCAGAGAAAGGAGCAGTGCTCATCCCAGTCCCTGGGGAAGGCACTTGGATTAAGCTTTCTGCTTGAAAAATGGTAATGAAAAATCAGATATTGTATTCATAGGAGGGGAAAAGGAGTTTTTATGAGAGAAACAGTAATGGGAATTTAGCTGACAAGATCAATCTTTATTTCAAATTTCAGGGTGAATTTTTTTGTTGACTTTTTTCCTCCGTTGCTGTTGTTATTACAGAGTCTGAAACTGCTGTCATACTTGGCTTCACTGTCCCATCCTTAATGATCAATAATTTGATGGTAGCATGTGACTTCTTGCTTTTGTTTTTTTTAATCCACATTATACTGTTAGTATGAGTACATCTTTTGTGGTTCTGACTTGAATATTACTACTTTTCTAATGTGCCATTTTTTTTCTACATGCCTCCAAAAATAGAAAGAAACTGGCCCATACATGAAACTGTTGTACTTAGGGTTTTCTTGCATGAAATGAAGGGAAGGAATAAAAAAGAATGTTAGCCATTCTTTTCCTTCCTTTGTACCATGTCCAATACCATTAGCACACAGACATATGATGCCATCTCCCTCTCTGAAGACATTCAAAACCCATCTGGATGCTTCTCTATGTAACCTGCTATTAGTGACCCTGCCTTGGCAAGGGAGTTGGACTAGATAATCTCCAGAGGTCACCCAAGATAGAAAAGCATTCAGACTCTGTAAAGTATTGCTTAAAATGCCATTTATTAGATATTAACCTATAAAGACAGGGTAATATCAATAATCTTACATCCTTTCAGATGCTGGTAACCCGAACTTGTACTGCCTTGAATGGGCTTCCCATCAGGAAATGGAATCACTGGAACTGACAGGGAGCTGTGAACAGTTTCCTCTGTTCTCATCAAAAGTGAAATTTTTACTGTGACCATGGAATACGGCCTCAATGCCAGGCTGTGCATGTAGCACCGCATGACTCAGGGCCAACTCAAATGGTATCTTGATCACCAGTTCCCTGGTGTGCCGTGGTCTTCCAGCCAGGGTCGGTCGTTGTGCTGCTCAAAGGAATGATGCTCAAAAAACTCAGGATGACTGTATCTTTCCCACTAATCAAGAAGCCCTTATCCTGGGGGAGCATGAAGGCACAATTAATGCAATAAATAACAAAATGAGCTTTCTTCTCCACTGCCCTGTCTGAATAAAGATAATTAAAGCAGATTAAATATAAGAGACTGTTGCTGTAAGAGAACCCAATGGTGATTTCTTGAATGCTAAAAAAAATATTTATTTTTAGCACCTTTTAAAAATTGGGAGGGGAATCTAAAGTAATAATGAAGTAGACTTGAGATAGTGGATGCTGATTTCATATCAAAACTTCAAAAGATACTTGTACTTCTTGACAGATAAAGGTACTCATTCTTACAAATAACTGTTTCCATATAGTGGTGTTTCAGCAAAAACTGATAATTTCTGAACAAGCATAATTCTCAGGACTGTGAGGTCAGAGTGATAGTCATCTGCTTTTTTTGTTTTCCTCATTCCTTACCTTCTCTGGAGACCTAGCAGCAGTCTGTGTTGTGAGCTGAAGGGTCACAGCTTGTTAATTATTATCATTAACAAACTTCTGCTGACACAGTTCAAAAAGTCTATTACAAAAAGATGAATTCAGCAGTATCGCTGGCTCCAGGGGCCTGCTCGAGGCCACTCAGCAATAGTTCGGGAGTGACCCTGGTATGGTGGGGGCTGCAGCTTGCAGTTTCCCCAAACACAGGGTTTCCTCCAGCAGCTCTTTTAGTGCTGGCTCCTCTGGATGAGAGCGAGCCCTAGGCTGACATCGTGGGCACAGGCGAGAATAAAGGCCAGAGAGAAGGGCCTTGGTGTGACTTCCAGCTCTTTTATTCCTGGGGGAAGCAGGAGGGAAGACAGGAGAGGGTCCAGGGATCCAGGAGAGGCGGCACGAGGATTGTGGAGAGCTGAAGCAGTCAGGGACCAAAAGGCAGGGAAAGAGAGAACACAGGAATATTTATAGGGATACAAGCAGGGGAAAGTAACCAATTGGGGTACAAGAATTGACAGGCAACCAATAGTGAACCAAATAGAAATGAAGTTTCTAGAACTTAACCTTTTACAGAACATGAAGTAATAGGGTAACTATCCAATGAACGGCAACATGTAGACTAAGCTGAAAGGGATGCTGGAGTGTGAACCAAAAAGCTCACCCTGACAAAGGAGTGTGACTCAGATAGTGGCAGGCTCAGGCTGATCCCACCAGTCTTGAGTCTTTGTGGCTGTGGCTTTTGCCACACACGCTGCCACATGGCAGGATTCCAAATGTAAGCTTTCATTATAGTAACATTGTACTTACAATGTTCAGCTACCTAACAATTGATAGGGACTTGTGAGCAACGTGTACTGGGAATTCTTAAAGTTACAAGTTTTTTTTTGGATGAAAGGGAAAAGTCAACTTTTCGACTATAGCTATGCAAAGTTTATGGTTCATTCAGCATATATGATAAAAAAATGTTCAGGCTGAGATACAACTACTTAAAGCAACATATCAATCATAAAACTAAAAAGAGAAGGATTCTTGTTTGGGTTTTTTAGTGGGTATTTCCTTGTTGTTTGGGTTTTTTAGTGGGTATTTCCTTGTTGTTTGGGTTTTTTATTTCCTGTTAAGGTTTTTTTGTTTTTAATTTCTTGGAAGAGGATGAAAATATAATAGAGGATTTTTTCACAAAAATCAAATTTTAAAATCAGTAACATCACTGTCTAGGAGAAAGCGTGATTCTTAAAATTAAAAAGTTGGTCTGCAAAAGATAAGGTAGAAATAACGGAGCTTATATTTCTAGAAGTGTTTGGACTTTTCATATGAGTATTTAGGAAAAACAGAAAGGATGTTATGATGTTCTGCAAAGTGTTGCAATGTAGCCCAGTTTTAATCTGTGCTTCTTTAAACATCATTGATACCTAAGGTTAAGAAATACTTCTTTAAAATATTCGGTATTACAAGGGTGAAAATTACAAAAAGGCAGCACATCTCTCCATAGTGAATTCAATATCATAAGACAAGATCATGTACAGTGTTACTGATATTGAACTTAGATGAAATGTTTGGCTTGAAACTGTTAAGTCTATAAAATTTTTCATGATAACAGAAAAGAATCCTTCTTAGGAAAGCAATCTGTAAGATACAGTGCTGGTAGATTGTAGTAAATACAAGTTTGATACCATAATTGTAGAATGGAGGAGATTGCAAGGGATAGACATTCATCCAACCTTCAGTCTGATAGCATATTGAAAACCTAAGTCTAAGAACATTTGAGATTTTGAGTAGAAATAATGATTTCCCATTGGCAATTTATGTTAGTGTATTCTGCCTCAGGTAATACCACAAAATAGTTAACTGGTCCAATTTTATGGACAGAAGGGTAAAAAAAAGTACTAAAACTAAAGACAATGTTATTCTTTTGCCTTCTATTCAAGTGTATACTGTGTGAATTTAGTACTTGACATAAAACCCAAGCAGAGCCTGAATAGTGAATTGTATTTCTTCTGTCACAGTAACAGACTGGTAGATGGTTCTACTCCGAATTGCCTGAAGGGAGAATTGTCTTCTCCCCTATGTTTTTTCTCTATCTGATTTCCTTTTACTATGAAAAAGTTAACATTGATTTTCTTTTTGAAGATAAATTGTGGCCATTCCCATCAACTACAAAAGTAAATATCATAGTATTTTGCCTGATTTTATAACCAGTTTTAATACTGAGCTGGATAAAAAATCCAAACTTCTAAAAAATCTGGAAGCTGTAACAGTGGCTTTGGTTTTTTGCTTGTTTCCAGGGAGACAATGAGCAAATTTTTCTGTTGTGGCCTAATTTATTTTCATTTTGAATTTTGTATTTTGTAAATGAATAATCATAATGCACAGCTAGATCTGAAATGCAGACTATGGCAACTTATCCATGTACGTGCAAAACCTCTCTTCTGAAGAAATTGCTGATGAGAATGGGTCAGACTGGAAGGGATCACAGTGGGGCATCTGGTCCAACCTCCCTGCTCAAGTAGGGTCATTCCAGACCAGATGGCACAGGATTGCATCCAGAAAGTTCTTGAATATCTGCAGAGAGGGTGAACTCCACAAGCTCTCTGGACAATCTGTTCCAGTGCACAGACACCCACATAGTAAAGAAGTTCTTTATCTTATTCCAGTGGAACCTGCTGTGCATAAGTTTCTGTCTTATCCTACTGCTTGGCCTCAGAGAGAAGAGCCTGGCTCCATCCTCTTGACACCCTCCCTTTAGACACTGATAGACATTGATATGATCTCTCACTCTTCTCGAGGCTGAATAGGCCCAGCCCCCTCAGCCTTCCCTCCTAAGAGAGATACTCCAGTCCCTTGATTATCTTTGTCACCCTTCACTGCACCCATTACAGGAACTCCATTTTTCTTTTGTACTGGGGAGTTCACTGGGATGTATCATTCTTGAGACTGGAGAAAAGTGATCCTTGAATATGAACCAACTTGCTCAGACCTGTCTTCCCTGCAGAGCCTGTTCCCATGGGATTCTTCCAAGAAGATCCCTGAAGGGCTTAAAGTTAGCTCTCCTGAAATCCAGATTTATTATGGATATATAAGATATGCATATGGCTGTTCCTAAAAATCTTGCAGTTTTTTTCCTTCAGGGCAATGTTTGCCTCATGGAATTAAGTAGTACTAGTATCTCCTGTTAAATGAATCTAGTATTCTTTCTAGTAAGACAGAAATATGCCTACTGAGAAATTTCTGTGCAATATAAAATTAAGGCACGTTGAAATGTGTTGAATTTCTCCTGTAGTCTTTGTTATACCTTAATTTCTTTGCCCTGAAAGACATCAGACACTTTAAGAACAGATGAACTGCAACACAAAATTATTGATTCTAGAGTGGACTAAAGAGGAAGATGCATGCAATAAGAATGAAAGGTTATATTTATCTAGAAACTCTCCTAAATGCTTAGACAAGTGTTAACTTCCGTCATTTTGTCGTATTTGCAAGAAAGTGTTAACAAGATATTGCTTTTTTTTACTCTCATAAATTACAAGAGCAACTGAGGAATAGGCTTACATCTTAGAAATGTGTAGGAAGGTGATTTAAAAAACAAATTATTGTGTTATTTTAAGAACAGCAAAATTGTAGTTGCCTTGACACAGATTAGGCTGAACAAATCATTACAAACAAACCAACCAATCAACCAACCAAAAACAAAAAAAATCTCTAAAACCAATCTAATCTGACCAGAGTGGAAAGAGCCATGTGTGATAAGAAATCTAAATAGTTGAGTTAGTGGATTCAAAAATGTAGAAAATTCTGATTTGAAATTTACATGTAAAATGTCAATGTTAGAGTTGAAATAAGTGGAATAGAAGTCATTTGAGGGAGCAATTGAGAAAAGTGAAACAGAAGCACTGTTGCTTCCACTGCACTTTAATGAGGTAGTTGGTCATACAGAGTGTCAAAGTACTTAAAACCTCTCAGGAAGTCTTCAGGCGAAACAGGAAAACTATTTTAGAGGTATTCAGTGGCTATTCAGCTGAACTGAAAAAATATTTTCCCAGTATTTTACTATACTAAGCTTCACTATTTGATTTACTTTGCAGTATATCTTCGCACAGGAATTGTTAGTCTGAAACCATGCAATTACATCGTAAGTAGTTGTATTTTGAGGCTTCTTCTAAGCTGTCAGTAAGAGTCTTGATTGTTTTTATTTGAATTGGGCATTTCGTATGTTACCAGTGAAACAAAAAGTGAAAAAGAAACTTTTCATAAAAAGAGGAAAATTATGTCACTTTTCATTAAGATTTATTTCATTAATTAATTTAAGCAAACAATAGTATATAGTTCAGAAAATAGAAAAATGTTATGGATCTCCACCACAGGCCACTGTAATCAGTATTTCTATTGACCTCAGCTGGCTTTCACTGAAACTTAATTGGGCTAATAGATATTTTAAAATTTGGTCTTCTTGCAAGAGTAGTCCTAACCTAGTAGTTTATTAAAATTCTAATAAAAGCTGTAATTTAGTTTGTGTGAAATCCAGCACTGGTCCTGCTTTTAAAGAACAAGGAGTGTTAGCCAATTTTGTCTCTCCCAATCCATGTAAATCCTGTTTTCTTTCCATGATTTGAGGCAGCTCCTTCTCAGGAATACCAGAAAAAATGCATCATTGTCATGCTTTAGTATGAAGTTGAGAGTGAGGATTATAAAACAGAGAACCTGCAGTAGGAAAATGGGCCAGAAAAGGCTTGAGAATGTGGGTTAATAAACTGAGAATCTGTAGTAGGATGATAGGAGCAAAACCACCACAGAATAAGTCTGTGGAACTTATCTCCCCAGCTTTTTCACTGTTTCCTAGTACCTGTGGAGGATTTCAAACTAGACATAGCTTCCTTGAGCTTGAAAAACTACAGGGTGAATTTATTAAATATTTGTTAGATATTTTTTGGCCAGTGTTGAAATTTACTGATATGCAGTGATATCATAATATCTACCTTCTGAAAAATAAAGTGAAGTCTTGAAGTTTCAACACTGATTCTCAACTAATCTCTTGTATCCCAGGGTCTTACCAGAAGTACCCTCAAGTAGGGTGAGTTTGTGTATCAGAATCTATTGGTTCAGGATCAGAATACTTTATCATGTCTTTCTCAATAGTGCTTGAGATGTTGCTTTCTTTTTGGTTCTGTGTCAGCTTCTAAGTTTGTGGGACTTTTCTTAGTGCAATACAGAGAAATTGCTACTGAAGTCTCTTTGGATTTGGTCTGGCTTTCCTTCCACTGAAGTCAATAAGAAATTGTCACTAGCTTTAAACAATAAATGTTTTGTGCTTAGCTTTCCAGAGCATATACTTCATAATTGCATGTTAGGCTGCTTCATATTAGATATTTCTAACTCTGCTTTTCCACCAGTGCCTTTGGATTATTTTGAATTTTATTTCTCAAAGTGATGTTGAATTGCTGTCAAACATAATTTTTCAAAATGACACCCTTGTCACAATCGGTAGTTCTAGTGAAAATACGTTTATATTAGATGAAGAGAGTGCAATTACTTGCAAGTCATTTTGCATAAAAGATAAATGGAAAGTGTCTCTGACATGCTTGATGGAGGTTAGCAACTCTTTCAGATCTAATGAAATGTTGTGGATATTTTCATTCTTGATGCAATTTCCTTTAATTAGAATGAAACAGATGTTTAAATGAAGGTAATACAATTAAATTGGCTATGGGTGAAATACATATGCTGTTGTTCCATGCTTGAAGGCTCACACTGTGTATGCTTGGTAAAAGTATATATATGTGTCTAACCTGTGTGCCAGCTGCACTGAACGGAATTAAGATTTGGGCTTTTTGGGGGGGCTATGGCTGTGTTTTTCAAGTTGATGAGAAGAATGAGATCAGATTCATAGTGACTACAGTTCACTGACACTTTAGACTAGCCTTTAAATAGTTATTCATTTGGTGATGTTTCTCTTTAACAATATACAGAGTTAGGATGACCTGCTGATTAGCCTGCTATCCGGCAGTTGAAAGTCAGTTCTCTGTTCTTCTTGCATGGAGCCTGTAGGAAATTGTACAAACTACATTTTCAAATTGTAAAATACAGTTATTAGTACTGCCACATTTTAGATCACTTTTGCTCAAACTTATTTATTACTGTGATATGCTCAAGTCCCAAAGAAGAAGAGGTCATGTAAATGACTAAAATACATAAAACCAGATAATCCTGATTAAAAGGCAGAAACAAACTTGACAAGAGATTTGATCCCATTCAGTCTCTAGTTTATGCCTTAATACAGGGAATGAGTATCTTCCTTCAGTTCATTTTGTGAAACATATTGCTCCTATGCATTTTATTTAGGTTGTGGCCAACCCGAAAATTTAACAAAGCTACTAACTTTGTATACTGTCTACTCCCCTTTCAGCCTGCCCTCCACCTCTCACTTCTTGTCATCAGTGAGACAGTTCAATGAGGAAAAGTGCTGAATTCTGAACCCAGAATGGGGCAACCTTGGATGTATGGACAGACTGGGGAATGAGACGCTGGAGAGCAGTGCTGCAGAAAGGGACCTGGGCATCCTGGTGGATTGCAAGTTCAACCTGAGTCAGCAGTGCCGTGGCAGCCAGGAGGGCCAACTGTATCCTGGGGTGCATCAGGCACAGCATGACCAGCTGGGCAAGGGAGGGGATTGTCCTGCTCTGCTCTGCACTGGGGCAGCCTCACCTCGAGTCCTGGGGGCAGTTTTGGGTGCCACAGTATAAGAAAGACATTAAACTGTTAGAGAATGTCCCAAGGAGGACAACGAAGATGGTGAAGGCCCTTGACGGGAAGCCATATGAGAAGGGACTGAGGTCACTTGGTCTGTTCAGCCTCAAGAAGAGGAGACTGAGGGGAGACCTCACTACAGTCTACAACTTCCTCATGAGGGGAAGTGGAGGGGCAGGCACTGATCTCTTCTCTGTGGTGCCCAGTGACAGGACCTGAGGGAATGGCCTGAAGTTGTGTAGGGGGAGGTTTTGGTTGGATATTGGGAAAAGGTTCTTCACCCTTCTTTGCACTGGAACAGGCTCCCCAGGGAAGCCTGATCATAGCCAAAAGTCTGACAGAGTTCAAGAAGCATTTGGACAATGCTCTCAGGCATATGGTGTGACTTTTGGCATGTCCTGTGCAGGGCCAGGAGTTGGACTCAATGATTCTTGTGGGTCCCTTCCAAATCAGTATGTTCTTTGATTCTGTGTGACTCTGTACTGTCTTCCCATGTTTTAAACTGGTCTGATGGGGAATCATTTTCTCTTTACACATTTGCTTGTCAGAACCAATTTGAAACAATACAGTTGTAGTTTTGTATGTGGAACTCAGCATGTCAAGATGTTATTAAATAAAAAGAAAATTAAAATATATTAATAATTTAAAGATGAGGCTAACACCTGAAGCCATGAATAAAAATAGTAAGATTATCAGCTCTGTGTTCCTGAGATTAACCTAGATTTTATTCCCCAAACCACAGTCAGTGAATAATTCCTACTCAAACAGGTATGTGTTTTTAATTATTGTGGCAGATAGTTCAGTCCCAGGGTGGAGTTAAAAGCAACATCTCCTATTCTGTAAAACTACTCAACTATTCTAACAGCAGCCAGTGGGAGCAACACTGATCCGCACTTGAGCAGTGACAGCAAGAATGGATGTTTGCTCTGAAGATTGAACATGTGATTGAAATCAGCTGTGGGATAGGACATGCATAGGTAGTTCTTTGCAGAACTCATATCAAGGTGTGTGTATATATATAGTATGTGTATTTTTATATATGTATATATATAATATTTTTCATTATTTCTACATATCCTTGATGGGGTAGGGAGTAGGAGTTGGAGGAGGTCAGATTGCAACTCATAATTCTTTGAACACTTTTTATTTGCAAAGCTGCTTCTATTGGTGGAGTCAAGCTGTCATAAATGACATAATTAGTCACAGTGCAGTCACTTAAAATGTCTCGTCACACATTAAATACTGTAGCAACAGCTGGGTGATGAACCCCAGCTGCATACTCTGAGAAAAACTGTTGGACTGAGGTAGGGTAGATTGGACCCTGTACCACAGGTGGCTTCTGGGGTAGGTATTAATAAAGGCCCTAAATCAGTCCTTTATTTCATCAAAGGTATATATAATCCTGTAGTCTTTATATGGATATGGAAGGTACCATCCTCTTGAACATGGTCTCAGCTACTCAACCTGTTGTTTGTACTGAATGTTCTGTGGCCCTCTAGGGATTCAGCAGCTTCTTGGTGCCAGATTATTGTCACATGTAGAATCAACAGTTACAGAAACACAGAATATGCTGAGTTGGAAGGGACCCACAAGAATCATTGAGTCCAACTCCTGGCCCTGCACAGGACATGCTAAGAGTCACACCATGTACCTCAGAGCATTCTCTAAACACTTCTTGAACTCTGTCAGGATTGGGCCTGTGACCACTTCCCTGGGAAGACTGTTCCAGTGACCAACCACCCTCTGGATGAAGAACCTTTTCCCAATATCTAAACAAAACCTCCCCTGGCACAACTTCAGGCCATTCCCTTGGGTCCTGTCACTGGGCACCACAGGGAAGAGATCAGTGCCTGCCCCTTCTCTTTCCCTCCTGGGGAAGTTCTAACTGTGATGAGGTCTCCCTTCAGTCTCCTCCAGGCTGAACAGACCAAGTGACTTCATTCCCTTCTCATATGGCTTCCCGTCAAGGCCCTTCACCATCTTCATTTTCCTTTGGGTGTTCTCTAATAGTTTAATATCTTTCTTACATTGTGGCACCCAAAACTGCCCCCAGCACTCAAGGTGAGGCCACCCCAGTGCAGAAGAGAGCAGGACAATCCCATCCCTTGCCCAGCTGGTGAAGCTGTGCCTGATGCCCTCCTGGCTGCCAGGACACTGCTGGCTCATACTCAGCTTGGCATTGACCGGGACCCTCAGGTCCCTTTCTGCAGCCTTGCTTTCCAGCTGCTACACTGCAGAATTAGTCATTCATTGGTCAACTACCTTTTCAGAACGCATCTTTTCCTAGGAAGGCTTTTCCATCCAAATACCTAGAAACCCATTTATAGGACATTCACAACAATGGGGCCTTTTGCCACCACCACTGCATGTCCTTATCAAACTTCATTTTACAGTATTTTCCATTTACATGATCACTGGCACCTCATTAGATTCATAATCATTACATTTATTTATAAGAGTAAGTTTTTTATGCTACACTGTGACAGTGATTATCATGATTAATAAAGCACTACATAGAAATGTAATCAAGCACAGTGTAAGGTGCACTAAGAGAGGCAAAATAAAATTCCCCTTTTGGTTCCTTTCCTTAAAAGTACAAGCCTTGTCCTTTCTGGGGGGTGCCCAAGTGCTAACCAGAGTTGCGATCTTCCTAGAAAAAGCCTCCCACAAGGGAAAAGCTTTTCCAGGGGTCTCTGCAACCTCTCGGAGCAACAGGTGGTCTCAGAGGGTGCAGCCGCAATGGTTACAAGTGATTTCAGCCAGTGATTCAGCTCCTTGTGAGATCAGCTTAGTAAGAGACCGCCTGGGCAGCGCTGGGGATGGAGAAAGAGAAGAGGGAGCCTTAGCGCAGCAAATTCCACAGGTAAGCTTTATTCAGCAATCCCTGTGAAGGGACCTGGCTAGGCTTTTCCCTAAAAGTCAGGGATGCTCACAGGGGGTTTATATGGGGAAGGCAGGGTGGGATGGACATCAGTTTAGCCAACAGGATACAGACTATTACCATAAAAAGAGCAAGGCATGTTGGGGTGACTTCTGGTCACAGTGAGTTTTAGGAGAGTTCTTATCTCTGGGGATTTGGCCCTCAGGCATCTTTCCTCCAAGGGAGAGCAGAGAGCTCCAGCGCCAGTGGCTGGCAGCCCTCCACAAAGCCTGACATCTCTCCATGAAACACTAATAATGACAAGATTATATGCAAGTGTTCTGTTATCCAGTATGTTCTCTTTTCTCTATTAATGTGCAGATGATCAGTATATGCACAATAGATGTCCAGTTCTTTTATACAAGTAGTGATATTAAATATCATGGTGTCATTGTCCTGTAACTTAGCACAGGGAAATTACTGGCTATTACTGGCACTGGTAATATATGGTAACAATTATCAAAGCATCCTCGTGCCATTCTTATTTATCAATATTGATTACTTGATCTGACTGAAAAGTCTCAACTAAGAAAATCTGCTTTCAAAGTAATATCTGCTTTAAGTGTTTTAACATTTTACCAAACATTACCAAGTAATTTTGTTCTGAAATACAAGAACCGACACATTTGCAAACAAAAAGATAACACCATCTATTTTTTTTTACATAAAAGCAATACATTTTCTAATTAAACAGTATTTTGCAAGAATTGCATTACTAGATTAAATGACTGTAGCTATTTTGTATATTACAGAATGACCTAGAAATAACATTTTACTTCAGAGGAAACAAACTTCTCCAGTATGGAAGCACTAGAGCCATATTGATCTCCTTTATCCCAAGGCCAGCAGTGGCTAATTTTTTCAGTCACTGGTGCCAAAATTACTTAAGGAACACTGTAATTTACTACTCTTTGTGCCAGTCTAAATCTATGTCACTGCCAAAGCTTGTGCTACTGTGGACGGATCACCATTGTTATTGCAGTCGTTTATGAGGTGCATAACTTGTAAGTTTAACTATCCTATATTCATTACAGTACTTTATCCCTTCCTGTGTTAATGGTTTTCAGGGGATGCCTACCTTTGACTGTAAAAAGATCTCTCTTTATTTAGGATGCAAACATATTTTAAAAAATCATATGGAAACATCTCAGATATATTTTCACATGTACTCTTACCAATTGCAAGTAAGATATCTTTTTTCACTATGAGTGCATGATAAAATAACTTGTTGGTAAAAATGTTCTATCATATTATGTCACACAGCATAAACCAATTTTAACTCTTATTATGAAGAAAATGTAGCTGGTATTACCTTAGGCTAGTGCTTTTAATTTTTCATAAGTAATGCCCTGAGGTAGAAAATGTATTTTATGAGTAGCTAATGAAGCTGAAAAGTTAATGTGTAGGTAGTACTATTATGCGAAGACCTGACAATTAAAAAAATACAGGAGTATTTCAACAGTACAGGAGCAATCAAAAAGTGTGTGTCTGTTTTGGTTTTTTTCTTTTCTGGCAAAGGAAAAGACAAGGGAATCAACAATTCACCAATCAACAGTTCCAGCTTGGGGTCCCTCCCCTGGGAGACAGTCCTCAATTAACTTCTCCGACATGGGTCCTTCCCATGAGCTGCAGTTCTTCCCAAACTGCTCCAGCAAGGATCTCTTCCCCTGGCTACAGTCCTTCAGGAAGAGACTGCTTCTGCATGGGTCCTCCATGGAGAAGTCTTGCTGGCAAAGCAGCTCCAGCACAGGATCATCTTTCCATTGGTCTGCAGGTCCTGCCAGGACCCTGCTCTAGCATTGGCTTTCCACAGGCTCACAGCCTCCTTTGGGCTTCCACCTTCTCCAGTGTGGTCTCTTCTCCACTGTGGACCTCTATGGGCTGCAAGAGGACAGCCTGTCTCTCTACAGTCTTCACCACAAGCTTGAGGGGAATCTGCTCCAGCACTTGGAGCACCTCCTCCCCCTCATTCTTCACTTAGCCTGGTGTCTGCAGCATTGCTTTTCTCACATATTCACTCTCTTCACTGGCTGCAGTTGCTTCTGACCAATAACTTCTTTCCCCTTCTTAAATACATTATCCCAGTACCACTGTCACTGATGAGCTCAGTCTTGGTCAATGACAGGCCTGTCTTGGAGCTGGCTGGCATTGGCTCTATCAGGCATGGGAGAAGCTCCCAGCTACCGGGTGTTGGCTCTGGGGCAGGGGTATGCCCCTTCCACGAAATTACATTCATTCCTTTCTCTTTCATGGTTCCTATCTACCAATATTCACTTGCTTTTGTTATTTTAGATTAACCCAATGTTTTAATTGTTTGTTAGCAAAGGATATTTTGTAGCATCATTTCAACTGTAGGTTTAATGGGATATACAGCTGTGGGTGATTCACAAAGTTCAGTGTTAACTTAAACTATTTTGAGAGCAACATGCAGAGCAGAGATGAACAATATGTTTTAAAAAGTATAGTCTATGTGCAGACAGTTGCTGAGCATAAAACCTGTAATTTTTCCAAGAGTATTTTTTTTTTGGGGTTTTTTTTTTGGGTTTTTTTGCACTGCTTTGGATTGAAGCATTCACAGTGTAGTGCTGAGGTACCTCAATAAATTATTGACTGTTTGCATCCAACTGAATTTTTTCCCAAGGTATTCTGAAGCTGTAGACAACAGGAAGAGCTAAAGAAACAGAATAAGAAACAATGTATGTTCCAGATACATGTTCTAAACTTAGAATGTGCTATGCACATTAACTTATTTTGAGTTTGCTTTTTTCTTTTGGATTTTTGTTTTTGTTTTGTTTCATTTGTTTTTAAACACCATGAATACAGAAAAATTATTCAGCCTTTTCTCACAAATTATTTTCTGATTTCTGAATTGGAGGAGTAACACTGGGATTGCAATTCTCAGGGTTACTCTTACCCATTTGGAGAACAGACCTCCCATGTGGATTTCTGTCTAGACAATAACCCCTTGAATTACAAAGTCAGTGTTCAAAATGTGTTCTAGTCAAGGAGTTATTGCAGAGAGAAGACACTAACATAAATTGTGGCTGTAGTTAGCTTGCTAGCAGATAAAAAGAAAGATTTGTTCTGTAATATATAATTAATCAATTTTAGCCTCCTATAATTAATTAATAGTCTCCTGTATTAACATGAGTTTAATTATACTTCTTTATTTAATATGAGTAATAATGAGGTCTATTTTAAGAATCAAATAAGTTTAAATTCAGTGCAAGTCAGTTACTCGTCTTGTTTGTCATGTTCGCTGAATTGAAACAAAAGCAATTCATTTTTTCCATTTTCAATTTAGGAGTTTTATTGAAAATAAATAAGAGTTGTGTTTGTATACTACTTGTGAGAGTGGTAAGGAAGGATTTTTGAGGTTTGATTTTTTTGTTGTTTTTTTTTTTAATTTTTTTTCCTTTTTTTGCTTTTAATTTAATTTAATGTTATTTAAAATCTCAGTAAGCTGTGAGAACTAGTCTATTTCTTCTCCCTGATGGATTTGAAACCCACATCCAACTCTTCACCTCTGATTTAGAAACTGCTTGTTCTCTGCTGGTTCCTTAGGACCAAGAAAAGGGGTTGGAATCAGATCTGCACCTCATTGCCACTGGTCTGTAGAATCTAACATTTGGTCATCTCTCTCTCTATATGTGGCATTGCACACAATCTGAGCTACAAAATGGTATGGTATTTCTTGTAGCAGGTATTTATGTTTCTGCATTCTGCAAACACACAAATACCTCTATACTTTCCCCTTATGGTATTCAAAGATATAATACCAAGTAAGAAGAGTTTCCATATGAAATGTTTTAATCTGGTGACTCTGAAATTACTCCTAATAAACTGTTTAGAGCATGTTAGTCACAGATGTAAATTCAATTCCCTTTAAGAAAATAAAGGAGTCTGTTTGATTTATTTGTTACAAGTCACTGTTAGAGGACATGATGTTCACCACAAATTCTCTTATCAGACTGAAGACAACAGTCCATGTGTCAGAGAACTCTCAGGCTTTTATTGTACAGTCACCATAACTCCGGCGACCAGCCCACTGCTTTAGACTCACAAGGTGTTGACTAAAAAACCCTTAAATTTATACAATACACTTCAATAAGTTCTCAACTCGCACACAACCAAAGGTGCTGGCTCACAAGCCAGAAACACTTCCACAAGCTTCCCCCTTCCACAACAATTAATTTAATTTAATGTAGGGTATCTAACTGCAAAACAAGGTATATAATATCTGTGCTTTGCCTAGGCAAAAAAAAAAAGGGAAGAAAACAAAGACTATTACCAGTCCTTAGTTTCCTGGTGCTGCTGCGCAGATAGTCCAAAGCTGAGGTTGCAAGACAAATAAAACGAAAGAGAGAGGAGATAAAAAGGAGAATGAGGAGAAAGAGAGCCAGGGAAAAAGTGAAAAGAGCAAGGAGCCCCAATCCACTCCTTTTTATAGTTAACCTCGTGCACACCTCTTATGTAAAGTAGATTTTTCACATTGTTTTGTTTGTGCATGGAAAGCCAACCTTACTTCAGGAACTGAGTTGGCGGGGGGGAACTGAGCACAAGTCTCAGGGTGGAGCAGGAAGTTGGCTCAGAACAGCCCTGCACCACCTCTGCAGGATCGTCTCCTCTGATCATACCTTTCTGGTAGCAATGCTCAGAATGTTTGAGACAAAACATGCTTAGGTCTGGTCCTCTACAGCAACGATGTGTAACTTCTAGGCAGTGAGCCACCATTTGGCGAGTGGACTGTTATTAACAGTACTGGTACCTTGCTTAGCATATTAAAACTAGTAATTCAACTTGAAACTTTTGATATTAAGATCCTAAATCATTACCGTTCTGTAGATATGTAAGTACTGAAATGCATAATTGCTCAGTGTGGTTAGTAATGAAAATAGTCTTGTAACAGTTCCAAAGAACCTAAATCATTACAGTTCTGTAAATATGTAAGTACTGAAACACATAATTGCTCAGTGTGGTTAGTAATGAAAATACACAGTCTTGTAACTGTTCTAAGTCATTGAAGACCTGAGATGCTGTCAATTTTGGACTTGGAAAAGCAGGGTAAATGTGCTAAGAGTTGTTTTGGTTTTTTTTCTGGGAAGCCTGTGAGGCTGCCTGACATGATCCCCCCTTTGTTTGATGCAATGGTGTTATGTTCAAAGAGATGTAAAAAAAGAATGGATAGCAAGTGTAGTTGTGAAATAATGTTTGAGTGGACCAGAACACTAATTTTGCATAGTGCCTGGATGGTGGCTTCAGGCCTTGTTTTGGCTCACCATTATATTCAGTGTCAAAAGAAAAGTAGGAATTGCTGTTACAAGAACAGAACTAATGCGTGGCTGCATTCACACTTGTCTGCTATCGTTTGTGATGTAACGAGACAGTGATTAGTACTTTTACAGCACTTTGATTAGCACTTTTTACAGCTACTGCATTTAGTACACCCACAGGCTGCATGAATATATTGCCATTCATATGAGACCGTTTGCTAGAGGTTACAAAGTATGACTGCTAAAAAAGCGATGGGTGATATTTATGCAAAGGTATTGATGGAATTTACTGTGTTTAAGCTGTAATAGCTGAGAAATCACCGTCTTGATATTACAAATGTCAGATAATAAGGTCTTATACTGTTTTGTAAGAATTACAGTACATCAGTCTTTTTCACTCCTGTCTGAAGAGACACTGTATCAGTTCTACAGTATTTGAAGAATAAAATGGAAAAGTAGATAGATGGGAAGATGAGCAACAAGTCTTTTCATATACAATTTTTTTGTAAATTATTTATTTTTATGTGCATAACAAGGTGTTTTCTGTGCCTTTTCAATATAGGCTTTATTTTTTTTCAGCCTATCATTAACAATGCTTTTTCCTTATTCTCACATAGTGAAGTGAGTGTATGGTGTGTATATACCTGTGGATATTTATAAAACCAGACAGATGTTTGTTTCCTGTCAATTCATATAGGGCGGCATAGCACAGCTTCAGAACATTTAAGGTCACCCCAATTGAAAAAAGTATACATAAATGTCACCAGTTCTGTCTGTAGACAGGAAACAGATGCATTCATACATTATTATTCTTCTACCACTCTCCATTCCTATCTTTATCTTTTAAATTCAGTGTAAACACTGAAGCTTTGTGATGCACAGTATGGTCACATTAATTGAACAGTAGAACCCACAGAGAACAAGGCAGTTTAAATAAGGATGTATATGAACAGTGGCTTTTATGCTGTGTTGTGCAGGTAAGGCTAGGATGAGTAAACAGGTATAAACTAATACAGGGATGTATAATTGTAGTGTGTTTGATAGTTCTGGTTGTTAATTTGAAAATAAAAAATAGAGTCTTTTGTATTTGAATAATAAGACCTTTTAGGAAAAAAACTGATACAGTATCTGCAAAGTGAGCTACAGTGACAATCTATCCCTGTATCTATTTAATCACAATAATTTTTGGTTTTGCATATTTAGTGCACATCTGTCCTAAACTTGCTATTTCACTTAACTTCCTGTTTCAATCGAAGACCTGCATTTACTTCAGAGGAGCTGCATCAGGACCATGGTTAATTACTAGCAGCACTTGATACTCTAATTTGACCTTAATGTATTAATATAGATTTGCAGATATGCATATAAAGCTATTAGTGCTAGTTCTAGTTTAAACGGGCTGTGGTACCTCAGGGGCACTGTACAAATTCGCTAAAGAATCAAGGATTATTTTATTCAGAAGCTAAATCTTGAATTAATTTTTAATGAGAAATTTAACCTTGTTCTTCCCTGTTATGAAACAGCTCTTAAGAGAACTTGCAATACAGCAGGAAACTAGGGAAAAATTTGTATTTCTTATTCTTTTGAAAAGCTAGAGATCAGTTCAGTACATGGATTACAGCTCTGTGTCTGCTAATTGATATGTCTCCATTAACAACTTTTTCAAAAAATTCTTTTACATGAAGCATGAATTCAGTTACCTCTTAAAATGGGAGACATAGTTGTTTCTATGTACATAAAAAAAACCCCAGATCCTGCAAAACAAGCTTTACAATTCACTGCTACCAGTAAAAGATACATTTCATACATCCCCACAGACTAGAGAAACACTGGATTTAGATAACTAAATTTAAAAAACAGTTTGACACTGACTAGCTTGAAAACTGCATTTTCCTTTGCATGCAAATGGTGTCCTCATAGGGGTGTCACAATGAGTTATCACTGTAGCTATTTGAAAGTCCTAAACATATGTACTTATTTATACTGGTAGTATGGCAACGTTGCTCTTTACTCTGGAAAAGCAAATGGAGCCATGGCATTTTGTCCTTACTACCAAAAATTAAATTAGATATTAGATATCAACAAAAAGTGAAGACATTGAGAAGACATCTGCAGTCATTCAGTCTATGGAGTATATTTCTGAATTAAAATACTATCCTGGTTTAAAGATACTGGATTTGCTGTGTGCCTCTGCACTGAATACACAGCTTTCTATGTGACACAGTGAAAGCAGTGGAGGAAATGCCAGCCCTTAAACAACAAATAATGTGTTTTAAGAAGATACATCTCTATCCTCTGATTCCTGATGAAGACAACATGAATGTACTCACACTGTCTTTAATGTTAAAGGGGTAGATGTGAAAAAACAATGCTTCATGTATGACTTGAGTAGAATTATTTCTATAAATCGGGACTCATGTCTTTGTAAACAACCTTTATTCATTTACATTTAAAGCCCATACTTGATTTTTAGGGTTTTGTTTTTGTTTTTTTTTTGTTGTTGGTTTTTTTGATGCTGAAGGTAAAACTGATGAAGTCTAATAGCTGTTCTGGAACAGTATTCTTCCAACATGTGACAGTAGGATAATTTAACAAAGAATGGGTAGGTTAATCTTGTCCCAACAAAGTCCTCTGCATGAAATCCTAACTTCACTGAAGGAATGGATGTCATTCCATTGCATCAGGTTTCATGCTTCACAGAGCCTTGTATTTCTGGTTAGTTCTGGAACCATGAGCTGAAATTCTGCAGTTCTGGTATGTTACAGATGAGGCTGGAGATGAGACATTGGGGTGTTAGGTAGGGTACAACTATTCATGGCATAAGCAACTTTGGTGATTTTAGCATGAAATATCCAATTTAAACTTATCTCTGCCTGAGCTTGGTGAGCTGTTTGCCATTCAGCAAAGCCACAAAATAGAAGTTATGCTTGTACACCAGCACGTCAGTGCTAATCTTGAATCTTTCTTGACCTGCTAGTGGACATAGACTTCAGTGTGCAACAGCCATGTGACTGAGTTGATGAGAAATTTTAAGAGAGAAGTTGTTAGGGTTAGTAATGTTTTTAAATACTCTGGAAAGTTATACCAAAACTTACCTGACTTTGCCCTGAAGTCAACCCATCACAAACTAAAAATGTCTTATACCCTTATAGTTATGTGAGAGGTGCATGTTTTCTTGTACTTTGGAGAAGTGTGAAACAATTTCTACACAAAGAATTGAAGAGCAAATACTTTTTTCACTGTTAAAAATGCTTATAAATGCTCAAACCAATATTTGGATCAGTATTTGTATTTCGCTCCTCAGATACTCGGGAATGCTCCAACTGGAGAGCAGTCTAATTCTCATCATTTTTAGTGAGATACACGATATTTTTTTCCGTTTTCTTTGTATTTTCAGTCTTATCACTGAAAATTATACTAATTTTAAACCTTTGCTTATCAAGAACATATTCAGTCATTTGTGTTGTCTACAGTTCTAGCTCAAGTGTCATTTTCTTATTTTGCAGGATGGATCTAAATGTAATGCATTTTCTCTGTAACCACAGTAGATTAATATTGGATGTGCACCTAACCTAGGCAGTGTTCCTTTACTCGTGTGTTAGTGCCTCTTTTTATAGGTTTTGCTCTGCTTTTTGTCTACGATCCAAGACAGGATAGAAACCCTGTCT
Organism: Climacteris rufus; assembly: GCA_013398175.1. Classification (NCBI taxonomy): domain Eukaryota; kingdom Metazoa; phylum Chordata; class Aves; order Passeriformes; family Climacteridae; genus Climacteris; species Climacteris rufus. The sequence goes on along the minus strand of VZRZ01000477.1, from coordinate 508,145 downwards.
ATAGGACAGCTCTATAGTCTTGTCTATAGTAGCTCAGCATGTATTTAAATGCCTTCATAACTGGCACTTGCAATGTGCTCTGTTTGCACAAACATTCTGTATAATGATAACATACTTGGTGTGAATTTTACTTTAATCATAAAAATCCTGTAAATTCTGTTTGGTTTACCAGATATACATTGGATGTTTTAGCTTTAAGTACATATCTAAATTTCAAGTCAATCGGTTCTTGTTTGTAAGAATGATCTCTTAAAGGTCTTGAAACTCAGGTTTTGCCTTAGTTATGTGTTAATGTATTCAGAAAGACCCTGTAAGTGTGCAGCACTTCTGATATCTTCAAGTCTATTTTCTTTCTAGAAATCAAATAGAAAAAAATGTATTAGAGCCTTCAAGTTCTGTCACTGTTTATTAATAAGTAAAATCATTAAAAAAATTCAAAGCAACTTTCTTAGAGAAAAACAATCTTAAATGAATGTCATTACTGACTTGTCATCTTGTTTTGCTGTAGGCATCAATCTTCAGGGTGTTTCAGAATGTCCCCAAGAAAGGGAGAACTAAATGTGTTCTTTTTGTTTTCATTGGTGGGTTACTGTAAATAAATATGGCAACAATTGTTAAGGATGGGTGAAGAGAAGCTAAATAGGTGGGCTAAGAAGACCTTAACTGTGTGGTAGGTATAGTACACAGACATTGAAAACTTGGGGTTCAGTTTCAATTTAAGAATGCATAAATCAAAACATGTCTCATGTTACAACACAGCTGAATAGCAGAGACTATCTGGAACACAGCCACACAACTAAAGTGGTCAATAATGGCAATTAACAGCAAGTGGTTTATGACAATTTGAAATGTTACTTCACTTTGTGGAAGTGAAATGAAATTGATCTTGTTCTGCCTTTTACTTCACCTTGCCTGGTTTTAACTTTCTTTTAAATGGTTCACAGCAAGGGAGAATTGTCTCTAAGCTTGTCCTCCTAATAATTTTATTGCTTTGTTTATTTCAGTGCTACAACTGCTTTCATAAACTGTCTGTTATTTTCTACTCTATTTGGTTCCCCTTATTTATCCAGAGATTTACAAGATTCTTCTTTTTGGTCCCCACACATAATCTTATGGTGCCCCTTATTTATTCGGAGATTTACATGATGCTTCTTTTTGGTCCCCACATATAATCTGATGGTTCAAGCATTTTGTGTTCACTACACCTGCAATTAAATATGTCTTTCTTGTACCTTACGTCTTATTTCAAATCTCTACAAGAATTATTGTGTCAGGATTATCTACAAACTACAGAATGAAAGAAAATAAATGGGACAAAAGGTAGTGATTTAGACTAATTCTTGGCTTCAAGAAGAAACATGGTTAAAGTCTTTGCATTGAAAATGCCCTGTAATATTTCAAACTTGACACTTCAGATTATGAACTCTTTAGCTGGTCTCAATGCCAAAAACAGTTAAGGAAATAGTCTTTCAGTCAGGCACAAGGCATTCCTGACCGATCTCCTTGGCCCAAAGACAGATCAGGAAAGAAGTCTGTAGGAAAAAGAAGGGAGACTGTTGACACCCTTAATTGGTGTCATAGATTTTATTATTTGTTGTGTTGTAAAAACAGGTCCCTGTAGGTTTTTGAAGAAGAACCTTATACCATGATTCTGGTAGTATATAGGTAAATGAGGAGGCTGGGTAGAGGAGAGCTGCTGCTTTTCAGTTCAGCTGTTAATAATGTAACTGACACAATTGTTTTTTGGTTTTGCAAACTCAGTGAATGGAGTCTTGGGTACATCTCTGAGATTTGTTTCATTTGGTGTTGTCATAAGAGAATAGCTGTCTACTGGATATACCTGCAGTTTGTTCCCAAAACAGTTTATCAATACCTTTATTATGGATTTCACGTGATGTTAGTTGTAGCTGAAAAAGCCACAGATTACCAAGATGAATTTGCTGATATCCTGTGGACTCAGGTTTTGTTGGTGGGGAATATATTCAATTTTGGGAGCACTAGGGATTGCTGTGAAATGTAGTCTCTTTTCAGAGATCTGCACAACACATAATCTGTAATTGAAGGAGTATTTCTGGTTCTCTTTGCTTCTGCATACTAAAGACATTTCATTGTGCAAGATGATCCAAAATTAGCTAGGCTCTCTGTGTGTTCTTCACAGAAAGGGTGATCGGGCGTTTTAATAGGCTGCCCAGGGAGGTAGTGGAGTCACTGTCCCTGAAGGTGTTTAAGAGAAGACTGAATGTGGCACTTAGTGCTAGGGTCTAGTTGGCAAGGTGGTGTTAGGTCATAGGTTGGACTTGATGGTCTCAAAGGTCTTTTCCAACCTAGTTAATTCTATTATTCTGTGAAAAAAAAAAGAAAATAAGCTGTATATTTTGTCTAATATAACTAGAATCAGTATTGTGTAAGTACCAAGTTGAATAGGAAAATAGATTTATTTGATTCAGTTGTGCTGTGTTCTTTCCTGATATTTATGTGTTGTTTTTGCGTAGGTGTTTAGGTTTGGGTTGGGTTGGGTTAGGTTTGGTTTTGTTTTGTTTTTTACTAATAACTCATCAACAGTCTTTCAGCTTGAGAATATTGCACAGATTTGTTATGGCAAAATTGGAAAGGTCTCCAGTAAGTGCTTGAATGTTTAACTTTATGTTGTTGGCTGATGTTGCTTAAAACTCTGTGGTTATTAGTATATTATTAAACCTCAGCGTTATACAAGAAGTTTTATAACAATTAGGACTTCAGTTCTCAAGTTTTGAATTTTTAAACTTTTTGGTGATGATTTAATATCAATATAGTGCAGTCTCTTATGTGCTTATCTTCAAATTACTATCAACAGACTTCTATTCTTATTTTTACTCTATTTTTTTTTATTTCATGAACTGAATGCAGTCTTCTTTATTTTTTCTTCCATATATGTTCAAATTTTAATTAAAATTAGTTTTTATAACCATTAATTTTCTTTTTTTATCTGTGATTGGGGCTTGGTATTCTCCTTTCTGTACTAATATTTTACCTAGGCTTTAAAAGATTTCAAGATTTATAACTTTTTCTTTTTTTTTTTTAAATCAGTTCAGATTTTTATGATATTAAATAAAGAAATTGACCTGACAATTCAACCCATCTATTCTTGCATTTTCAGGGGGAAATTGGGCTAAACTAGCTCATTATGTATCTTTGAAATTTTCAGTTTTATGTTCAGTGCTAAACTGTTACTGTGATGTCATTATTCAGCTCTACATTTAATCCAGTGTTGATGCCATGAGACATTTCCATTCTCTGACCTCTCCTGATGCTTCTTCCTTTCTTCTCTGTTTTGTGAGACAATTTACGCATTCACATTACTGCACAGTGAACTAAATTGGGACTAATTACTGAGAGTTCAGATAAACCTGTTTTCTCTTTCATTTAATAGGGAGATTAGGGAAAGCATTGCCATATCAGTTATAGAGCAAGTTTTGCTTAAAACCAGCCCAGTCTGCTTAATCATGTGTATCACCTTTACTTACATCAGTTTAAATGAGAGAGCACTATGGGCAGCACTCTCAAATTCAGATTGAGACAGGAAAAAGAAGGGCAGTAACACTGGTTAACATCAGTTTAAACTGATCAAATACTTGTGATAAAATGCATTTCAATAAATTAATTTCCCCATATTGCAGATATTTAAGTAGAAAATTTCATACCAAAGGATCCCAAAACTGTCACGTAAAGGTGTTGCTTTATGTGCTCCCTGTAATAAAATGCAGAAAAGCAGAGGGAAAATATAATCATGTAATTTTTTAAACCACTAAGTAATGTATAGTAATAGATAATAATTCAGGAGCTGATTATGATTTTTATGTCTAATTAAAACTTTAATCATTTTATTCCAGAGAGGTTTTTAATCCAAACATTAATATTGGTGTTCAGTATCTTACTGTAAGGTGACACAATGGTTACTTGAAAGAAAAGTGAACAGGCAATGCCTTTAGAACCTTTGCATTATGAGAAACAGTGGAATTTGGACATTTGGACCTTTTACTATCCAGTTTAGAAACAGGCACTTCATCTAAACTTAGACTTTGGTGTCACATTAGTATGACACTTGAAGAGACCACAGATGGTAAATACATAGCAGAGTTTTATAAAACTACCATATGGATTTTCAGCTAAGCTGAATCCCAGACAAAAATGACAAAGGTGGTTTTGAGGAGCAAGATAAGTCTGAAAGATGCTGGATGGTGGATGAGACTTTCACATAGTGGAAATAAATCCGTCATTACAAAAATTAAGTCTTTAACTGCTACAGTATTTCCTTTGTTACAGAATGAGAATATTTTGTAAATGGCTTATTTAAATTCATTCATGGAAAAGAAAATGAATAAATGTAGTATAGGTGCCCACTTTGTTAGTTTAACTCAATGAGAATTAAATTAGTAACACTGGAAGCTCACACTTATGAGCATTCTGGCATTTGGGAAGGTTTCCAATGAGACTCAATTCACTTGAAGTCATGATTTGAACCTCCCATTAGCAGTAGTTATTGGGAGTACCACATATGAAAGATGGTCTTCTTGGGCAAATAAAAACCACTCAGCGAATAAACTAAAGACACAGAAGTGTTTCTTGTTCTGATAGGATATGTAGGAAATATAGCCAGCATGTACATTAAAACCTATGCCCTATATGTATGTAAGTCAATAAATTGCTTTTGCTTTCTTTTTTCTTCTTCGTTTTGAAACTAGGAGCACACATTTTATAAACTTGTTACTGAGGCATAGGCTTTAAGATACCCCATATCATAAAGTTCATATTGATGCAGAGAGGAGAATAAATTTCAGGAGGACTGCTAGCAGGTTGGAAGCTTTGTTGAACAGCAGCTTACAGTACCAACAATCAATAGCTTTCCCTGCAGCTTTGTATCAGAGAGACCCAAAAGATTGTCCATCCTGATGGCCATAATGGAAAGTAGAAGCCAAGACAGTCTGAAAGGAACACTGTGTGGGTGACATCGGGTTTGGTGCCAGCACCATTTTCCCTGGGGTTTAAAATAAAAGCTGACACACAGATTAGACCAGGTGAAGACCTCTGGAAACCTTGTGTGTGCTGATGAAGTTGCTGCCTCAGCAGCTGTGGAGCAGCTGCAGCTCTGTATAAGGGAAGATCAGGCAGTAGATGTGCATGCTTACAGCATGAGTATGATCTTCCAGATGGCTCTGCAGTTGTTACAGAGATGTGTTAGCATTTTTTTATTGTGAAGCTGCAACACACATTTTCTGAAGTATTTTAAAATAAATAATATTAAAATTGATACAACAGTAAAATTTAATTTGTCTAACTGTACATGGAACTCATTGATGGTCCTTCCCACTGAAGTCAGCTTGAGTTTCTAACATGAGGACAGTATCAGTACTGTGGGACAATCTTTCTAGCTCATTTTCTAATTATTTGCATAGCTGCATTTTAGGTTTTTAATTCCTTTGCTTTTAATACTCTAAGCTAATAGACTTGCCAGCTTGCTACTCAAAGGAACCCTTTTCTATGTATGTAGAAGTGAATTGATCTTTTGCAAAATACAACAAGTAGTCATTGAAATTTTACTGATTAGAGAAAGAAATATATAAGTTATAAAGGAAGTTGCAAGTTAACAAAAAACTTTTAAAAAATCCATTTAGAACTGTAACTGGCCTGAAACTTCTTAAGATAATTGTCATAGCCAGCATGGTAACAAACCAGGGTAAGTAAGATCTTGCATTAAGATCTTGGTGCAGTTTAGGTGAAATCTTGTGTTATTAAATGATAATTTGTAAAAAGCTAGTTGACTATACAGTTGTGATTTTCATGTAAGTGGTTTCTCTTAAGGGCATACAATGTTTTATAATATATTCTTATAAAGATAGGACTAGCTAACAGGAAAAAGTATTTGCTTTTGTTTCCTTATAAACCTGAGTCTTCAGAAGCAGAGAAGGAATTCTGGGCATGACCTGCTTTCTTTTCTCCTTATCAACACCTTTGTTTACTGAAAACCATGGTAACCAGACCCTTCTTCAGGACACCAAGGAGGATGTAAGTTGGAAAATAATGGTGAGGTTTCTTTTCTTTACATTTTATGTAACTTCAATGTAGAATTACTCAGGTTGTTTTCTGCTCTATGAGTTGATAAACAATAATATTTAGTGTCATTTTAGTTTACTGAGTCTGGATATCTAATCAGTACTACTTTTGATTTACTTAATCTGGTTTGCATAATGTAACATGAACAAAATATGTGTTCTCATTTAAGAAGTGAACCCTTCCCTATTTTCTTCTTTGAGAATTATAAGTGTGTGTGTATGTATGTTTCAGACAATAGGACTGTAATCTTTCAGCTGGGCTCACTAATAAAAATAGTATTGCAAATACTCTTCTGTCTGAAGAAGGTTAGCTTACCTAAGGTTACAGGACTTTTTTTTTTTTTCCCAGTTTTAATATTTTATGAAAGCTTAATAAAAGATCAATGAACTTTCTCATTAAAGTATTTGATAGAGCAATAATAACAGTATGGAAAGGTATTGCTTTGCTTTGTTTTCTACATCTGTGGTATAGAAAAACATATTACATACCAAACAATGTGATCCCTGAAGGTACAGCATTCTGTTTTGGCATGATTGAAGCACTGACATCGGTGCTAAGAATCTCACTGAACTGAAAGAAAGGAGACATTAGTGAACAACTCATTTTTCAAACCATACTGCCAAAGTGAACCTTTTTCCTTTTTTCATTTGAGCCATTACACTATATTTGCAGTTCTTCATGGTTTTGTTTTGGTTTTTTTTTTTTTCTGTATGCCATTCTAATGAGTTGTTCTGTCTATTGTTTTAATGAATTGATGGCAATTCCTTTTGGTGCTACAAAGAACTTGTTAGCAACTATAAATTTTAAAGTAAGTGGTTGTATGTAGAGAAGTGAAAGCATATTTTTATGACATAGAGCAAACTTGAAATTTTCTTGACACTGAGCAAGGATATATGTTGTTGATTTTATTTCAAATGTCTTTTTTTTTTTTTTTTTGAACAATAGGTAATTGCTTAATCAGCGAACTATACTATATGGTAAAATATAGGCAGCCAGTTGCTGTTTTTTCAGCTCACAGGCACAAAATTGTTTTCCTTGCATGATAAATCAAAGACAAGTTCATACTTTTTCCAATGGAGAGGACTCTGTAATCTCTAACAGTCTTCAACGATTTAGGCTACTGTAGCTTGTAACTTATATGGGTGCGTTACATAAGTAATTTATTCATGATAGAGACTAAAGCCCCTTGCCTACTCATATTAATCATCTAATTTCTTATGATCTTTTGGCATTAACAGGAGCATTGTGTGAACAAGGAATGTTCACTCACAGTCTCATTACTGCAATTTACTCCTTGCAAAAACTGGACTGTAGTTCATCCTTCTGCCTATTAGAAACAGCTGCTGCTGAGCACTTGTACAAACTTTGCACAGTGTCAAAGAGGGACCTGTTGGGCATGAGTTAAAAATATGCTGAGAAGGGCGCCAGTAATTGAACAATGTGGGCAGTTTTGTAGCATTGCCTAGCCCTATGCACTGCTCCTGTTTAGCATACAGATGCAGATATAGACACATATAGTCATAACCATCAATACTGCATCTCAGAACCAGAAATTTCTGGTAAACAGATCAACTGAATTTTCATTCTTTTTGCATAGAAATATACAGTGATCATCACACCAAGAGAAAAGGAGAAACGGAGATAGGGAGAAAGAGAAAACCAATATATTGCCTCTCTTCTGTAAATAAGCTGGTGTAACAAGTAGGAATCGATATTAATGCTTTGTTTCTGTAAACTAACAGCTTGAAAAGCACTTACTCTCTCATGTGTTAGTATTTAGTCAGTCTAGCAAACAATAATTAGGCTATACAATGAAAAATGTTCTTGGAGAACAGTCTTTGGTTTTTGAATAACACCAAGCCTCATCACATTTTTAGCTATTCTTTCCCTTGTGTATACATTCCAGTTCCTGAGATTCCTTTCTTTTGCTATTAAGAGTTTTCCATGGGGAAAATTTTTGCTATGTTTCATATTAAATAACAAAATAAATAAAATTATTGCACTGTTCAGAAACTCTGGGCTGGATGTTTGTTTTTGTTGAATTTTTTTTTTTGTTTATTTTGTTAGGTTTTTTTTTTTTTTTAAGTAAGGAGACTATATGTATGTATGTTCTTTTAAGATGCAATTCTTATTGGTAATTTCTAAAACCTGAATGTTTCCATGTACATGGAAATATGCAGTATCAGGCAATGTAAAACATCATGCACATTTGTTGGCTGCTGAAAATCTTTGTACTACAGAGTGAGCAATTATGACCAGAAACTGTAAAAACAACAAATTGTCTTAGATTTTTAAGAAGGCACTGTTGTACTTGTTCAGAGAATGTATTTTCTAGTAAGATATATTGATGTTGCTTTCTGATACAGAAATCTGAAACATTTTAAAAGAAATAAGTTTAACAGGCAAATATTCACTGTGTTCAATTTTTGCATCATTTGTCCTTGAGCAAGTACTGCAGGTGTTTATTGCTGTTCATTTCTAATTGAAATGAATATTGATTTTAGATATAAAATTAAGTACATTTTTTTGTAGCTAATTTGTAGTACAATTTTTACAGCTAAATAATATGGTAGTGAAAATTAATCATTAGTTAGCTTTGCTGTTACTCATAACTTACAATTTTGTCAGGAATATTTCATTGCCATGCTGGAATAAAAGCATCATGATTGACCAATTGTTTGGTTGCCCCAAATAATTTAATCCTGCAACAGCAGAAGGTAGTTAATAAAACAGTGATGTCATGCTTGTATAGTATCCCTTTAGAAGGTTTTTTTTTTCAAGTTTGTTTTGTATTGCAAGGGCACACCAAATGAAGTGAAAAATGCTGTTGACAGGTCTCCCCAAGAAAACATACCTGTCATGTTACCTATCTAGGTACCTGTGTAGTTTTGTGGATAAAGTATCATAATTCTCGAGACATTTCATTGCTGGACAAAAAACAGCATGGTTCTGGCATACAGATACTGTGATTTGTGAGCAATCTCTTGGGGATACATGCCAGAAATGGCGATAGGATTTGTATAGAGGTTGTGAAGGCAGTTCTTAGTTTTCTTGTTTGTTCTGATGCAAGAATATGAAGCTGAAGATAAAACAATGGAAGAATGTAGAAAGTCTGTAGTAGAAAGAAGTGTAATATATTTTTCAAGATTGTATAGTTCTCCAAGTATGATATTTCAGTCCTCTGACACTAACTTCTAAATATGTTGCTTGCACTTTTCATTAAAACTGCATTCATTAAAAAAATCCTTATTGTTGAGGTAAGGTTAATGAAAAATACAAATCCCAATAGAAGTCTTCAAAGTACAAATAGTAGGAATTTTTCTCTAACCTTAATTTTCACCACTAGCCCATTATTCTCTGTTTACTAGTTTCTTACTAATATTAAAATTCTTGCACTGATTCACATATTCTTCCATTTAAGTAGCAATTTCTAACACCATATTTTATTACACTAATCACCAAAATCTAGATAGGTGAGACCAATTGTATTTTTTCCACTTAAAAATTAAATTGCCTTATCAAAGGAAGCTATTGGGATAACACAGTCTAATTTTGTTTTATTAGTGTACTATTTCTGTCAGAATTCTGGAATGGGAAAAGTAATTTTAATATTAATTTCATATCGCAAAGTTTCTGCTAGTTTCTGTTACTTATAGTAGTCTGCTTCATTAATTTCATTCAAACAGACCAGGTGCAGTCTAGTTATGGGAACACATAGATGGTTTTTAATTGGTACTGTGCTGTCATTATTGATGAAGCTCAAATTTTTACTCTGAATCTTTGTGTATGAAGCTTTTTTGCTTTTATTTCAGCTGCACAATTTACCTCTGTTTTTGAAAATGCTTACATTAGACCTGCGGTTTCTGATGCCAGAGATTAGAGATTTATTTTTTTTTTTAATTCAATATGCAGTTAAGCTTTAGTTCATTTAGTGTCTCTCTTCACTAGTGCATAGTTGCTTGAGATCACAGAATCACATAATTGTTAGGTTTGGAAGGCCCCTCTGGAGATCAGCTGGTCAACCCCCATTGCTAAGGCAGGGTCACCTTGAGCAGGCTACACCGGATCACATCCAGATGGATTTGGAACATCTCCAGAGAGGAAGACTCCACAACCTACCTGGGCAGCCTATTCCAGTGCTCTGCCACCCTCAATGCAAAGAAGTTCCTCCTCATGTTTAGGTGGAACTTCTTGTGTTTTAGTTTATGGTCCTTGCTCCTTGTCCTGTTACTGGGCACCACTGAAAAGAGTCTGGAGCCATCCTCTTGACACCTGCCTTTGACATATTTGTATGTATTGAAGAGCTGTAAGGATGTTTGCTGTAGAGATTGAGACTGTCCTTGACAATGTCCCTGACAGTGTTAGTCCCTTCAAACTGTCAAGACAGTTGTGATATTATTTTCTATAATCAGGTCTTCCTTAGTGTCTTCTCCAAAACCACCTATGAAATAAGTTCCTATTGGTTCAATGACTTATAGGTAAATAAAATGTTAGCTGGTGTTTTCAGAAGAGAAGGTGCTTTGTGATGTATTTCAAGATATGCCACTTCCTGCAAAAGGTTAGTAATAACTTACTGGAAAAATTTCAAGTAAGTGTGTTGAATTTTAGTGTAACCATTAAAGCTACGATCTAAAACTATCCTAGTGAGACAACTAACGCTGGGTCTGGTGCTTGGGCCCTACTTGCTTTGGCAAGATGACTGTGTGCAGCTGTCTCAGCCTCCAGAGTGGGTGGCTGAGTCTATGTGGGGCTGCATTACTTCCTACACAATGCAGGAGGGAGGCATGGGGAAAACAGTCATCTAATGTAAAAGTACACCAGGGAGGGTTTCAATAATATAGCTTCCAGTAAACCCCCTTTTTTTCTTCTGAAGTTACTTTGATTCACTTGACTCTTCTGTCCATGTGAACTGTTCTTAGGTTTATAATCCATATTTTTGCAAAATCTCATCTTATAGTAAATATTTATGTTTGTTCTTCCTTTCCTTAAGGTATTTATATTCAGTAACTATGCTTAGTACCATTACCATTGCACCATGTTTCTTATTGCTATTCTTGCTTTTCTTCTTTCCTCTTTCTTCACCTGTGTGTGTGTCTTGCACTGATATTTAAAACCTCTGTTACACTGTCTAAGTTGCTGGCCTAAATAACTCTGGACAGTATCTGCTATTTGTCTTGACAATGTATTTTTTCTTAGAGAGATTCACTTCAATACTTTCCATGTAAGTGTACCTGTGGCGTAAATCCTTCTTGTAGTACAAGAACTGCTTCACTTCTGGCAGTTAATCCTGTTCTAGATCCACTGCTTTCCCCATCAAGCTTGTTAAACTGCCTTTCTTCTTCTAGTGATTAAAACTTAATATTCAGATTATTTCAGAATCTGGCAAGATTGTTACCCTTATTTGTTGATTTAATGTTCTTACTACTTATACTTTCCTCAGTCTGTGATAAAATCTGTGTCTGGAAAAGTCCTCTCTTGGTGGTTGCTTTCTATGGGTTGACGAATTTTATACATTCTCCTATAGATGATATTTCACTTCTTTCTTGTATTTTGTGCCTTAGGCTTATAGAAAATGCTAGAATTCCACCAAAGTTTACTTTTATTTCTTTAGCTGCTCCTTTAGGTAAGCATATTGGTCTTTGATTTCTGTGTTGTACAGAATCACAGAACCGTTAAGTTTGGAAAAGGCTGCCGAGACAATAGAATCCAGCCTTTGACTGATCACCACCTTTTCAACTACACCATAGCCCTAAGTGCCATGTCCAGTCCTTTTCTGAACAATCCCAGGATGGTGACTCCACCACCTCCCTGGACAGTCTGTTCCAATACTCAACAACCCTTTCCACGAAAAAATTTCTCCTGATTTCCAAGCTGAAACTCCCCTACTCCTGGCACAGCTTAAGTCTCTGTCCTCTCATCCAGCCACTTGTCTGGGAGAAGAGGCCTACCTTGCTAGAGAGAGATAAGGTCTCCCCTGAGTGTCCTATTCTCCAGGCTAAATGACCCCAGCTCCCTCAGCCGCTCCTCAGATGACTCACTATCTAGACACATTAGTCACTTAGACAAAATGCTTGCCCATTTTGTGGTTGTGCTATCCCAGTGTTGAAAAATATTAATATACTGTGGTTCATTGTACCATTCAACTGTGTTTATAGTCCATTTTAAGGCATCTTTTATTAATTTTTGCTTGCTTAATACACTTTAAAATTATAGGACAATTTAAAGGTCCTAGACTTTTTTTTGTCTTTTAAAAATATTTTTTACATATTCCTAGCAGATCACTGGATTTACTGCTTAGATTGTCCAAATACTCCTTTTTAAACGTGGCTTACTTTTTTGGGAACTGCTGTGAATCTGTGGACATCTCTCCTCTGAGTCTTTGTAAATTACTGTAAGGGATGTTCTTTTACAGTACTCTTGTCCTGTGTTGGAGTCTCTTTTTTTCAGGCTTTTTGAGATAATTCTTTCATTTTTTCTCCTCAGTTCTCAGATGTCTATCTGAAATAATGTTATATGTTCGCTGTAATAATATCTGCCATATAGGCTCAGTTAGGTTTAATTCTATTCCTAAATAATTTTCATCAGGTGTCTGCTGAAGGAGAAGGTATGTATTGTGGACACACACAAAGTCTGTTCTAACTTTTGGCATTTCCTTCCTTTTTAGGGCCATTTTTTCTCTCACTCGGTATTCTTATTCTGTTCTTATAAGACTTTTAAAAACAATAATAAACAAAACAACAACAACAAATCCGGGTATACCAGCAAGCTTTCTGAGCACTGCTGTTTTGCTCTGTTCTGATTTTTGAGCTGTCAAATGCTGTCCACTGCACTATTTCTTCACTATTTAAGATGTCAAGCAGACAGTATTTGTTGCGGTTTGCTGAGACAGCACGGTCCTGCGGGGCAGCCCCGGATCTGGGCTGTGCCGCCCTGCAAGGAGGCAGCCCTGCTGAAACAGAGCCCAGGTTGCTGCCCTCGGTGGGGACGGCCGGAATGCCTGTCCCTCTGCTCTGGCCAGGATTGTTCCCATGCACACCCAGGGCCAGCCGGCCCCAGAGTGACGGACCTGCAGACAGCGGTCGCATTGGGCGGGCGACTTGTCAGTCAAGCCGTGTCCTGCCCATCCTCTCAGTGATTAGCTTGAGTCAGCATTCTGCCCCTGTTTCCTGGATTTTAAAAGTGCTGTGTAAGTCCCGATGTGTGCCCTTTTCCTCCTGTACGAGTTCACAATAAACGTGGACTGCCGTACTGGAGAGGCCCCTCCGTACCATCTCTTTGTCTCTGTCGTGCTTACACCACGAGGTGGGAGAACGCAGCTCCAGCACCCCTGCACTTACTGCCGCCGCACTCCTGCGAATGGGAGCTGGGGGCAGCGCCGAAGGGTGCTGGTTCCAGTCAACCCGGTGGGCTTTGTGCAGCATTTTAAACCCACTACCTAGCCGTGGCAAGTATTGTCCACATAAAAGAATTATTTTGAAGGAGAGTTAAAAGTTGGTACATGTAGAAATCCATTACAGTTTTTGCTTTAGCAAAGTTTTAACAGTGAAGATTTATTACATGTTTTGTAAAAAGCGTTAATCCTAGAGAAGTACTGAGAATTCCTTCTTATGCCCTGCAGATAGTGCAGCTTATCTGACCTGTTCAGATTTTAACTCTGAAAGAAAGACTTATATAAATGAGATCTGAGTTATAATGTTGACTTCATAGATGACTCACTTTTGAGACAATAGAAACAAAAGCCCTAGCAAAGAATTAGTAGGTGTGGCTGTCAATAACTTCTTTTTGTCATTAGCGACTTTCTTAGTTTCACATGATATAGAATTGAGACCAGAAACATTTGAAATGTTTAATGATACTTGTCAGAAGGTGACACCTCTGCTTTCTATCAAATCTCCTAATATGAACCTTTATTTAAACAAAAAATTCTGAACCATCTGCTATTGAATCCAAGTTCACCCCACAGCTAATGCTGAGCATGCTAACATTCTCTCTTGTGTTAGGCATCCACCCAGAATCATAGAGTTATTAAGGTTGGAAAAGACCTCTAAGATCATCGAGTCAAATTGTTAGCATAGCACTACTGTGTTCACCATTAAACCATCTCCCCCAGTGCCACATCCACACATCTTTTGACCACTTCCAGGGATGGTGATTCCACTGCTTCCATGGACAGCCTGTTCCAATCCCTGACCAATCTTGCAGTGAATCAATTTTTCCTGATATCTAGTCTAAACCTCTCCTGATGTAATCTGAGGCCATTTCCTCCAGGTCCATCTGCAAAACCTTCCTACCCTCAATCAGATCAACACTCTGCTTACCTTGGTGTCATCTACAAACTGACTGAAGGTGCACTTGATGTCTTTGTCCAGATTGTCAATAAAGGTATTAAACAGAACTAGTCCCAGAACAGAGCCCTGGGGAACATCACTTGTGATTGATCACCAGCTGGATGTAAGTCCATTCACCACTTCTCTCTGCTCCTGCCCATCCAGCCAGTTTTTCACCTGGTGAAGAGTTCACCTTTATAAGCCACAAGTAGCCAATTTCACAGAACCACGGAATGGTACAGGTTGTAAGGCATCACAGGCAGTCATCTTTTCCAACCTCCCTGCTCAAGCAGGTTCATCCTAGAGCACATTGCACAGGATTGTGTCCAGCCAGTTCTTCAATATCTCTGTGAGGGAGACTCCACAACTTCTCTGGGATATCTGCTCCAGTGCACAATCATCTGCACAGGAAAGTTCTTCCTCTTATTCTGGTGGAACTTCCCGTGCATCAGTTTCTGCTTATTGTCCTATTGCTTTGCCCCACAGAGAAGAGCCTGGCTTCATCCTCTTGACACCCTCCCTTTAGATACTGATAGACATTGATGAGGTTCCCCCTCAGTTGTCTCTTCTCGAGGCTGAATTGGCCCAGCTCCCTCACCCTTTCCTCATAACAGAGATGTTCCAGTCCCTTAATAATCTTCATAGCCCTCTCTTGGACCTGCTCCAGGAGCTGCATGTCTGGCTTTTACTGAGGACCCCAGAACTGGACACAGCACTCCAAATGTGGCCTCATCAGGGTAGGATCACCTTCCTTGATCTGCTGGAAGTACTCTTCGTAATGCACCCCAGGATACCACTGGCCTTCTCAGCCACGAGGGCACACTGCTGGCTCATGGAGAGCTTGTTATCCACCAGGACCCCCAGGTCCTTCTTTGCAGTGTTGCTTTCCAGCAGCTCAGCCCCCCAGCATGTCCTGATATATGGTGTTATTCCTCCACAGGTGTAGGATCTTGCATATGCCTTTGTGGAATTTCAGACAGTTACTCTGCCCATTTCTCCAACTTGTCAAAGTCCTTCCGAAGGTCTGCACAGCACTCTGGGATATTGGCCAGTCATCACAACTCTGTTTTGATGGAGAATGCTGTGGCAGATAACACAAAAGGCTTTACTAAAGTTCAGGTAGACAACATGCCTCAGTTTAGGCATGTCCTTACATGCTTTAGTGCAAATGGAAGCATTTGCTTAAAATCACAGTGGCGATCACATGAATTTATGTGATCAAAATTTAAGAGTCCTGACTTCCACTTGTGCTTGGTATCCATTAGACTTTGTCTAATACAAACAGGACAAAAATTCTCCATACAAAGTCACTGGCAGTTCTCCCATCCACTTTTATGGAATTAAGAATTCAGCTATAAAATTTAATAAAACAAGAAAAAATAACATATTTACAATTTTATTATTATCCCTAACAAGGAAATACAGAGAAAGAGACAATATGTGCATTTTATTTGTATTAATATCAATGAAATTTGGAGGTCATGCAGTCCAACGTGTTTCTCAAATCACTTGGTTAACAGCAGATGGCTGAGCCCATCAACATGGGTCTGGAAAAATATTAGGGATGGAGACTGCACAGATTCCATGGAGAGTCAATGCCTTGTTAATTGCCTAATGGCAATGACAGCACTGCTTTACAGGGCCATGTGTTTAGAGGTGAAATGCACTAAGGGTAAATAAACTTCATGGAGTCAGATGTGCATTTGGAATTTGCTACATAATTTTCTTAGGACCTCAGCCTATTAGGAATTCTGAATATGCTGTTGCTTGATGAGTAATTTTGTAAGATGATGAGAATTGCTTTGCTTATGAGAGGTAAGAGTTGAGGCAATTTTTCTTTGAAAGTCTGGTAGGTGTTTTGCAGAAAAAAAAACCAACTCTATTGTGTTTTCTTTAGTATTAATCTCAGTTACTTCGAGAATAATGTTAAATAATCTTGAAATATGAGTTCTCTGTAATTAAGCTGTCTTCTCCAGCTGAGTACTTCCTTTAATATTAAGAACTCTAGAAGGCAAAATATCTTCAAATATGTATCACTTCAAAGTAAATGAAGAGGGAGGAGTTGCAAAGTGTATGATTGCATACATCCTCTCAGGTCATCAGTTGTTTTGTGTATGTTTGTGAACACTGATATATCTAAGATAGCCTTCTTGTGTGCCATACTCTCTAAAGGGCCAAGTGCAGCTTACCCTAAATCTAGGCCAGATTTGGGCAGTCAGAGCACAGAGCTGACAGTAGGGCTGAGTATATTATTCAGTTGAGTGATCAAGGGGAAACTAGTCTGGGAAAGCATGCTTGCTGTGTTTATGTCCCTGTGTTTATGTGCTGGTTTTTGGGGGTGATGGTTTTTTGGGTGGTTTGGTATTGGCGGTGGTTTTTTTGTTTGTTTGTTTGTTGTTTGGTGGTGGTGGTGGTTTTTTGTTTCTCTGTTTTTTATTTTCCCAGAAACCTATTCTTTTTAAGCATTTCACTGCCAATTTTAATCTCCTGTAGTGAGTCTGTAACACCTTGCCTCCTAGTATTACCGCGATGCCTGTTATTACGGCTTATCCCAGTAATCAGTCGAGACGCAGAATTAATGAGAGCCGGAGTTCGGGCTGTGTTCAGAGCAAGGGCGGAAAAGGGGGGGAAACCCCTTTCGTTTAATTCTTATATACACTTTTTGAAATCACAGATCATTGGAGAAAGTTAACACTTCCGTCTCTAACTATATTGGTTAAAAGAAGTGTCCGTCAAAAGGATCTGTGTCCATGGGAAAGGAATGTAAAAAGATAATTTTTACAACAACATAGCTATGTTTACAGAAATCGTCCTTGAGACTGTCTAACAGAGAAAACTAGCTATTTTACAGTGAAAAATGGGCAACATCCTAGAGTCACCCTCTAAAAAGGATGGATACCTTTCTAGTGATTTCATTTGACTATTCTTGGCATACTCAGGACTCATCTCAAATCTGGTTTGAAAATATCACAGCATAGTTGAATGGGATTTATCTGCCTTATTATTATGTTAGATGTCCTGTGGTATTTACCCACAGCCACAAGACCACTTCGAAAGGTCCACTGTAGAATCTGGTTTTATATGTGACTGTCCCATTTGCATGTCACTGTCTCTATATTTAGCCAGTGTCACCTACAATGTGTTCTGGCTCTCTATGTCAGTCTGAAGAAAGTGGTGGCTAACCACAATGTCCTTTTGCCCTTTGAACCAAAACTGTAATTTGTGATGTACCAACAACTTGTTTTTCTGTTATGATGTTTTTCAGCATTTATAAGGCATATTAAGATTATTGATTATGCCATTGAGCAGAAGACTTGCAAACCCAGAAAAAAAAGGACACTTACAGATCACTACCCCTGTAATATCAGGTAGTTAATTACACATCACATCAAGAAATAAAAATTGGTCTTGGATTTTCCAGAAATAGTGTATAGGAGTAAGAAAAACTCTTTGACAAATTTGGGATCTTAAGAAAACACTAACAGAAATAAACAAATAAATAAATCACAGTGGCTTAATGCATAATTTTGTGTTCCACTCGTTTTGAATCCTGTAGCTTCGAAGAAACAATCTCTAAAATGAATTAGTTGACAAATTAATGACAAAAGGAACTGATGATTAGTATGGTGGTAATAATAATAATAATAACAACAACTTCTATGTATCTCAGTGTATAAAAAGAACCTTAATACTAGGAGGGAACACATCAGGATGACGCATACAAAGAACAACGCAGCGGTCATTCATATATTCTATAATTAATAAAGTTATCAATAACAGTTCCTGTAAGACTAGCCCGAGCCAGAGATTGATTATCTCAGTGGAATATTGAAAGCAATATTCTTGCTTTGCAACTGCAGCAGAATTAGGGAGGAGATCAGTGAAAGAGACAGAAAAAATTAGCAAAGGTGAAACCAGCGAATTTAGCAATGAAGAAATTTACTAATTCTGAAGAAGGAAACATGGAGGAAAAACAGATATGACTGTGAGTCTTATAATACTTTTAAAGGATAAACTCAGCAAAACTGATACTTTTTCTGATGTATGGAAGAGTTACAGGCTCACATGCAATAAGTCATGTCATCAATGACATATCTCAGTTGCAACCAAGAATCAACAGCCTCTTTCTGGGGCAGCTGACACTTTATCTGCAACTGGCTTACATTGTGCAACATAGGTGCCGCTGGTTTTCTAACTGTTCCTATTTGTAGTTTCTCTGGAGTGACTATCTCTTCTACTTACCCATTATATTACAAGGAGGGAAATGAGGGGCAGTAAAAATGGAGCCATTTCTGCAATTTCTGCTAATACCTAGACCCAAACACTTATTCAAATACTTTTGTGTATATTTGAGGACTTGCTTGTCAATAGCAAGATTTCTTGACTTAAAAGATACCTTCTTGTGGGGCAAAACAAAACACCTTCATGTGGAACAGAGGGCTAGGCTTGCCTTTGGTTTTCCTACTTCTTATAATGAATGATTCATGAATATTTTAAAGCAAGCAGTGCATTTTAAGAACACTAACAAAGCTTCTTTGTAAAGGAAGTTCACATATTTTACTGGCTGAATTTACAGTACAGTGAGTAATGTTCTGTCTCACATGCTTTTTTAAAACTATTTCGTCTTCCATATATGATTCTTTCAGTGTCATAGATCTATAGACACTTAAGCTGATCAAGTAGAAGAAAGAATTAAATTAACAAGTTTCTTTCAGTTTTTACATGGTATACCTAGATTCTGTTTAAGGATTCACATTAACTAAGAATCTATATATGTCATTGGATTTTCTGATAGGGTGCTTACAGAAATAATGCAAAAATAAGTTCTTGGTTATTTAACATATATTTATTTAGCTTTCTATTGGTTGATTTATTAATTTTTATTGTTATTGTGCACTGTGAGATCATTTAGATGACAATAGCTAAGAAAAATTTTTCATGAGATTATATCAATATAGTGCATATTTCAAAAAAGGGCTGGTAAGGATTGTATATAAATGAAGAAAAATATTCTCTAAAACAAATTTAGTTCTAAATTTGTGTAAAAACTGGACTAGATTATTTTTGGGTTTTGAGTATTTTTTGTGGTTTCTGAACAGTTACAGAATCAATGCTTCCTTGCTTCTCTATCACAGTAAATAATTTTATTTTACTCAAAAGATTTTCAAATTAGGTAATTTTCCTATATTTGGCATGAGATATGAACTCATGTTTTGCTCCCAAGCTACTTAGAAACCTTGAAAATACCAATGCTGTACATTTAATTTTTTCAATTAGATTTCCAATTTTGAACAGCTGCTTAAAAATAAAAATCCGTACATTGATGTAGCACTGACTCTGTAGATTTGCCAGGGTAAACATCTTAACATCTACATGTTCTACTGCAAGGCACAGTCCAGTGACAGTGCTGTTGCCAGTTTCCGTGTTATGCAAATAAAAACATTATTTTCTGATCATATTCAAAACTTTGTTCTGTTTCAGTGAAACTGCTGAATTGTCAGGCTTCTGGTATCTTCAGTGGAGGCTTGCAAAACTGTTTGATAGAAAAAACGTTTCTAAGCTCTTGGTTAGTCATCAAGTAAGTAGCTTCTCATATTTTTGTATAGTTATCATTCACCTCCAATGAAGGGTTTGTGTTGTCTTAGATAAATAACAATTTTTGAAATTACCTCGCCATTGTTTAGATTTTTTTTCTCTAAAAATGTTTTCTTCTAATGTCTGATGTTCATTTAAAATCTATTAACACATTTAAGTCAGAGCTTGTAAGTATTTTAGCAAAAGAAAATAAAAGAAACATTTTCTTAGTATGCCCTTTCAGCAGCTATCTGAATGCTGTTCAGTGACCTATATTTCTCCCATAAAGCGTAGGTAGGAACAAGAATTGATCTGATTGTCAAAACCATTAGCCTAGTAAAGGTGATCAAAATGGTTTCTAGCAATCAGCTACTAAAGTAGGTAAATCCAGTTAAATGGTACCCAAGCGGCTGTGTTCTATTATTATCATCCACCAGATTGATTTTCAAATTGTCTCATTTTTCTTACTATTTCATATGCTTTGTTCTATACTGTTGCCTTACTCTTTGCTGTTAAAAATAGCTAGTTCCGTAGTAGCTAGTTCTCAAGGTTATTGTTCTGTAAACATAGCCATGTTATTGTAGAATTATCTTGTCATTGCATTCCTTTCCCATGGACACAGACCCTTGATGGACATTTTCTTTGACCACTGTGGTTGAAGGAGGAAGAACTGATTTCCTCCAATGGCTAGTGATTTCTAAAAGACTATTTAAGAATAAAGAAGGTAGGTCTTGCCCCTTCCTTCCTTTCCTCTGAACTTGAACACAGCTGTCTCTGGCTCTTCTTTCTGCGTCTCCAGCATTCCAGCCGCGTTACTATACCAATATCATCTTAAATATTTTTAATTTCTTTTAAAAAAATGGTAAGCCACTCATTTAAAGCAGTTTCTCTTGTGGTCTTTTTATGCCTGTTTGGCATAACAATTTTTTCCTACATACTTTTTTGCTTTGTTTCTAAACATAAAGAAGAAAATTGAGTTGATGGGAAAGCACTTGAAGTAGGAAAATTACAAGAAAAAAACCAAACTGTAAAACTGGAAAATGAGGGGAAGCTAGCTGTAACATTTAAATAATACTTAGAAATTCTAGGCAGATAACAAATTTAATCTCTTAAAAATTATGGTGGTGGGGATTAGAGAATTGATGCATTGTCTAGGTTACTTCTCATAAAAATAATGATTTTGATTTTTTTTTCACACAGAATGTATAAATGTTATTTTAATTTTCGAGTAAAAATTGCTTCAGTCTGAGTGGTAGTATTTGAACTACTCTCAAAAATATGTATTTAATTATCTTTACAAAATATTATTCTGTTCTTAAAAAATCATTTATGCAGTATTTATTTATTTACTCTTTGATTAAATAGAAAATACAACTTTAGGGATGGAAATAATTTCCTCTTAGTCAGTCCTATAATATAATATCTTTTCACCAGTTGGAAATATCAAAAATAAAGATGTATTTCCCTATAAGGAACAAGTACCAAGATTATTTATTTTAAAATTTGATTGCTTGAATTGATTGTGTCATTCATTGCTGTTTAACTTATAAAATAACAGAGTGAGAATTATGTCCACATTTTAATGTTGTTTAATGAATTTAGCTGAACAAAAATACATGTTGATTGAACTGACTGAATCGTCAGGAAGGATGGTGAAATTCAAATGTTTAATTCAGTTAGCTGTCATAGAAGAAGGCAAAGTCTAACCTAAAGTTGGAAAGAAAAATCAGGTTTAAGCTCAGTGAAAAATAAAACAGTAATCAAATATTATAAATCATAGAAAGAGAAGTTACGTTTTTAATCAGCTGACTTGTCTAGAAAATTTGTATATCTGTTCTCACTCTGGATTAATTTGGGATGCTTGGGATCTTGGGATGCTTTAAGATTTAGAGCTCTAAGATGCTAAATGCAGTATACGAATATGTAGATTTGTAAGTTATATCTTTTTTCTGGCTTTGTAACAAGTTAATTAAATTTATAAGTGCAGAAATTATTACATTAGAGTACACATCTGTGTCATTCAAAAGGCTACACAGAATGATTACATGTGCCCAACCTTCAGCTATGTACAAGAAGGGAACATATTCAGTCACCTGCTCGTAAACTGTGAATGTTAATATAGGTAATATTATATTTTTGATACTACATCTCATCATTTTATTCATACTATTTCTAAGTAACTGCAGTGTTCACTTTATCAGTTATGTATGACCAATTAGTGAAGAATATTTTAAGGATGGGAATGCTATAGGTGTCTTTTTCAATGTCATTGAATGTCATGAAGTTTTTTTACACTCTTTTAACTGTTGAATCATTTTGGTTTGCTTCTGTGTTTTCTTTTATTACATTAACATAAAAGTGAAAAAAATCTTATAGGGAACAAAGCCAGGGGTTTGTTTTTTTTTGGTGTGCTAAAAAAGTGAGAGTGATTGATGTCAGTGAATCATTGCCGCGGGTAGAAAGCGCGAGTAACTCGGAGTCTTTTGCATCAGTCCCGTTTGCCTAAATAACACAACTCAGGCCTTATCTAGTTTCCAATCAGAGGCGAGCCGAGCATCAGAACTCCCGCAGAATCTTGGCTTAGCTCACGCACAGCGGTTTGCAGTTTAATTTATGGAGGGAAATAAAGAGAATGAGAAAGGGTTCTTTCTGCTTATCGCCAGCAGGTTTTATTCCTGCAATATGCTGCGGAGAAGAGGGCCGAAAATGGCGACCGGGGCGTGTTATAAAACCAGGGCGAGGGGGAGGCCAGTCAGGAGAGCCAATCACTGCGGAGGACCACAATGATTGACAGGGGCACCGGCCAGTGAGCCAGCCGTCCGTAGCTGGCATGGGAACTGATGGTCTGTTCCCCTGGGCGGGAACGGCCCCTGCCAGCCGGGCTGTGCCATCCCAGCTGCTGCGCGGGGGCGGGGAAAGGACCAACACCGCGCGGGGCGGGGGGGGAAGGAACCGGCACCCCCCAGCCCTGGCCCGGCGGGAACGGGCCGGTCGCAAGCCACGCACAGAGGACCGCAACAAGTCATAGTTAAAGATGCTGCTTTAGTAGTGTGACACTGGCATGATCTCACTGAGTAGGTTAAAGTGTAACTCGGAGAGGTGGAATAAAGGCATTCGGTTAAAAGGGACTCATCAGATGACACACAAATTCATGATCTCATTGACTACTATTACAATGCTGTACATCTTCAAAGCCTTTGAAGAGCTTAGCTGTGCAGTTCCCTTTAATGTCAGCAGGAGACAAACTTCGCTGTGGTAAGATTTATCTGACTTCCTGTCACATACTTTGTTACTGAGAAAAACAGACCTTGATCACTTTTATCATGGTGTGCTGTGCCTTCTGATAGTATGTTTAGGCAAGTAGTAGATGAATTAAGTAATGAAGCATACGATGATTAATCAATGTAAACTTTCATATTGTCTTAGCAGTTTCATTTTCATCTATAGATTACTTTCTCTGAGTCCCTGAACACTTAACATTAAGTTTTCAGCTAAGACTCCTTGGTACCATTTTGTCCTTGCTCCTTATTTCCTTTTCCTTTTACTTTGATGAAAATAAGAAAATTCAGGGTTGTGACCTTAAATTGCTAGTTGCAAAAGGAACAAAACTACTTTCATCTGAGTTGGTGCTAGAATTTCTATTGATGTTATTAGTTTCAGGATTGAATTCTACAGATCTGGTACCCAAGGAATTGAAAATATGTTGTATATGCTCAGTAAATACCTGTTTGTAGTGCTTTTAAGGAAAGAAATAAATAATCCACCTCACAAACATTTGCTGTTTTAGTAAAAAAAATCTTACATTTAAGGAAAAGATTTTACTAAAATATGAGAAAATAAAGCATCAGCTGCACTACAGAAGAACTCAAAATTGCTTAGGTTAAAGGATAAGTAGCTGTTGGGCACCATGCACTCATTTTAGTTTGAAAGCAAACAGGCCATGAAAGAAATGAAGATATGTTTCTAAGGTGTAAGTTTCTAGTAACATCAGAAGAATTTTTATGGTTGTAAGAAATGTTATATTACCTCTGTTTGAAGGACCTCTGCTGGCCAGGAAGGATGAGTTGGTCCGGAGACAGCTATCTTGGCTTTATGATATTGATTCAGAATAGTTTGAGAGTCTCTAAAATGCCTTGGCATGAACTGGTGTGTTGCATCCTGAAAAAATGTAAACAGTCTAAAAAGCAAGATGGATTTAAGAAAATGCATGGGTGAATTGTGAATAGATGGAAGCAGTCATAAAATGCATGTTCAATTAAATTTCTCACAGGAGTGTCATAGAGTGCTACATTAGGGATTGGTACCCTGTTGTATATGAAATAAATGAAGTGAAGGATCGTATGTCTGGAAGTAAATATGTATCTTTAAAAATGTTGTAGTTTCACAGAAAGATGGTCAAGACTTAATTGACTGATAAAAGTAACAGTGATAGGAGGCAATTAACTCATACCCAGACTGCACAACCTGTTAGCTTTAAAGGAATGCAGCCAGAGATTTTCTAATTTGCTTCTTTGTCAGCAGCTGATTTTACGACGTATATTCAGCAAATGAACTTCTGAAGAAAAGTATCTATTAGAAATGTATTTAAGCTTTGAAGAAATATACCCACTAACCTATTTTTCAGTCAGTTAAAAAATAAGTAGTCTTAACAGAACATAATTGCTGATCAGCATTTTGATCCTATGCTCTACTTTTTGGATATCATCTCTGCCACAGAAGTACTAGATAGCAACTCTAAGGCTTGGCCATAAAACTTTACCACTTTCTTAAAAATCATACTGGGAAATAATTGAGTACAATTTTGGATTTTGGCCCCTAAGCATTTATAAAGGGACAAAGACACTAAATTTTATCACTCATAAACCTATAGATATAGAGAACTATAGAGTGAATGAATCTTTTAACTAATGCTAAGATACACCAAAGTCAACAATATGGATTCTATTTAACACTAAATGTGAGGCAGAAAGAGAGAATGAAATAGAAAAGGGGAAGGGGAGAGGAAGAGGCAGAGGAGTGAGGGGGAGGCGGGGGGGAGAAGGGGAGCAGAAGTGGGGGAGAAAGAGGGAGGAAGAGACAGATGAGAAGTGTCCTTCTTCACCCTGGGGTTCTCAGTGGTGAGGTGGGGGACCTGTTTCATTCTTCTGCTGGTAAGTTCTGTGCAGAAAGGACTGCTGAGTCCACAGAGTTCACCATCAACTATCAAATCTTTTTGCTATTTATACATTTTAGCAAACAAAGAAATAAACACTTATTCGCTGCGACATAGTTTCCTTATTAATTAATATTCTATCCTCTATTCATTAAATTATTCCCTCGCTTCCTATACTAATAATTAGTGTGCATTCTCAGTCTTTCTCTTCTTTTGAGTCAGTGGGCCATGAATCAGTGGTCACAATCTCCCCCTGCTGGAATTACCTTTCACCCAAGTCAGAGTTATTTCAGCACAGTTGCTGAGTTGGTTTTATTAGTTTCTTACTTATCTTGAATGTTCTGCCAAACGTCCTTGTGGCTCCTGAACTGTGCATTCTTTGTATCCATTATCAGTGATACATCCTGCTTCCCAAGCTTTGTTAGCCTCTCCCTGGGTCTGAGATCATAGAATTTATTTTCTGAGCACCTGCACAATATTATCAGTATAGAGTCCACATTCTGGGTATCCACAGAGGAGTATCTGGGGGGCTGTAGCGGTCTTTGGTGGTCGCAGATGTCATCTGTTCCATAAGCTGGGGTGATCTCTGTTTGACCAGTGATATGTGTATGAGCAGTTGCTTCTTTTCAGTCTTTCACAGTAGGGAGATTTTGCCCAGATGCATTAACCAGGATGTGCTAATCAGATCTCTGCCAGG
The DNA here is from genome assembly GCA_013398175.1 of Climacteris rufus. Taxonomy (NCBI): domain Eukaryota; kingdom Metazoa; phylum Chordata; class Aves; order Passeriformes; family Climacteridae; genus Climacteris; species Climacteris rufus. The sequence continues at coordinate 482,305 of VZRZ01000477.1, read as the reverse complement.
CTTGGAATTAGCATTTTTCAGCCATAAATTCCTCCTTTCAGTGGCCTTAACAGTGTTCAATACAGGTAACTCTGGTCTTTAGCTTCTAACAACTATTGGTGAATAACTAAAAAAGTAAACATCATTGAATTTCCCCATCTTAAGGTGCACTCTTCAGATGCTGCAAACCTTTTTTGTGCAAACACACTAAGGGTGTGCTGTTTTGATTAGAGGTTGGCTTGTTCAGCGATGTTAACTTTTACAATTAAACAGAAAAAAAGAATAAAAGCTTTGTATTTGGGAAAACAATTCCATGCCTAGAGTTTAACATTTCCTGTAAAACTCTAACGTGCAAGGAGTGTTAGAATGGTAAATTGCAATGATAAATGCTATAATATTCTCTCACCTTTGACAATATCATTCATTTTTCCTTTAGAATGTATTGTGTTTGGGCTTAAACTCTACTCTGCACAGGTACAGCTTCACCTTGAGTATTGTGCGCAGTTTTGAGTGCCACAATATAAGAAAGATGTTTAACTGTTAGAGAATGACCTAAGGAGTGCAACAAAAATGGTGCAGGGTCAGGAGGGGAAGCCGTATGAGGAGCAGCTGAGGTCACTTGATCTGTTCATCCTGGAGAAGAGGAGACTGAGGGGAGGCCTCATTGCAGTTACAACTTCCTCATGAGGGGACGAGGAGTGCAGGCACTGATCTCTTCACTGTGGTGACCAGTGGCAGGACCCGAGGGAATGGCCTGAAGTTGTGTCAGGGGAGATTTAGATTGGATACCAGAGGGTGGCTAGTCACTGGAACAGGCTTCCTGGGGAAGTGTCCACAGCACCAAGCCTGGCAGGGTTCAAGGAGCATTTGGATAATACTGTCAGGCACATAGCATGAGTCTGGGGGATGGTGCTGTGCAGGGCAAGGAGTTGGACTCAATGGTCATCCCTTCCAACTCAGCTTCTTCTGTGATCCTATGATATACAGTTCTAAATTTATGTAAAGGTAAAGGGATTTGAGGTACACATATACGAGAAATAGAGAATATTCTGGTTGCAATATGAAGACAAACTGTGTAGGTGATTAATATTCAGTGAGGCCAATGAAAACTTAATTCAACTAATTTAGGTAACAGAGCATCTCATTTTCTTTTGCACTACCAGTATAGATGCTATTTTCATCTCTGTGGTGGTTTGTATCAGCTAATTCCTGCACAACTACAGTTGCTGACAGTGGGTGAAACATTGTCTTTGCTCTTACAAGTACTCTTTGAAGCTTACAGAGCGACACTGGCACAGATTGTTAGTAATAATTGAAATTACTTTTCTGAAAGTAACTTATCTCATCCTAACACACCTTATATTTCTGTCTGCTGTAATTTTCTGTCTGGTATCCCTTTCTGGATATACAAAGAAAGCCATACTGAATAAGTGTAGACTGCAGGATTCATTAAAAACTGTTTGAACGTTGTGCAGAGGATGTGCTGGGAGAAACATACAGAACGAATATTGATTCGCAATATGTGTTGGAAGTGGAAGAATGATGCATTTCAGAAGAAGCTTACTTTTGATTATTTAAAACATTCCTTCTGTCTTTACTGACAAAAAGTCTGAACTATGTATTCCTATAGGAATGTGAAGAGTACTCTATATTTCTAAACAACTGTTAGAAATTGATTAGCAGTAATCTATGTGCTTATTAAAGGATGATAACTTTTCAGTTAGAGAGCAGCAAGCAAATTTCTAGGGCTTGGGCGGGCAGTGTTTAGTTTTGTTTTTCTGTGAGGTTAAAAATTGAGTGCTCCTGTTAGAGTGTTATAATCAAGAGAAGAGGAATTACAGCACTTAGAAAAATACAGGAGCAAAGTAGGTGAATAAGGTACAAAATCTGCCATTGTAGTTTTTTATGTTTCTAAGGAATATCTGTCCCTTTTGATCTCACTTTCTCTAATGACACGAGAAACATTAAAAAAAAATCACAGCAAGATTAAATTCTTAAAAGTTTGTTATCCCAAATATAAGTCAACATATTTTTCATTTCATCCTTGCTCTTTCATGCTCTCTCTGGCCCTGTGAGTCTTTGTGTTCCAGGCAGAGTTTAACAGAATTTCAGGCAAAGGGCCCCTGTTTTCCCTCCTGGCACAAGGTGTGGCTGCTGATCCTAGATGGATCTTTTGGACAATCAGGAACAAACTGACAAGAAGAATGGAACTGAGCCAAGTTGCTCTAATTTTAACTGACTATTATTGAATGGGGACTATCCATTACCGCCATCATATCATCATGGATTTATTTTTCAATGTTTATTGCTTCTGAAGGAGTACTTAGCACAAGAAGACATTGTAAAATTCTGTTACTTTCTCAGGGTCTTCACACCATTTTTACATAATTAGATGATACAGATGCATTGCACAGTAATGATTGATGGGAGACAGCTGACTATTTGCAGATTTTGTTTATTGTTAATTGTGTGCAGTTTTTATGATTAGATCATTATTTAAAAACAATTAAGTATCCCTTGAGTTGTATCTAGTTATGATAATTGATGAAAATATTTTTGCAAGATTGTTGCAGCTCATTGATACGTATTTAGCCTTGTCTAAACATTATGAAAAGAAAATAATTAATCCTTAGTCATATACATATATATATTAAAGATGTTAAGTTTCCAAAAGGTAAATTGGCTCTATCCAGTGTTTAAATACTGGATGCAGTTTTGAAAAAGTAATCTGGATTTACTCTGTGGAGAGTAATTACAACATGTGTCTAATGAAATTGTTTTTCTGATTTAGAATAAGAAACACTCTGGTTCTTGGAAAATTATTCTGATACTTCTTTACAGTTTGTTGCATTATTTCATTTAGCTGATACACTTTCAGTTAGAGATGTATACCTCACGCAAAATATTTATTAAATGGGATGAGATTTACTAAGAGAGAGACTCTCTCCAGGCTGCATGCACAAGCCCATATGTATGAATATGTCCTAACAGAGTCCTCTTGGACAACTCATTGAATATCTGCTTTTCTTCAGAGTCCTGTTTCTCTGCAGAAATTGCCTTTTGAAAGCAGCATTCAGCTTTAAGGCTGTGACCTAATTTCAAACATAGTATATTTTCATTAGCCTTCTATACTTAGTTTCTCCCAAATGCATGTTAGAATTGCTTTTTTTCCCTGTGTTCTTAGTAGTATGCTTTAAGAGATACTCTATGGCAATACGCTGACTTTGAGCAGGAGATAGTGCCGTGTCCCACCCTGAAGGGGGAGAACCTAAGATTTGTAGATACCTCTAGTTGAAAAGCAGTGACAAAAGTCAGAGGGTCCACAAAAACTTATGAAGTTTTATTAATACAGACAACATGGAAATTGGTATGAGCTAATCCCTTTTGTTATGGTATAAACCCAAAGCAGTGGATTCTAAGTAAGAGATAAGGTGAAAGAGAAGAGGGAGGGAGGGAGGGAGGCAGGCAAGAAAGGGAAGGAAGGAAGGATCAGTGCTTATCCAGCCAGTGGGGTGCTCATGGTCCTGGGGGGCATGCCACCCAGACTTTGTCAGGGTGCCTTTTAATAAATAAGTTTCCTCCTCTCCCCCCAGAACTAACCTTCTACCTTTCTATGCAAATTAATTATCACGCACAGTTCATTCATCTGGACCTTTCTGGAAATGGGTCAGAGGCCTTCAGGGGTCGTCAGTGGTCTTGTTTCCCAATTACTGTGTTGGCCTTTGGTTCATGACCACTTCTTAACCTCATTCCTGTGTTTGTGCTTATCTTGAGGAGTAGAACAAGAACCTTTGCCCCAGAAAAGTGCTGTATGACCTCTGTATGACCCTCTTCTCCAGCCATATCCTGTTCTTTCTTGACCATTCACACAGAGTAGCATTAGCAACAAGCCTTGGTTGGCTCCACGGCTATGTTTTTGATACATGCACATTAGCCTCTTATCTTCTATTTATCATTATTTATCATGTATTATTTTAAAAAGATTACCATGTAAAGTCGGTGGACCTTTTAGTTTTCTTCTGTAAGCCATGTAAGGTGAGCAGCTCACTCTGCTTGTGTATCCTTGATCTGTATTAAATGCTTCTCCATGTTTCCATTTTTGCTACTAGACAAAATGCAAGTATGAATTACAAAGTTTGGGATCTGAAGTACCTGACGCTTGTTTAGATATTTATTCCAAAGCAAATCAAAGTAAAGCTATACTGAATCAGAATGATAGCCTTTTATATTCCATTTTACATGGATGCAGTTCCTTTCATAAGGTGCTGTGTGCTGTAGAATCATTTGGGGAATATAGACCTTCCCAGCACAAATGAGCCCCTGTTTTGACTTCCAGAAGCAGCAATTGATTTAAATAATCTGTCACAGAATTACCATTAGTAATGCTTTCTTCTTCAGTGCTCTGAGAATAAACTTGCTTGGGTTTTGAATACAAAGTGCACTAAAGTAGAAACTGTGTTGAAGGCAGTATGTATTTTTAGGCAATGAAAATGGTGTGTCAACAGACAATTGTTGCAGAACAAATTGCCAAAAACCATTTTACTAGGTGTATTGATGGTTTTTTCCTAGGCATCGTTGTGCTCTTATAATTTAGTCTTGCCTTAGTTTTGCACACCTTCATTATCAAGAGGTAATTTAACCTCTTTTTGTATTCTTTTCAAAAAGAGAAGACTCAGTTTTCCCCTTAAGCTAATCACAGTTATGCTAATTCAGTTCATTGTCTGTTTTGTCTAGAATATGTCAAGACAGAAGCAATAGAAATAGTTCAGGAGATTTGTCATCATTATACTCTTTCAGAATCAAACAGTCCACAGTGATGAAAATAGGAATTTTGTATGTAAGGAAGAAAGGTACATTGCTCTCCCATAAGCTTCTTTTGTTACCATATACTCACAGAAACTGTAACTTCCTTCAATGTAACTTCACTAGTGAATCCAGACCTATTCATTTGTGAATATTATAATCAAAATCTTCACAAGCAGATTCTTGCTCATTTAATTTTCCATAGTTTTAATTTACTCAGCTTATTTTGAGATCCTGCATTCTGAGGTGTTTCGGAATCTGTTTGCTGATCTAATTACACAGATATCTAGTTATATGGATATGAAGGGATTCAGTATAGCAAATTTATTTATGGAAACATTGATACTCATATATGTTGTCTGAAGAATGCCCCTTATCTCTAGCATAATTTATTTTCCAGTGTTATTTTCTGCCATAGGATTTTACTTGCTGAGAATGTCCTATCATATTGGTACTTTCTTATTTATGTAGTTTCTCACCAAAAGGGGTTACTGATATTCTCTAGTGCCATTGCAACTAAACTTATTGTTAGCAGGACTTTTGGTTCTTGTTACATGTTTTTCTACTTTTCAGATATTGTTTTCTGAAGCATACTTTCTCACTGTGCTATAAACAGCAAAAAAAAAAAAAAAAAAATCTGGTGGAAGAGTAAAGCCTTGGCTTGTTGTTCCTATTTCTTGTAATGAATACTCTAAGGAAAATTCCCAATCCACTTTTGAATGGGAACAGTGCCCACATAGCATATGGATATGAGTGAAAGCGTGCCAAAGACCATGTCCACACATTAAATATGTTTACTGAGGGCAGACTTCCCAGGCTAAAATTTCACATATATGCAACTTTTGTGCCAGTGATTGGGAGAATATGCTGCTATCAGTCCTCTCCTAAAGAGGTCTAACTTTGAGAAATTACAACATTTTCCTGCATAAAAAGTCTATATAAGAAGCCTTCCATGAAGACAAAGGAAACTTTTTTTTTCATATCATATTAACAACAATTTTCAAGTTTTCTTTTTAAAACTGTACATGAAAATTTTAGATAAGACCAAAAGGATGTAAATGTATTATCATTAAACAGAAGATTAAACACTGAATATAAAATGAACACAGCTGTTTATCATAGCGTTAATAGCTGAAAGTGACATATATTGGTTTGCCAGATGAAAGATTATTTTGAAAGATTATTTTATAATCAGATTCTGTAATGCTTATCTGTATCATTACATTACTGCAGAGGAACTTCCTCACATAGATACAATTGCAGAATGTCACCACTGGTTTGCTTCGTTAAAGTCTGTTTCTCTGTTGCTTCTTATGGGACAGACTTATGATTGTCATTTATTTCACAATACCACTGTGTCTATTGTTAAAATCAGCAAACAAGTCCAGGGTAATCTGTTCTAGATTGACCTTGACCTTGAATTGTATTTTTCTTACCAGCTACCTGTGATTGTATCATTTGAAATAACTACAGATATTAAATCTACTTAGGATCCTGGTAAAGTGAAATAATCAATAGGTGGTCTTAAACACCTTCAGTACAAGAAAAAATGATGGAAAGTGACGATAGTGTTTGAATGAGTACAGAATATTTCTTTAGTTTTGTTTTTGTTTTGTTTGTTTGTTAGTTTGTTTTTAAAAGTATTTTTTTGAAAGTAGACTAGTGTCCTTACCCTTTAAACTACATGATAAGTATAGCTAGGATGATTAGCTGAAATTTATTATCAGGCTATTAGATATTGAAGGCTGTAAGCCTCTGTTTGGTGGATTGAATTATGGAGAAAAAAACCTGAAAATATGATGCTCATTTATTCCTTTGGGAAGAGAAGGCAATGTCAGCTACTTCCTTATATACTATTATCCATCTTCACTCTTCTCTATGCTGGTGAGAATGTAATCTTTTGGGAAAATGTGAATCTCATGGCTTCTTTAAGTTTTATATTCTTTGAAAAAACTCAAGTAGTAACACTGACAGTCAAAAAAAAAAGCTTGGTGCCTGCCAGATTACTCTATTGTATAAATTATGGTAATCTCTGGGAGGCATTTTTTGAAAATCACAGATTGGTTTGATTTTGAATTACAGAAACATCTGCAAATATTCCACTGAGGAGAACATTTAATTAAAGCTGTTGTAGTTTTTGAGGTCTGTTAAAGAGACTCAGCAGAGATTGGTAGACTTCAGAAGCCAGGTCAGTGAGCATAAGGTACTACCATCAGAATAAATATGGTAAAATCTAAAACATTCGTAAGTTAAACTTCCTTAAGGAATTAATTATTTGCTTTAAGATAGGGCTTTCCATAACCTGAATTGAACTTCAATACTAAAAAACATACTTATTGTTTGAATTTTGCAGAACAGTGTGTGGTATCCTGAAAGGTAGGAGGGAAGTGATTTCAGATACCTAGAAATTCCATTTTAGGCAGGATACAGAACCTCTGACTTAATTTTCAAATTTCTTCCCTTTTTCTGCTTCCAGAATATATACATTGTAAACTGGTTCCATCCTCCTCTCCGCTATAGAAAATGTTTGTTTTAAAAGGGTCTTGCCAATGACTCTTTTTTTTTTGCTGTTAATCACTAGTATTTGATTACATTATGTAGTATGTGGTCTGGACTACAGCTGAATTATTTCACTTCATGTAAGACTTTAGCAGTTTAGCAAGCTATTATTTGTCTAATAGATTAGCCATATTTTCTTGTTTACTTTTGTTATATTTACTCACAAATCTTTGTCTAGGCAGTGAATTAAAATATCACTGCTTAAGATGTTAACAGCATTCAACATTAATAAAATGAACAATGCTTAGTACAACTATTATAGCCTAAAGTAATTTGAATAATTGAGTACCACTTTGTCTGGAGAAAACCATTTGTAACAACACTTGCTTTTTCAAATGAAAGCAGAGTGAAAACTCCAAATGTTATGTTGATAAAAGTTTTGTAAAACCTGCTGATCCCATTGCGTATGTGTGGATAAGGCATCTTGACACTGATATTCTCTTAACATTATTTATAACTGCAGCAAAAAGCAAATGGTAAGTGCACTCAAGTGCACAGAATGTTAAGTGTATAAAATGGCAGCTTAAAAAGAGATCTATGTACTCAGAGGAGAACAGCCTTTAGGGTGTTCACAGCAGGAAGAACCCCAGAGAGCAGATGAAAGCAGGTGTAGAAATGACAGAGTATTTCTTCTTTCCATTAAAGATGTTGAGAGTTTAGTTCAAGGGATTGCAGTTTCAATCTACTCATTTTTCAGTTTTCTTTCTTTGACTTTTGCTGCGATTAGAAAGGATTATAATAAAATATTTAGTTTGAAGACGATGCAGATTAGGCAATCTGCCATAGTGACCTTGAAGATCTGGTGAAAACTTCAGAAGAAACTATGAAACAGAGGGGTTAAAAAAAAAAACAATTATAAACTGGGGTGAATTCAAACGAGACAGAAACCTAGAATACTCTCAAAACAACACACGTAAACTAGACCATGACACTTTTATGAAAGGCTAGTAAAATGAAAAAATATGTGGAAAAAAAAGACATTTGTATTCCATGCATACCGGTGTATACAATGACAGAATGCATTTATTTGCCCGAAGAAAGCCAAGCTGAGTGACGTCAAGATGAGTAGCGCATATGAGACATGAGGTGGTGTTGGACAAGCTTGAGAAATGGGCCATGTGAACCTCATAAGGTTCAGAAAGGTCAAGTACAAGGTGTTGCACTTGGGCCAGGACAAACCACAATCCTAATATAGGCTGGGGCTGAACAGACGGAGAGCAGCCCTGCGGACATGGGTTTGGAGTTGCTTGGTTGGTTGAGGAGAAGCTGAACAAGAACTAGCCGTGTGCACTCACAGTCCAGAAAGCCAACAGTGTCCTGGGCTGTATAAAATGAAGTGTGACCAGCAGGCCAAGGGAGGGGATTACTCCTCTCTGCTCTGCTATCCCATCTGGGGTACTGCATCCAGCTCTGGGGTCCCCAGCAAGAGGGACACATGGACCCGTTGGAAAGGGTCCAGAGGAGGACCACAAAAATGATCACAGGGGACTGAGCACCTCTCCTGTGAGGACAGGCTGAGAGAGCTGGGTTTGTTCCACCTTGAGAAAACTTATTGAAGACCTTATTCTCAAGACCTTGAGAAGACCTTATTGAAGCCTTTGAGTATCTAAAGAGGGCTTATAAGAAAGAGAGAGATTAACTTTTTAGCAGAGCTGGTAATGACAGAACAAGGGTTAAATGTTTTAAATTAAAAGAGCGTAGATTCAGACTAGATGTAAGGAAGAATTTTTTTATGATGAAGGTGGTGAAACACTGGAACAGGTTGTCCAGAGAGCTGGTAGATGCCCCATCCCTGGAAACATTCAAGGTCAGGTTGCAATACGATCTAGTTGAAGATGTCCCTGGTCATGGTAGGAGGGTTGAACTAGATGACTTTCAAAGCTCCCTTTCAACCTTTCAAACCATTTAATGACTTTATTCTATGACAAAAGTAATCTCTCATACTCCATCAGCTTCTTTAACCATCTCACTTTAATTATGATTGTGTTTAGACATTGAGCTTCATCTAATCTACCACTTCTGCTGCTTTGATGTGTTACTCTAGTAGTATTATATTCTAGCTAGCGTTTTGACTCATAAGACTTGCATCAGGGCTACTTTAGGGGAATAAAGAGAAGAAAAATTTTCAGTACAGTTCTATTGTAAATATTTAAATGTATTTAAAGTAAACAGCCTCATTTAAGTGAATTTTTTGGGTGCACATGCAAATTTTAACATAATAATTGAAATGCTAGTAGCGTGCCAACAGAAATTCTCCTAGGCATTATTTTTAGAAATACTTCAAAATAATCTTATCTCTTGTCTCACATTAGTCCTAATTTCAGAAATATGTGTTTAGATAATACTGCGCATGTATTTTTTTACTAAGTTGACAATTAATTGGAAAAAACACACACATAAGGAAGCTGGTTTTCATGTCTTATGAAAGATTGGCATTTCTAGTTATGAAAAGAACACCTAAAGTTGGCTTTACTTCTTTTCGTCTGCTGATTAATGAAAATTTTGTGGGAAATAACCTAATCTTGCTGCTGCATTATTGTTTCATGGTTGCTTGTGCAAACATGTGATATTCCCTTGTCTCTGCTGTGAAGAAAGAGTGAAGTTATTGTCCATTGAATGAATTGTTCTTCCAATAGTGTTTAACAATCACATTTTTGAAGAGTGCCGGAGTCCCTTCTGATCTCTTCATGTGTGTCTACTGTAAACTGGAATTTTTTTTATTGTTGGCGTCTCAGAGATTTCCTACATAATTTTGTTCAACACAGGCTAAATCCCATTTCTGCCTGTTTCAGTCACACTAATAAATGTCATAAACTTGGTTGAAAGAGAACTAGCATTTCCTACGATTTCTCTCAATGTTTCTCTACATTGTACGTTGTAATAGCAAGCAGAGGATAATCATCCACACTGCAGGGATCAGGTAACTCAGCAGCAAGAGGAGGATATAATTTACTGTAAGGCAAGAAAATTACCTGACAGTTGCTAAGGTTATATCGTACAACAAGAAGAAAGGCACATGGTTTGGTTGGTTTTATTTTTTTATGATCTTATATAATGCAGAAAAGCAGTAAGATGTAAGACTATGTTGGTAGTATCAAGTTAATGACTGGACTCAATTTTAAGGGTCTTTTGCAACCTAAATGATTGTATAATTCTAATAGATTGCTACAAATGTAATTTTGTGCCAGAGCTTAATAAAATCTATAAAACTCTAGTGTTAAGGTGAGCTTTGGATCTCTCTGCTTACAGAAGTGATCAGGTTTCAGTTTTCTATTTACCATGCACCCAGAGAACAAGCCTGGTTAGTAAAAGAATCCTCATCCAAACATCCAAGCTAGTGGAGGAAGAGTTATCTCTATTTGCCATATGGCTGCTGAAAGGCTTTAAACTGCAGCATGCACTGATGTAGCAATTTTTGGGTGATATATTATTATTATTACTATTACTATTATTATTGCTGCTATTATATTTTCACTGTCAAAACACTGGAGGTTATGCATATGCAGATGGTCTTTTTTAATTAGTCCAGTAGTTGCTGAACTGCAGGTGTCAGATCTTTGCCCTTGAGGAATTATCAGCAAGTCTTCTTTCTTCAGAAGTGACTTTGATCATGCTCAATTTGATTGTAGCATCAAGTTTAGACACTGTTTTATGGGGATCCTGTAATATATATATATATATATATATATAGGCATTATTGTTGAAGGCATGAGAAATATGTAGTTACTTTGTTTACTACTGTCAGTTAGAAGTGTCAAGGCAAAAGTCTTTAAAATGTAAGCAGTAACAGCTCTCAAGTCCAAATAAGAAAGGAGGGGGACTTGCATTTTAGACTATAAAAAAGGCAGGACAATAGGAAGAAAGAAAGGAAGACCACTTACGGCTTTTAAAGACGGAGAGTAGGAGAATATGTTAGTGGTTATTGACTGGAAACAATGAAAATTTAATTGTGATTATCTGCAAAAAACTGCATTGTTACTTAAATTTGCCCAACAACTTTTGTGGAAGAGAAGAACTTGAGAGGGAAGAGAGAAAAGAATGATCACAATGGTAAGTGAAAGGGAAAGACAGAGCAACCACGAGCATGTAGTAACAGAACAGAACAGGTGAGCTCCAGGCAAATGACAGAAGTAGAACACAGGACTACAATATCCATACCTGAATAAGTAAAGGTACAGACTTATATTACCTATTATTACGGCTTATCTGCCGGAGACGCAGAACAGAGGAGACGGAGTCAGAGCTTCGTGTTCAGAGCAAAGGGCGGAAGGAGGAGAACCCACCTTTGTTTAATTCTTATATACACTTTTAGAAATCACAGTTCATTGGAGAAAATTGACACTTACGTCTTTAACTACAGTGGTTAAAAGAAATGTCCATCAAAGGATCTGTGTCCATGGGAAAGGAATGTAAAACAAGATAATTTTTACAACAACATAGCTATGTTTACAGAATCTCGTCCTTGAAACTGTCTAGCACAGAGCTCGCTATTTTTAACAGTAAAAATGGGCAACAGACTTAGGCAACAGAAGCTTTTTTTTCTGAAGATGAATAGTAGCAGAACATCATCAAAAAACAGGTGCAAGTGTTACATTTGAAAAAGAGGATATGGGATACCAACCATGTTCCTTCCTCCATTCAGGGTGTTTTGGATAGCAGAATAGCATGGCTCCACATTATCTATCTATCTACATACATACATACATACATGCATACAATATAGAATATAATATATAATAGATAATGTGTTGCCCATTTTTCACTGTAAAATAGCTAGTTTTCTCTGTTAGACAGTCTCAAGGACGATTTCTGTAAACATAGCTATGTTGTTGTAAAAATTATCTTTTTACATTCCTTTCCCATGGACACAGATCCCTTTGATGGACACTTCTTGTAACCAATATAGTTAGAGACGGAAGTGTTAACTTTCTCCAATGATCTGTGATTTCTAAAAGTGTATATAAGAATTAAACGAAAGGGGTTCCCCCCTTTCCGCCCTTGCTCTGAACAAGAACATTAGGACTCCAGCTCTCATTATTTCTGCGTCTCGACTGATTACCGGGATAAGCCGTAATAACAGGCATCCCGGTAATAATAATGTTCAATATATATTAGATATATATATTTTATATAATATGTTTGTGTAAGTATATGCATTTGTATATACATATATATGTGTTTATACACACGTGCATTTAACATGCATATGGGAGTTGGATATGGGTCCAATGTGCTGCAATTATTCATTTTTTAAATATATATGTTAGTACTTTTTAATTCTATACATTTGTTAATTGGCCATGATTTTTTTCCATCCATTTACATCTCTTTGCTGTGTCCTTGCTTTGATTAAGTTTTTAGAATAATGAGGGACACAAAACCTATGTAGTTTATGGTGAAATTTAAATAATTATTTGGAAGAAATTATGAGAGATATAATCGTAAAACAAATAGGAGTGCAACTTGGAAGACCAAAGAGCTCTTTCCAATCTCAGATATTTCTTCCGTTCCAACTTAGGACCCTACTGGTTCCCACAGCTTTCTTTCCAACACTAAACTGGAAGAAAATAAGGCGTATTTTAATTCTGTTTTCATTAAGAAAATAAGCTAACATCCCTGAGAATACATGTGTAGTTGATATGAGTTAATAGGTATGAGATTTATAATCTATGCCTGATTGTGGATCTTTTACAGATAGACAGTTGCTCAAATTAATAAGTGTTATGTCAACAACTGTGCAATAGCTGTATGTTTGATGGAGCTCTGCTGTGTCAGAAGGTAACTTCACTAATTTCAGTGCTGAGGGAGTTCCTTTTGTTTTGCGTGCTAAGAAGAATCATAAAGGGAGCACAATGATATTCATTCATATTCTTTAACAAATTATGTCAGAAAAGATGTATTTTTGAGACTAGTATTATATTTTTTTTTCTGTCTCTTGGCCCCCTCTGTAAGTTAATACAGAGAAGTAATTCATACATGAAGACGTGTCATAACTTTCAAATGTTGCATTATTCATTGTGTGTTGCTTTTCTGTTGAATATGCTTTTCAGAACTTTATACTCTCTGTCCAGTCTGCATAAGGTCATAGTCTTCTTCTACCTTTGCTGTTGTCTTCTACCACTGGTATGCCTTGTTCTTGTCTTTCTTTTCCTGTGTTGTTTTTGCCTCTGTTTTTGAAGAATTCAAAGGGGACTGATAACATTTTAATATAGATTTACAAACAACCTTTACCACTATATTGTTAGAACATAATGCAGTGTGTGTTGTTTTTTTTTTCTGTAGAATGACTTTCAAATCTTGCATATAAAACACTGCCTTTTCCCTGTGAAAGAATTTATTAGGGATTATACTGTCTGCATAAAATGCTGTCTTTTCCACAAGAAAATGTCCTGTAGAGCAGTCAGGATGATTTCTAGCAATCTTGTATTTCTCCTTTGTGACTTCTCACAGACTAGATGTAGTCCAACATAAATGCATTCTCATCAGAGTCTGTTTATGCATAGCAGTGTTGGAAGTAATAAGCACTTGGTTTTTCTAGCATGTGAGCCAGTAAATACATAAACATGTATAGATTTATGACTCTGCACTTCAGAGTATCACGGTGCTTGATGTATAGTGCAGTCAACTTTATCTGAATGTCACAGAGGATAGTGAATATATCTGTAACACTAAGGTCAAATTTGATGTAATTAATGGGTTGGGATTTCTTTTGTAGCACAGTTTCAAATAACTTGATTTCGTCCTAATCAGGGTTATTGGCTGTGGAATGAGTGTCCTTGAAATATGTAAATTATCCTGTGAAATACAAGCATACAGATATTAAGCATAGGCCAGTGTCATTTTACCAGTGTGAATATTTTATTAGATAGTATTTGTCTTGGAGATATATTAACTCTTTAACCAGTAACACAAATTTCAAAGTGTTTATTCACATTACAATTGTTAGTGAAGCCTTCTTTGGTGCAGTTACTGGAGGAACTCTGCTCTCAGTGGATTAAATATTTCAGTCTGCAAAACTGTCAGCTCTCACTGTCCATGAGGTCACTACACTTTATCTCACCCTCACTATTCTCCATCTTACAGTTTTGCAGAGCAAACATGAAGTACGTGTCATTATTTTGCAGTGCTTTGTATTGTGTCAAAGAAATATACTATTACTGTAACAGATACAATAGTAGAATAATATTTTTTTCATTTTCAAATGGGAGAGATAAGCTAGGATAATATTCCAAGAGCCTCATCTACATATCTACATATTTTTTTTTAATGAAAAAGCAATCTTCTCAGTTGTATCTCACTACTAGAACTAGAAAAAAAAAAAGCTGCTTATAGTGTTTCTGATCAGAAAGCAAGACTTGTTATTTTGCATATGTGGAGTTAAGGCATTGGAAGAGATACCTTTAATAAGCTGGCATTATTTTTAGCATTCAATTTAAGCTAGCATGAAACTTAAATAGTAACTGTGGCTATATAACAAATGTGAAAGTGAAGGAAAGATCCATCCTGGGACAGTGTGTGCTACATTCTCCACATTTCTATTAGTCACATAAGAAAAGTCTGATACCTGCCAAAACAGTCATTGCTCTTCAGAATTTTCTTAGTGCTATTCTTTGTAATCAATCTTTAGCTGCTCATGTGCCAGGTGAATCTTTGCAAGCTTTTTTAGTTATGAACTCTTACAATTCAATGTTTGGATATGCTGTGGTAGTCTGAACTTGATTTGGAAATTTCAACAGAAATAAATGTTACTGAAGAAAAGATTCATTCTGTTTCATTTAAACCTTAAGTAAACCTTGGATTTTGTATACTTAATTATATTTGATTATTGTTGAACCCATACAAGAGAAACTTTAGTTATTACCATAAGCATAGATTATCATCTCCTCTGGCCATCATGCTTGGATCTCCTGGGGAAAATTCATTAATGATTTGTGATTTACAAATTATTAAACTTCCAGTGTCTTTTTTTCTTTTTTTAGCAAATAATTCAAGTCAATCCAAGAAAATGCATTACGATATCATTATTCTTCTGTTCACTGGGGGTTCTCTCTGAACACGAGGAAAAGCGTATTTGTTATGAAGGTGACCAAGTATTGGCACAGGTTGACCAGAGAAGTTGTAGATTCTCCATCCTTGGAAGCAAAAAAAAGCTGATGGGACATGGTGCTAAACAACCTGCTCCAAGTGAGTCAAACTGAGCAGGGAGTTGGACCAGATGATCTCCAGAGGTTCCTTCCAACTTAAACCATTCTGTGATTCTGTAATACTGGAACAGTATAAGAAAGGGAATAGTTTGCCATGTTTAGATTACTTCAGTTTCTCAGTGTTTGTGTTTATGTTTATGTTGTCATCATCTCTACATGTTTATGTTATCATCTGTACAGAAGAAATTTCCTGATTGAGCTTTTATGGTCCCTAGCAGAACTGATTTTTACTCTCAAGAGCTTTATATAACTAAGCTATAGCAACACTGGTTGTTTGGCTACAAATTAGTAGCAGAAGAGAGTTATGGGTGTTGGCAGAATTTGAATTGTCTAACAGCAAAATCTTGTCTCATAGAATTTTTTATCATATATTTTGTTTCCAGCATTCTAAATAGTAAACAATTGCCTTAGCAGAGAGTGTCCTCTTCCAGCAGCCTGCTTGTTTGCAAACCACTCATCTTCAGCAGCTTTGTTTTCACTCTCTCTCCCACTCTTAAACTGTAATGCAGACTAGATTTTAGTATGGGGATTTGTAGCCACTGTTACTTCCACAGGCACAGAAATAGTGTGAGTGGGACAGTAACTCCTGGTTAGAAGGGTGCAGCAGGATACCAGAAACAACATATCCCTGTATGGCAGCAGTTTGGGTTACAAGCAACTGCAGAAACTTCTGGTTTTATACTTTGGTTTCCCTCAGTTTATCTATGCGTCATACCCAGCAATAGGCTGGGTCCAGTCAGTCTTAACAGAGGAAACATATAGAAAGAAGCACGTTTCTGTGTAAATTGGTTAGAAATATATGGGTGGTTCCAGGTGTGTGCTGCAGCATCAGAATAAGCCATCTTCTGTGGAGGCTTGAAAGGCACCGAAGAACATGTAATTTCTTGCCACTTTGTCAAAGAGATTGAGCACTGATGTTGTATCTGAAGTAATGAGGTTCCACAGAAATTCTGTGAGGGCTTAGATTCCTTCCATTCTTATTTTGATTGAAAAGATTTCTTGAATTTTGAGCATTGTGCTAAGAATTGCCAGAATATCAAATAATGCTTGACTAAGGAGAAAGGCTCCACAGTCAATAGTCATAACGTGTACCACAAATCATGATTTCACACACAGATTTGTATTTAAATAAACTATAACAAATGAAACATTTACATAAGGCTGTAAGTTCTGCTCTGGGTGATTACAGTAGTAGTGTCTAGTGCTTCCTTCCATGTTGGAGTATCACCCAGCCAATCAACAACTGTGTACCACTAGAGTTAAACTTACTTTGGGGCAGAAGAAATCACAGAGTTAACAAGGTTGAATATTAGGATATGTAGTCATTAAGTTGGACCACTTATGATCACGACATGGATAGTTCCTGAGAACACCTGTGACTCTGAAGTTGTAGATTTGACAAAGGCCAAAGATTGAGTCATTGCACAGAATAGATATTAGCACCATTTTTAACTAGCAGCCAAAGACTATGGCATGGATCAGATTTAGGGAAATTTAATTTTCTGAAAATTTGATTTAGAAAATTGCAACATCCTACTTGTGTCTCTTTTTGCATTTTCTTCTGCTACCTCCCTTGACTCTTTTGCATCCTTTTTCCTATTTTGCCATTACACAGTTTTTCTGTCACTTGTATTTATCTGACTTTGTTGTTTAGTATTAAGATTCTTTGAAGATGTTTTCTTGGGTAGGCTGGTGTTATATTGTATATGAATTGTTTCCATATTTTCATGATTCTGATGATTTTCTAAGTTTATTATATTTAAAATGAGTAGCTAAAGTTAGTAGTTTCCATAAGTGGATGTTGATATAGAAAGAGCACACTATCTACCACTTGAAAATTTTCAAGATAGGTCTGAATACTAACATAAAAACTCGTAAAAACCTGTTGAGTATGCAAAGATAAAATTAGGGCAATATGCTACCAAACTTAAGAGAAACAATGCGAATTGAATAAATATTACATAAATTAGTGACAGCATTAGACTGTGATTAAATAAATTCCAATAGACCAGAAAATAAAATTTTAAGGGCTGAATTACATATGGAGCTTTTGCTGATTAACTCTCTTCATGATGTTTTCTGTTCCCAAAAACTGCTTCCTTTCTTCTTTCTTCCATATTCTTTAAATCTTGCCCTATTTTGATGCCACTGGACATTCTACCTTTATGTCATCTGCATATAGAATGACCCAGTGAGAGCTAACAAATTATATTGTAAAAAAAGAAGAATTGAGAGTTATCTTTCTGTTGGTTATAATCACAATTAAGTGGTTCAATCAGCTAAGTAAAATATGTAAATTAGCTGAGTGAATAACAGCAATTGAAGTCAGTCACAACTTTAAATAGAGCATATTTGGAATTTCAGTGATAGAAATAGACAATTTTTTTTCTTTTTTTTTTTTTTAATAGGCTTTACTGAGGCTTTCTGGAAAGATTTTAGTACATACATGCCATTTACAGCACAGAATCTATCTTTTTGGAATATGAAAATGTAGACTACTCTTGTTTATGAACACTTCTGTGTTGTAGTAATTAAGGCAAAGCAAATGTATGCGTAATATACATAGACATGCACAAGTGAAAAATATCAAGCTATCCAATAAGTAAATTTCTTACTAATTGAATCCAAATGTCTTTTCTTCCTTGAGTTAGGAGATACTGAGAATAGAAATTTCATATCTTTCTTCTATAGGTGGTTTGCTACTTCCTCTATCGGTCTTATTTTTATTAATCTCTTTCCAAAGGGAAACAATAATTTTTTAATTGTCTCTTCAAATAAGCATTTTACCTTTTGGTAGAGGTACATCATTTTTTTAAATATTATCTTCCATTTTCTATGCATATTTGTTGCAAAACAAGCAAGACATTAAGTAGGCACTCCGAAAATCACAATATGCTTGGATCAGGTTTTAATGTTTTTTTTTTTTTCAGTTATGCCAAGTAAGTTATACAAAGCATTCCTTCACTTCATACTTTTAATGGCTTTTGATTAAATGTTATTAAGATTTAATTCACATATGTGTGTTGAAAGTAAGTAAATAAAATTCATCCCCTGTCAGTTCAATCTCACCTACATAGCAACCATACTAAAATTACTTAATAAAAATGTTTATCATGGCATTATGTTTATTAAATTTAGGTCAGCTATTTCTTTTTAAAAATTTTTTAAACAGTTTCAGGTAAATATCAGCCACCTGACACTTGTTTAGTAGTTTTGTGGTAGGTTTTTTTTTGTTTCTCTTAATATTTTTCTACTAACTTCTGTCTATTCACAGGAGTTCCTGTGTTCATATGTTCAGGTTCTGGTGATCCCATGTTTCAGTGATGGGAACAGTCTAAAAAACAAAGATGTAAGTAAAAGAGGTGGGGTTTTTTTTTGTTTTTGTTTTTGTTTTTTGAATGAGTAGAACAGAATATTGCCTTGAAATTATATTATTCTATTTTTGTAAATGGAAATTTTTCTTATTGTAAATGGGAAATAACACTAAAAACATTTTACTCTTTCTTCAGTTGATTCACTCCACTTTGTTCTCTTGATAACTGGGCTATTTCTCTCTGATAGCAAAGTAGGACTTGATTAAGTCAAAGAATGCTAGGAAAAGGCTTAGTTTAAGTTAAATCTTTAAATTTCTAATACTAATTACTCTGTATTCCTACAAAATAAGACCACATTCCCTCAAAAGTTTCTGTTGGCACAGCTGCTTCGTTTGTAAGTTGTGTGGATAATCTTCACTGTGATGCTGATTGGATTGCAGCTGAGAATTTTCAGATAAAATGTCCAGAAGCATATTTCATGATTTGTGACTTTTAAATGCTTTGACTAAAAAACTCTTGATTAAGTGTGCGTTTTGTAACAATTGAATGACTCCTCAACAGTAACAAGAAATGAAAGTCTTAATTCTTGTACCATTTTCACAAAAGGTGCATGCAGTGCTATCTATAGGTTTTGAAATCCTCCTACTGGTTATTATCCTACTGGAAGAGGAAGAAGGCAGGATTCTTACAGTGTGATGAACCATTAGTTCAAGTATTGTGAATAACTCAGATATAGATTTTTTTTTTAAGTTTGTTGATCCAAATCCTTTCCCCCTTCATTTGACATCAGTCTGACGCTCTTGTTCTCCATCATGACATACAGCTGATGATGAGCGGACAAGTGCTGTCTCTTTTTCTGTGCACTCAGGTTTGTTTCGCTATTTGGACAGGCTATGAAGTGTAGGACTATATAGAGAAGACAGCATTACAAACAGCAGCAAACTAGCAAATACACGTCCTGTGCATGTTTATACAAAATTTTCCTCAATGATAACCTAAACTATATGTAGGTGTAGAATTCCCTCTAAGACTTTCAGGAATTTGATTGGGTTTTATTTCTGTAATTCTGTTTATTTTACTGATCTGTATACTCATTGCAGTTCAATTGCCATTTTTGTTTCTTTTGAAATTGATAGAATTGACATCTGATCTACTCAGTTTAGTTTTTTGGTGGTTTTTGTTTTTTTTGGGTTTTTTTGTTTTTGTTTTGTTTTGTTTGTTTGTTTTTGTTTTTAACTTGGTTATTTTTTTCTGGAAAGTCAGTTAATTAATTGTGGTTTAGTGGGACTCCAAGATATTTTCTGGATTTGCACAGAATAAGAAATTTGCACAATATATTTTGATAATGATCTTTCTAGCTAGTAATTCTGCAATTCATGCATGAAATATTTTTATCCTGAGATATGTAGATAGGTAGATAGACTATTGATTGTTCTTGACACTAAAAGTTGTTGATGGAAAAAAAGTTCTGCACATGGTTATAGAGTCAAGCAGCTTGCAATAATGGATAAACACATTTGCTTATCGGTTTATTTTTGCAGAACTCTTAAGAACATTTATGTCTATAGCTGTGACTATAGTAAATCTGATGTCAAAATCAATCCCATATCTATAAATAAATGTAAAAAATGCATTGTGACAGCATATTTGTGATTGCCTGGGTGGTGTGGGGTTTTTCTTAGTTTGATTGTTTTTAAACCTATGGTTAATAACAGTAGATTTGAGCATCCTGGGAGATTATTTACTTTCTTTACTTCCTGTCGGGAAACCCAATGACAATGAGTGGGCTCAGAGAATAGAGGTGTTAGATACATATTCTGTGAGTGTGAGCAACTTTATAATACCTTAAAACACCTTCTTTCCCTGAAAATTTGGAACAGTGAATAGTGTTGTATTTCTCTTTTAAATACTTGTGCATTGTCATTCTTTTTTCTTCACAGAACAAAAGATGTCTCTTGCTAGGCTCAGTTACTTTTTCAAAAATTTACAAATAACTTTTACTTGTGACTCCAACAGTACATTAAGTGCCAGTGTCTTGGAAATTTGTTGAGTGCTTTATTAAGGCTAGCACTGCAACATCACCACTCTAGCTGATGTCTTACTGTTGATAACCCAGAGCATCACGTTCATGTCCCAGACAACCATCAAGAGAAGGGATTTATCTGGGATTTAGGGTTTTCAGATTTTAATTTTGAGATTGATTGGGACCTCACTCTTCAATGTCTATACTTTTTGTAGAGAGGCTAGGGTTCATCACATTCTTTTGTAGTCTTTCAAGCATTTCCTGTTTTTACTCTGCCACCATTGTGTCTTGCCTAGATCCACTGTTCTAAATTAAAAGAAAGAAGCAGCTGTACTTTCTTCACGTTGCAGAGAATCAGTCTTTGCAGCTTTCTACCCTTTTTAAAGATGGGTAAAAAGTTTCCCCCTTTCCCATCACTTGGGACTTCACCTGACTGCCATGATGGTTTTGGTTGTCATGGAAAGTGGCCTGGTAACTACATCAACCAATTGCCTTAGGACTCTGAAATACATCTCATCATAGATTTATGTATATTCAGGTTCCTCAGGTGGTCACAGATGTGATCTTTGCTTACAGTGGGAAATACCATGCCTTCTTTGGGGCAAACAGGATTTTTCTTGAATGAGTCTGCTTGTCCCCTTAATAGAGAGATTGATTAGTAAGATTTTTAATTAGATAGATTCTGGACACAAATTTATTTTAACTTTTATAACTGTTTGAAAAGTAAGCATTAGGGTGATTAAAGTGTTGTCCCTGCTTCTTCAGCCCTATCTTCTACTGTGAAATCTGTCCCTAAGGAGCAGTCTGCAAGAGGAGCCTGTGTTATTCTTTTTAATATGATACATACTTTCTTTTACCCTTCCTTTAACAGTGAATTAACAAGGTTAATGATGTTGACATTTAAAGTATAATAACTGGCATCTGATTTAGTGTCCATTAACATGAATGAGTCCTGTTACCTGAAATTATTCAGCCATTTAGTCTGCAAAATTAGATAAATTACTGTATGCATAAACTAAGCATGTTTAGGTTTTTGATGTTTCTTTTTAATCCTAATTCATATAGATTGTGTGTATACCAGACACTAAAAATGATATGTGAATATTTCAGATGGCTGCCCACATTGTCTTCTCTCCCAATAAATGCTTCTTTTCATGTATGCATGATTCATACACTTAAAAATTATTAGTACGAAATTTACCGTTCTGGATTCATAGGTGTGTTTTGTAGTTTTTGTTTTGTTTTGTGTAGTTGAGTCTCATTTTACCTAAATTTTCTATGAAAACTTCAGCAATACCGATTTTCAGACTTTTTTCCCTACTCTTGTACTTTCCAGAATGAACTCAAAACCCCAATGCGACAGACAAATATAATGAAGCCCTTTGGGCTCTTTAAGTGCCTGCAGTCAGGGAATTCTTATGTTGATAAATGTTTTACAGTAGTTCTGTCAAGAGACCAGATGAGCTAAGGTGTGCAGCAAGAACATAACATTTTTGGTCAACCTGGTGCCATATTGGGCTGTCACCACTTTAATCAGCCACCTGACTAGCCAACACAGAGCAGCTGCCTTGCCCCACCACTTGCACTGCTTGTCTCCTCAGGGGAGCCACGGTCCGTAGAGAAAGGAGAGTCTGAAGGGAGACAGAAAACCAGGAGTGAGGGATCCAGGAGCTGATCTGGGCAAGGGAAGGGATTGTGGAGATGTGGAACACAAATTTGTGGAAAATTAAGCTTTATTAATTCATAAAATAGCCTCTGTTTTCTTCTGAAGTACTTTGTTATATAATATTCTGTGTTAATTAAAGCTTTGGGTGTGTGATTTAGGTTGAAACAGTTGTTATAAAGTGAGAAGTCTCACAAAAAGAAAAAGCTGTGTATTGAAGATGGGTTTTGAGTAGATTAAAAAATTAAGTAAATTAGTTTTTGTTTGTCCCTCTTGCTTGAACTGTATCTGCCAAGGATCCACATTTTCCTCTATTATAAAAGAAAGGCTTAGATATCTATTCAGATGTTCAGAGTAAACATGTTTTTCTAGCAAAATATATTCACCCATGAAAACCAGCAAAATGTTTCTCTGTAGCAAGTAGTTTATCATGTAAATGGCTGTTGGTTTCAAATGAAAATTTATGCTTACCACTACAAAGCAAACCATGAAAATCATTGTTGTTCTAAACAAATATGCATACTAATATTTCTCATAACTTTCTCTGACTTCTCTTTTCTTAAAAACTCTGCATGCTCATCCGTTGTTACATTTTAGACTTTCTTGGAAAGAAGGATGCAAGAAAAAAGAGATGAGCAGCAGTAAAGTCCTTTCATCTAATTCTGTGCAATATTAGGAAATGGAATGGAAAGATTATTGCTTTACATAGAATAGATTTGAATATTAAGAATGCAAAAATATTTCTATATTTCAGATTTTTTTTTCCATCTAATTGATACATTACATTCTAGTTTCACTGTAAAAAATGGACAAATTATACTCCATGAACACTTCAACTTTTAAGTGTAGAGGTTTTTTTGAAAAAAAAAAAAGTAAAGTATTATAATGGTCTTATTTGTGAAAAAGATTTTAAGGAGTATAGTTCAAAAAATACCCCTTTGGAAAAAGATATAATGAAAATCTGTAAAGAAAATGTGTTAACATATCCACTGAAACAGGGGAAGAGTCAGACCAATATTGTTCAATCATCTTCTCTTAATGGAAACCGAAATAGCAAAATTTTGTGCCAATGAGATAATGACTCATATCATGCATCAACATACAGTGAAAATATAAGAATGCATAACAGGCTTTAAAAGGTTTTATTTTAATGATTCTGAACTGTGTGATTGATTTTCATTCTCCAGCTTGCCAAGCACTGACTCATGGGATAAAAGGTATGAGGAGAAGTTAAAATGTTTTCAAGGAACTGGCATTAGATGCTCCTAGAATTTATCTTATTGCTGTGCTGGGACATGTGGGGAGAGTCTATGTGTGTATACATGTATTCCAGAAGAAGAGGAAGGACTCCTGCCAAGTACAACCACGTCAGTCACAGCTTAATGCTGTCTCCTTTGCCTGAGTGATTAGTGGAGATGATTAGTGATTAGTGGAGATGCATCAAATGGGCCATCTGCATATGTCTTGGTGGGAGTAACAGAACTGGACAGGCACCATTATGCTGAAAATGTGGCTTTTTCTGGGGAACTACTGCAAGTCTCTGCAAATCGGAAAAAGTGGCTATGATTTGAAAACAACTATGAAGAAAACAATTTTTCCTGGTCACACAGAGTGACCAGGTCACACAGTATTTCTAAAAATATCAGTGCTTGTGCCTCAGTAATAGAGATATTAATTCTCATTGGAATATTAATGTTGTCATTATACATTAATTTTTTTTTGGTTTTTTTTTTGTTTGTTTGTTTTACAGTAATCCTTAAAAGACTTCTGCTCTAACCTGTGCATAGATCAGAGCCTCAGTTTGTACTATAAAACTTTTTCTTTCCGTCTGGTATTATTTCAAAACCCAAGCTACAGTACCTCTCATCTTTTATGCTTAAAAGTTCCTTAGAATTGAAGTTGAGTCAATTACCTTCCCTAATATGTAACATGTATCATATACAAGAGGATCTAGTAAAAAATTGAGGGAGGTTTAGCTGCAGTTTCCTAACTATAACTCATCAGTCATTCCTATGAAGAGATAGTCCTTTTTGGTTTTCAGTTATGGGATGCATGGATACCAGTCTGGTTTGGGAAAAGCTGTGGGGGGAGAGTTTGTAGCTGATAGATGAGAACATGATAGAATAGCTCATGAAGGTGTACACTTGAATTACTTTGGGTAGATTCTAATGTATAATTAAAGATATTAATGAAATTAAAATCTTCTCTGTCAACATAAACACATTTAAAGTTATCATGATTATTAAGAGATGGATGTTTTTATTAAGTTGCTTTTAGGGTTTTTGTTTGGTTTTTTTTTTTAAATAAGAAAATAAAAACAAAGAGGCCTAGTATGTTTTGTATGAGGCCTATTGGACTTTTAAGTATTATATTAAATTGTCCTTGATAGTGTTAATAATTTTTCTAGTAATGTAGACCGTATGTTTTCAAGACCATTGTGATGCATGTAGTCACTAAAAGTGGCTGAATATTATCTGTTGAAAAATATAATAAATGAATAGTGCTATGCTCTTAATGTTAACTTTTTCTCAAATATTCTTTCTTCAGAAATTGTTTCTTGAACTAGTCACATTACTTCCATATTAAAAGTGTATATTACACAGTGTATGCAGTATATAGTATAGGTGTTCTATAGAAAGAACAAAGACTAGCACTTTTAGTTTAAAATTGTGATTATGAAGTCTTTGAAGTGTTTATGATCCACTTTTCGTAATGTAAGTATGCAACCATGATGAAATTATGAACCAAAATTTTAGGTTGGGTGTAATCTGTTAAAAGATATATGATTCCAGTGGAAACAAACTTTTCACCTAATTCACTTTCTTCTGGAAACTATTGACAAACTAATGACTTTTCTGGAGATGGGTTTGGTTTAGTTTGGTTTTATAACTTTTTATATATTACTGAGTTACTTAAAAATATCAAACCTTATTCTTCCAAAGTAGATCCAGGCGTAAATGGTGGAAGTCTGTACTTTGACACAAACGGCCTGGAATAAGTTTCTACAGTGGAGAACCATGAAAACTCTTATCTTTCTTAGCAAAGATTAAGAAATATTAGGTAGGTATAAGAGTGTCTATTATTAATAGCATAAAGGCTTTTCATATGCTGACCAAAGTTGTGGTGCTAGGTGAGAAGGAACTGAGACTGGGCAAATATTTATTTTCAGTGTTTACTTGACTTTCAATTGATCATGTTAGACTGTATTCTCTTACATAATTTAATTAGGTATTGCAAAAATATTTATCCAACCATACTAGCTAATAGCTTCAGAAAGGTCAGGTAGAAAATTTCTGGCTATAAATAATGATGAATAGCTGATTCTACAAAGTTAAAATGTTCTGTGGAAATACATTGATTTCATCAATGTATTTTTACAGTATCTTGGCTTAAGACCAGGAAATCCAGATACTTAATAACTTACAATAAAAAGTAGGCTGATAAATCAGTCATTTCTCACATGCAGTAAGCTAAGAGTTTGCAAGGCATCATCATTCTTTATGTCTGAGATTTTTTTGAAGAGCTAATGAGTGAAAATGCTTTGATACAGTGCAATTTAGGATCAAATTAGGGTTATGTTTTGCAACAGACACGCTCTTTATTGAACTTTCTTATTCATATCTTGTATTTCTTTTTATCTGCTATTTTCTGTTCAAAAACTTTAGGGAAGTTATCAACAGTTACCGTGGAGAATAGAATGATCACCGTCTTTGTAATGTAATTTCTGTACTAGGTGGACCAAAAGCACAACATCTTTTTTCCAAAGTTTGGCGTTTTGCATATAGCCAAAGAAGATAGTAATTGTACATATGTTTAGAGTACATCAGATGCTACTATTTTAACATGAAAAATACTCTTTTTTCTTGTAGTTTTATATCTGTCAAAACCTCAAAGTTCCAAGAGCTTGATGTTGTGTCCAGAACTGTCTGTAAACAAATGCTTAGGGAAGAAATATCTAAATAGGATAAGCTTATGTGAAACTTTTTCTAATATTTTCTCAGCCTTACAGTGTTCTCAGATACTAGATATGGTATCTGTGTACTTTGTAACCATCAGTGGATCTCTTTTCTATGATCATGTCCATTTTCTCTCTTGAATCCATGTAAATTTCATGTATCCATAGCAATTTTTTTTTTTTTTACATTTTTTTAAAGCAATCTCCATGCAGCCTCTACTTTTATTTTTTCAGAGTCTGGTTTCCATAAGCCTCATTTCATAATCCTTCATTCTTGGAAGCCTGTGAATAATCAGTCATTATCCATCCTCTACATACATTTATTACATCATATGATGTATCTGTCTAAACTCATTGTTTCTGTGTAAAATTTTATATGATTTGATAACATTTTTCATTTTTTTGTGTCTTGTTCTACTACATTCTTTGTAAGACAGGGGACCACAAATGAACAAAATAGTTTTAAAAAATCCACAGTTCCTATACGTGAAGGAATCATGTTGTTTTGGCTTTTTTTTTTTCCCTGAATCCTCCTTGTATTTCTTAATATTTGAGCAGTATT
This sequence comes from Climacteris rufus, assembly GCA_013398175.1. Classification (NCBI taxonomy): domain Eukaryota; kingdom Metazoa; phylum Chordata; class Aves; order Passeriformes; family Climacteridae; genus Climacteris; species Climacteris rufus. Next base: position 455,243 of record VZRZ01000477.1, on the reverse strand, counting down.
GTGAATTACTGTTAAAAAGAAAACTGGCCTTTTCCTGGAAATTTTTCTATAAAAAAACTGATGAATGTGGTCTGAAATTTTTAATGAGTAACTCAGGATCCACTATTTTGTTTGTGAAGCTGAGATTAACTTTTTTTCTTGTTTACTTACATTTTAAATTTGTCCTCATTCATTTTTGAGTAATGTTCTGTTGATAATCATGGAGTTTTGTACAGTCTTTCTGTTCTCTGCAGTGCTTATCCTAATTGTGTGGGTAACTTAGTGTCAAGTTACACTGTTGTTACACAGCAGACTGTCCCACTTTGCTGTGCATTTTCTTTCTGTCTGGTTTATTAAATTATGGAACTTAGTAATACATTTTATGTTTTCAGTATCACAGAACAATACATTTTGGAATGTTTTCCAGAAACAATTATTGAAGAACAAGTGCCAAGTGTTGGTTTTAAGGTAAAATACATCCTGAGCAGACCTTGCATTCCCAAATTCAGTACTAAAATTACTGCAAATAACACATGGCAAATTATAATGAAAAAAGTACATCCTACTGCAATGAATAAATGCCTATTTTTTCCGTGTTTTTCTCTATTAAATCTGTACTAGCAAGGACTTGAACAGCGTACTATCAAATACTTACGAATCTGTTGTTATGCATAGAGGTAAAACAGTTAAGATATTAAAATGACTTTTATTATTGCAAGTGGCTACTCCTTGGTCCAAACAAGGAAGACTGGTGAAACAGACTGTGCTTTGTGATTTTGGTTATGTACCACGCAACGTGTAGCTATTTTTCAGTTTTCAGCTACTGGTTTTATAGAATGTAATAACATTTCTTTGCTACATAATTTGTTTTCAATTGGCATTTTTTCCTGCACATTCCAGTTGCAGCAGTTTCACTGGAAAAAAAAATAAGTTACCAATCTTATGAGAGTGGGTCAGTCCTAGGGGAAAATATTTGACTTTTAAAAGCATGCAGTATACAGCTTCATCAAATTTTCTTTGCTGCATTTAAAATTGTATGATGCATTAATTAATCATACGTTAATATTTATTATTTAGAAACGTGATTTTCAGCCATGTAACTTCTGTAGAATTTCTTAGTTGTCTCACAAACTTGCAGCTAATATGAAATAGTGGATAAATTTTACTGGCTCTTAGTTTTCATGGGAAGGAAAATATTTTTTCTCCCTCCTCTGTGCCATCTGCAGTGTGTCAGAGAACTTGGTAATAATAGCTATATAGATGCTCATATTGTTACACAATTAATTTTAAATAATTTGCTTTTATTCTTCAGAGTTACATATGTGTGTTTTCTTTGGTTTTTATCATCACAAGGAGTTACAGAAAAGTATAAGACAGTTTTGGATTTTATGGGTATTTCTGCTATTCATTACAAAGTAAATACACATCTTAGTACCGCAGTTCTTACATTTCATCCAATTTTCAAGAGTAAGCATGAGTCCCTCAACATGACATTTTCAAAATTTCAGATCCTAGGTCCATTGTAACTGTATTTATGATAAAAGGTCTCAGTTTCTGCCTGAAAGTATGAACTAATACTAGTTAAGAAAAAACAAAACACATTTCAAGAGAAAGAAGGTGCCTTTTTAAAAAATCTCATATTTTAAATTAAAGTTTATTATTTGCCCTGTATTTTCTGAAAGCTTGCAGTTGTCAGTATTGAATACTGAATCAAATTATGACCGCAATTAAAAAATAGAAAAAATAATAGCAGGTTATTTGCAAGAAATAAAATCATATCAGTTTTATGAAATCAATGTATCTGCTGAGATAATGCAAATGGATCATGTATGTCCTCCAAACGTAACTTCTAAAATCACCGAGTCTTTCTGAAATGGGTGCTTCTTATTAATCAACCAGACTCAATTAAGAGTTTCAGTGTACATTTTTTCAAAATTCTATTCTCTGATCACTCTTTGACAAACTTCTGCACAATGCTTATGGTTTCCCATGCTGACATTTACCAGAGAAATGTAAAAATAATAGCAATGAACAATCAGTAATAACATCCCAGATATAACAGAATTTTGGATACCTTTTAAATGTCTAAAAATAGTTTTCTGTTAGTTTCTAAATCTAGTTTCAATTTAAGCCAAGATGAAGCACAAGCTTCTACTAAAAAGGGATATTCACTGCTATAAACTGTTTTCCTGCCTCCTTCCCCACCAGAAATACCACCTCTGTGGGGGACTGCTGTTCCTAAATGCTGATCCTTTGTTTTGGTAGTGGTTGGAGAAGGAGGTGGAGAAGAGATTGGCTCAACAGCATCCTGAACTTGGCTCAGAGAAATAGTGGCTTTTCAGGAGCTGTGCTTTTCTAAAATATCAACATGTGAATAGTCAGTTGACAATAAGTGCCCTAATTCTCGTTCCAGATGTCCATGGGCTTTAATGTCTGAACTTGCTGTGACTATTTACTTCCTGAGATTTCTGAGACAAAATTGCCAAGTGCGTGATTGGCTCCTGTATATCCAAAATGAAAAGAAATATGTATAGTAGAGAGACTGTGTGCTTGGGATTTTTATAAGACTGTGCATGCTTTTCTCTAGCAGATAGATCTTTGTGATGCAGTAGCAATTTTGAAGAATCCAAATTCTTTCAAGTAAGTTTTCATTGTTGCTGGTTATTTGATTTGAACTTTTATATATTTCTGGTATTCAGAAACTTTTTTTTGGTTCTACTGCCACAGAGACCTCTACATTAGGGACAGTTAAGGACTAAAAGAAGTAGAGATCTTGCTGGTCCAAAACATAGAGGGGAGTAGTCAGATTCCCTCTAAGAGTCTCACACCCTACCAGAGTTCTAAAAAAACTTAATGCAGCTTACTTAATGAATAGGGCAGCTCTCCTAATGAGCCCGAGGCACTCCTCTTTGACATGAGAGGCATAGAGTTAAAATTTCCTGCTATTCCTAATAGGGCAGAACTCCTCATTCTTTTGTTTCCCAGAAAAATGAAAGACTGATTGTGAAACTGTACATTCACGTCCCTGTGGTATTCATTATATTGGAAGTCAGAAACTACCAGCCCTCAGCAGCCATTTCAGCTTTCTTTTGTGTTTAAGGAAATATTCTTACATTATTTAATTTTTTAAGGCTAGTTTTCTCCAAGCATCCTAGTTTTACAAGACTAGTTACTGCAGATTTGTGATATATTTGACTTCATGGGCAATACTAGGAATTCTTTTCAGTCTTCGGAAATTATTAATCTGCTTAGTGGGCCTTTTTTTGCTTTTGTCTTCCTGAATACTCACAGCACTAAGGGTTTACCTACAAAATAATAACAATAACATCTTTTTTGAGTCAGGTATTGTCTTCCATATTGTAACAGCCTTACTTAGCATAGAACCACCACTCTATTGTGATAGTATTTTTGAAGTTGCAAATAGTTTGTTAAAGAAAAAAAAAATTATGCTTATTAGTTTATTTTTTAAACATTTCTTTGAGCTTTTTCTTCCAACTAATGATTCCAGTCAGACAATAGATTATAGTAAGTGCTGTTATCATCATCATTGTCCACAGTATAATAAAGATCTTTTATTGAGTGATCCAATTCCTTGTTTTAACTTGATTTCCAATACATTGATACTGGATTGGAAGAATTAGGACATTTTATATTGTATGGAGTAAAGCAATTAGCAGTGATTAAGGATATAAGGAAGTATCTTTTACCAGGGGTTTTTTTGTTTGTTTGGTTGGTTTCTTTTAAGGTGAAAAGATTATGCATAAAGATTCTAATAGTGTTCTGAAATGTTCTCTCAAAAATTATTCTGAAAATGTTCAAGAAAACGCCATAAAAAATTGATTAAATGAAGATGTAAAAGCAGAGATGAGGTATGGATTAATTCTAGATACAATTTTTTTGATCTCCAAGGAGTAATGAGGGACTAATCCAGACATGTCTTTCTATGCTGAAATAAGACTGTTTAACTTCATAAGCTTTTTAATGTATTTGCTACTTAAAAAGCTGGTTTCTTCATATACTTTGTATAATTAAAAGAAAAAAATAAAACTATACTCTAAGAAAATGTCAAAATAAGTGCTATCTTTACCTCACTTACACATTGTAAAAAGTCAAAACTTAGGGTCTGAAAACGCACAAACTGCAAATGGAAACAACTTAGAATTTTGTATGATGTGAATCCACAGGGACACATTGATCCACTGTGAAAGCAGATGGCAGAGTAGGCTTCTGAGGTATGTAACTGTGAGCTCCTGTATATATGTAGCGATGAGCTCCTGTTGTATTTCCTCTCCTCACTCAAGTATATTGTCGTGGTTTGAGCTCTAAAGCCCCCATGACATGTATCCACCCAACTTAGCATGATTACATGAATCAGACCCTCTTCTGAATACCAAGAGACAGGGACAGGGCAGTGATGCAGGATTTTAAGCAAGAGAGAGGCAGTCACCAGCTACTGAGTCCTGCCTTTTCCTCTTTAGTAACTTGCATGCCAGGTACAGTTCTGACAGAGTGACAAACTGCAGTCAGGGGCCATAAATGTGGTCAGGGATCTGCAGGGATTGTACAGTGATGTGCTGGCTATTCATGTGTTCATTGATAATCATTTGTTGGAGGAATCTCTGAATTTGATTGGTAGAAAAAGTCGTATTACTGGCTATGCTATTAATAAATATAGTTTGATTACTGATTCATGATCAGTTAATACTTTTAGTTGTATGATACGGAACTAGACACATAAATATAAACCCTTTCTTCATTTAAGTATCTCAGGCATTTTTGGCACTAATGATGGGTTTTCAAGGTACGATGGCTGTGATTTCATTACTGTTTACAAGCTTCTGCAGTGAAAAACCAACAGGATGTGAAGAGAGCAGAGGCAAATAATCTCTGAATTTCCACTGCATGTTATGGGTCTTTTTGCTCTGCCATAATATTTTAGTGCCTTGCATGGTACATTGAAGGTGTGATGTTAATACTGTTTTGAATCACCTTTGGAATTAGGTGTGTGTAAATTGTCTTACAAAAAAAGTACCTACTTCTGTGGCTTATTAAAAATTAGGCTCTACTTGTTTGATAAAGGAAACAGGCCAAGAACATTCTACTGAAGGCTTTTTTGCTTTAATTTTAAATTGTTTTAATTTTTAATTTTTATTGTGCAGTTAAGTTTTGAGTTGACAATTTGCAACTTGTTTGAAGGAGCAGCAGAAAAAGGGAAAATTAATAGCTTTAAAATTAAAATTAATGTAGAGTATCTAGTGAAGTATGGAAAAAAATCCATAGAAAGTGGTAAATGGGTATATTTATGTTCAAATCAGTACCAATTAGTATAGCAAATAATTAAAATAATTTAAATAAATACAAAACAAATATTAGGCTATGTGGAATAGACCATTGGTGACATCATTGTAGACTGGCTATCCAGGTTTTGCTTCTATTTCATAAAATGTCATTTAAAATATGGCTAAAAATAATATTCACACAGTGAAAATTTAAATTTCTGGTGCTAAGGAGAAGTAACTCTGTATGCAGCAGAGCTGGTGCTTCAGTGACTAGAAGATTTGGAGGTTGTTTTGTTCTTGTTTATTTTGTTTGTTTTTAAACATGCCTTCAACCTAGTCTATATAAATCAAGGAAGAGATAGAGTTATCAAAGCCCTGAGACTGCTGTAGTACTGAATATGCCCACAAATTTGGTTGTGTTGAGCAGAAACAATGTTTACTTTCCAAAACGTGCACACAGATGGGTGCATGCACCTCCCTCCTTCAAAAAAAATATGAGGGGACAGAGATGAGAAGTTGCTGTTCTTTAACTTGTATCTGGAAGATCCTTGGTTGTATTTAAAAATTAAGATTACTTTCAGACACTGTTCCTTTGAACTCAATTAAAGATTAAAATTTTGGATATTGCAAGGTTAAATATGAGGGAAAACAGTTCATCAGACTGATGTTAGCTTTAGAAATTTGTGGTTTTAAAAATAAAAAACATTTAAAACTACTGATACCAACAGCATGTCTGTTACTGCAACATATTGAGGTGAAAAAATACATAAACATATCTGGACTAATTAAATGCGTAGTTCCTTTTTTTTCCCCCTCAGGGCAGTAAGAAAACAATCAATGGGATCTCATCTGCTATGAATGATTAAAGTCACCATGTTTTCTCCATATGAGAAAAAGCAGATGAGCATTTACCTTCATCCCAGTAGCAACATGAAAAATTCATTTAGGTACTTTTGATTACATTTGTAGCAAAAAAACCAAACTATATATTTTCAGAGTTTTAAATATTCTAAGTTAACACCACAAAAATAGAGATAAAATGGGTGTAAGAGTAGCATAGATAGGATATAGCTATTTTACTTAAATGATTTATCAGGGCTGTTGTCATGTATAACATAACATATTTTGGCCAGAACTGCTTCATACTAGATTTTATTAATAGCATGAAGTACTTAGTAGAGAAAGAGATTTATCTAGAAGATTACCTAGAAGATTAATCTAAAACAAGTAGGAATGAAGGAAATAAAGTGTGGGACATCATCTAGGAAGAGGACAAGAAAGATGAGGATGGAGCATGTTTGGTAGCAAGACAACGTTTTGCATCCATTTCAGATTTTCGTAGTTTAACACCATAACTATTGTGTGACATTCTGGTTTGTGTCTGAAGAATCAAGTGGTGGAGTTAGAGCCCTAAAATGTTAGAGCAGAGCCCACACCTGAGTGGGGTGGAGGGGGAAGAGAGAGAAGAAAGAGTGTCAGAGTCCCATTTTCCTACCTGAAAGAAACATGAACATCTTTTACTTTCTGGAGATGAAGGAAAATGTGATGGGAAGAGGACAGGAGGAGGGAGGGGGAAAAGTTCATACTCTGTTTGAATTTGAAAAAAGAGAGAATAATATTTTTGCTGAAAGAGGAAGTATCTCCCATGTTTGAAAGAGTAAGTAATTTTCTGCTAAAACCTATAGTACTCTGTTGATATTTCTTCTGCATATTGCAATACTAGAATAATCAAGGTGTGTAGGTTGATGCAGTGTTTATTTTTATGGTTAATTCCACACCAACTGTAGCTTGTCATGGTTAAGTGATACAGTTCACTGTTCATGGTTACATATGACAACATTTCATGAGTATTCATAATCAGTTGGCTCCTAGCAGAGAAATTTGGAAACAGTAATGTTTAATTCAAATGAAAAACACAAAAACTATTATGAAATTTTATATATTGGTAGTCCAGAGGCTTGTAATCTTCTTCAGTTTGCCTACTCAAAGTAAATCTTATTATTTTTTTCAACATTTTGCACAGTATCAATCATTCATGATTTTTCTTAACATTATGGAGCTTATGGAACTTTCTATAACAATTGACAAGCATGTTGTTGGGCATAATCTCAAATATAAATGACAAAAATATCCTTCTCTATCCTTTTTCTGCTGTACCTAATCTAATGAATGTAGAATTCCTATAATTTTTTATATGCCTTTCTCCTTTTGATACTTCATCATTAATATTATTTGAGGAAAGAGACACATTCGATCTACCATTGTCCACTGTGGTAGAGTGTGAAACGAAGGGCTTTTAATTTCTTGTGGCATTTTTTAAATTATCTGGATTAGGCTTGTTTTTGAGAGTTGTGAAAGTAACACAGTCAGAATGCGAGTATGTTTAGCTGAGCATAATTAACATAAGATAATGTTGAACTCTATGGTCTATGACAAGCATAATGCACTCAAGAGTCTCAATATTTTTCTAGTTCATAGTTGTCCTTTAAGATTTATTACTGCTGTGATATTTAAGTAGCAAACAGTACTGAACATTCAGAATCAAATGAGTATTGAAGGAATTTATTAAAGGAAATAATTAGCAAAATTAATGAAGTGCTTAGAGTAAAATATTACTTCATCTGGACATTTAATTCAGGAGGAAAAAAATAAATCTTCTTCTTGTAATGTTTTGCTAAGTAAAGTAATTACACTGTTGTATCACAAATGTGCTACATTCATCATTTTGTTTTTTCACAATTATTATTTCCAGTGAAACAGATGCTGCAATTCAGTTATTTTTCTGAGAGGGTGGTAAACAGGTTATGTTGTCTGCTCAGTAACATTAGACAATTTTAATTAACATGTTTTGTACTTCATTGAAAATCAGAAGAATTAGTACAGAGGACAATAAATGCCATTCAGAGGCAGTCAGTTTACAAGCAAAATAGGAGTCAAGTATTGTAGTATAAAAATAATGAAAATAACATGGCTCTAATAAAATAATTTCTCTTCTATATAGGTGAATGTTCATTGGAAGTGTAATATGCTTTCTTTAAACAAATTAATTTATATTAATTGTCAGTCATACACACAACAGAAAACACAGGTCATATTAATATTACTCCATGTATTTTCCTTATGACTGCCCATTTAGATGATGAATGTTGTGCATTGCTCTAGGACACTTATTCCTTTTACAAAAACTCTTGGCAGATAGCCAAGAATTGTGCGAGGCCCATAAAGATGACAAGAAAATGCTACTATCTGCCAGAAATTTTAGCAGTTTACTTTTAAATAAAGGACATGTAAACGCTAAGTATTTTTGCTATTGATATGCATGCTGTCTTCCAACATTTACAGATCATGGGAAAAATCTTGCCACACACTGTGATTTCAATTTAATCAATTTGATATAAGTTTAGTGGTATCAAGTGATGAACAATCACACATGCCTTCTGATACTGCTTTCCAAAAGAACTTCATTCCCCTGTTGGTGAACCTCTGACTCTGACTAGCTATCACATGTTAAATCTCAAAGGCCTGTATATCTTGGGACTTGCATCATACCCTGGGCTATGTGTGAATCCCCAAAGTCTCCAATGCTGAGGGAAGGATAACTCTTCTTCCTTTTAGTAATTAGTCAGTAGGCTGTTTTTTTTCTTCCCGATGTGGAAATTAGTCTGTGATTATTCATGAAATATATTTTTTTTCAAGGTGTTTGATTTTGGTTTTGGTTTTATTTGGATGAGAATAGAACTTTACACATTACAGCTTTCCCTTTCAATGAATAGTTTTCATATTATCTTCTAATGCTGCTTTTGAATCCAAACTCTGTTTATGCAGACAGCGGCCTGGTTGGATTGGTTAGTCCCTTCAGGTACATGCCTCTCAAAGAGGAGTACCAAAGCAATATTAATTTATTGAATGTAAGCTTATCTTTCAGGTTATTATAGCCATGCTATTACAGCCAGGCTCTGTGTGTTACAGTAATACAGAACCTAGTATTTCCATACAATCTAGGAAGTAGATTTGAGCCATAATGTTCCATTGTTTAAAAAGAAAATTAAATATATATTTATTTAGTAGTAACATAATTAAAATGTAATCAGCATAAAACAATATGATCTTAAGTATATGCAGTTAGCTAGGACTTCTGTCAAAAAGATCAGAGAATCATAGAGTGGAAAGGGACCCATCAGGTTCATCAAATCCACCTCCTGGCCCCTGCATGGAACATCCCCAAGAATCACACCATGTGCCTGAGAGTGTTGTCCAAACACTGTTTGAACTGTGGCAGGCTTGATGCCATGACCACTTCCCTGGGGAGCCACGCTCTGGGTGAAGGACCTTTTCCTGATATCCAACCTAAACGTCCCCTGACTGAGCTTCATGACACAATGAAGGAATAGAAGGTCTTGGAAGATTTTAAAGAAAAAAAATTCTCCCTGGCTATGCAGAAAATGCTGCTGTGAAGAGGAGAGCTGTGAGCCTGGGGGTGCAGATTATCCTTTTATTAACTAGCTCTGCTGTACTGGTTGATAACTTAATGGTTTTTTAATGGTTGGACTTTATGATCTTAGGTGTCTTTTCCAACCTTAATGATTCTCTGATTCTATAATTTGGTAGTATTCAGTGAAACCTAATGTTGCCAGCAATAAAGGCATTGTAGATCTTTTACCCTTTTTCTTGTACTCAAAGTTAGCAAACTCTTTTCACTAACAAAAATAGTAACAAGTTCTTTATATTTATTTGCCACTTTTTATTTGCCAGGTGCCAAAATTATTTTTATTTGGTCTTTTGGTTTCTCTTACTCCATGTCTCACTTTTGTTTGAGTCTGGATTTGCACAGCATTAAATATCTTCTCTAAAAGAAGATAAGATTTAGTACCATAAACAGACATAAATATTAACAATTGCATCAATAATTGATCTTTCAGATGTTCTGAAATAATTCTTAATAATACTTTCAAAGAACTTAAAAGTCTTACAGTTCATTTTCTAATGGTAGCTGGCTTCTCTTTGTATGTGCTACTTGTTTAGTTGTTTATTTCATTCATTTATTTAAAGATAGCATTTAAGTAAATGTAAATAATGTTTGTTTTAAGACCACTTTTGCTTAAAAAATAAAAATCAGGCCCAAAGTAGCTGTAAATAATATGAAAAAGTTAATAACAGAATGGCCTTCAGTGCAATCTTCAGCAGATGTATACTAAAGGTTTAATTCAACAAAGTTAGTAGGTCACTTGCACACCACCAGAGAGCCTAAAATGCTCTCTAACTGTAGTCGTATGGAATTTCTTTAGAAACTTAAAGGACTTGTAAGAAAACAGCAAAAGTCATGGGTATTATGTTCTATAGAAAGAGAATAGCAAGGGATGAATATCAGGAATATAAGTGAGGCACAAAGATCTTGGACTACCAAAAGATTTGTTAAAAGCAAAAGAAGGTAAAATTCATCTACATATCTCTACAAATTGCATCTGAAAGAGAAATTCCTTTCTAACATCCAGTTGTCAGCGCTGATGTTTAACTTTAGAAGGAAAGAAATGTGGCAAAAAAACACTATTTTGTTGTTATTACAGGTACGTTTAGGAGCAAAATTTACTCAATAGAGAGTAAAACTCATTCCAGATTAAAAAATAACAGCAATGGAAGCTGTGTGTAATTCTTGTCTAATATTGTTTACAACATTCAACAATTGGATAATATAGCCAAGTATTTTCCCTCTAAGTTTTTGGTAGGTGAATAGTAGAATTTGAACCTCATTAAGCATATTTGAAGAAATGATACAGTGCTCACCTGTTTGTTTTCATTCTAAAGATCAATGCAATTAACCTGAAATTCATATCTATGTATATTTAGGCATATAGTTGAGAATAGACAAGGGTGGGTTTTTTAATGTTTTTGACAGGGGATGGGAACTGTGTGTAAGGTTTTTTACCACAATGATAAGAATCCCTACTTAAAAGAGCTTTCAATAACAATCCTAAAAGTACTTTGCAAGAAATTCTGTCATTATTGAAAGCTATATCAGAATTTTATTGCATATTTTTTGCATGAGAAGATCATTGCAGTCAGTGTGTGATGCAATTTTTCTAGTGTATGTATTTCTTAAATCTAATGCCATTTCTTTCTAGAGACATATGAGTTGTGTATTCTAGGGGGAGTCATCTTGGAGCTGTTACACAGTACAAGCTGATCATTGACCAAGAATGTGAGCTTTATTTCTTTTTTGTAAGTGGTAAATTGTACTTTTAAATGCAATTTTAAAGTATTATAAATAGTAAGTATAATTCATAGCTGAATTGAATTCTTCAAAGTAATATGACGGCTATTGCATACACCTGAGAGATGATTATTTGACTCTTCTTATTTCTAATAATATTTCATGTGAATGATTGCCAAGACAGCAAGGATTACTATTGCTAATAACTGGATTATGGTCTTTTATGTAAAGTCTGCAAGGTCTCCAGGCTAGAACTTCCAGGTTTTTCTTGCCTGGACTTGCATCAGGCTTGCCTGAATATTGGTTTAAGTATGTTAGATGTTGTCTATGAGTCACATAACTGTACCTAACTTAGCCTTACATGATCATATGATATAACATCTACTGTTAATAATCTCGTTAGATTTCTCTAGTTAATAAACAATAGTAACAAATAGCTATTTCATGTAGAATATCCTTTCTATTAGCTGTGAATAAAAATTCGGGATAAAGGAATACAGGTGTAAAATTATGAGTATCCAAAGCTGTCTAAAGCTAACCAGAGGGCCATTACTAATCATTTAAGGAGTGTAGCCTTCGAAAAACATTTTGGAAACCAGAGATGTAATGTAGAAAAGTAATAAGTATATGTAAAATATGCTTTAAAGTCTGCTTTTGGATGTAATAGAGAAATGTGGATCAGTGAAGTAATCAAGGTGTGTAGGATGTTAGATTCCATACAGAAATAAGCCCTAGAGAGTCCTGGAGTGGAGAGGAAGTAGCCATTCACATAATTCCAAAAGGGCGAGGGGAAGAATGAGCTTAGTATCAAAGACTAAGAGATAGAATGCAAATCAGTATCTGTATATTAAGTTTCACTGCGTCACTGCATCATTATTTGGGGGTCTTTTTAAGTAACAGAAGCATTTTCTTCAGAATAATAACTAAATCTGGGTTGGTAATCATTAATTGGTCAGATGCTTAAGGTTTTGATTCATCTACTATTAAATTTTTGCTTTGCACAGAGAAGGGATATTTTTGGCCCACATAAATTGCAAAAGTCAAAGTGCAACAAATCTCTGCAGAATGGAGGAAAATTAGACCCTAAAATTTATGGGAAATAGAGTATTATGGTTCAAACAGTTAAAAGCAATTTAGAGATCATACAGCTGAACACAGTGAGAACAATATTTTAAAACTATCAGTTGCTAAGAAAAAGTTGGAGGACCTTCATTTGCTCAGTGTAAAGAAAAAACCCTGAAAGCTGGATATCATAAGGATGTTTTGAAATGTAGGAATGAAACTACTCTTTCCACTGTTATTGTGTCTGGCTGCCTGTTCATGTGCTCACAGTCACAGCATGTTGGTGCACAGCAACCTACTGAGAACTGCTGGTGCAGAAGAGATAATGATCAGTAATTTCCATTTTTACTGATAACAGGACAAGAAAAAATGAACTAAAATTTAAAGGAAACAATTATTTTGACATTTAGGGAAAACTTTCAGTGTGATAATAATGCACATTATGTCACATTTTCTAGAAGTTGTCTGGAATCCTCTTTGTTGGACATCAAAATCTACCCACTTGTCCTAAGTAGTGTGTTGGCTGCTTAAATTCACTTCCAGTGATGTATTTTTAGCTGTAATGAATGCATCTCCTTTGTCTCAGTTTCACTGAATTTTATACTTAATTGCAAGTAGTGATAGAGTTACATGGGAACTTTCCTTTAAAATAGCATTTTAAGTATTAGAATTATTTTCACTGTCATTCAAGATGTTGCTTTTATAGACAGTATCTAAGTCTTCTTTGAAACGAAATTTAAAAGTTTTTAAGTCAGATGTGCATTTAGGTAACCAATAAAAATGTTTATTTTTCTTCATTTTATTTGAGAATAAACTTCTGCTGACACAGTTTCATAAGATGTACCTTACTTGTAGTTTGCAGGTCTGTAAAGCTTCAAAAAGTAAATTCTCTTCTTACCTTATAAACTTGTCTTGCAATAAGTCAACCTGAAAACACAGGTAATACTGCCTGAGATAGCAGTATTTTCAAAACAGTCCAATGTTGATTTCTACTTACCTGAGTAAAAGGGAAGGACAGGTTACTTTATCTTTTTTTTTCTCTACTGTCTGTAATGTGATTCTAAGTCACGTTGGTTCATTAATTCAGAGTTTTCAGACTGTTTTGCAGTCCACTCCTGAAGCTGGTGGTCTGTTCAATGACTTCCTGTTGGTACTTAAGCTTTTCAAAGCATCCATGCACTTTATTACTACTATATAAAAAAATCACGTAATTCAACACCTATCAGGCGACAAACTTCAGAATCCTGTGAGATACTGTTTGAGAATTTTCCCTTCACTTTGGCCACTAATATGTCTCCTCAGAGCTTTTGCTGGCTTCTTAGTCAATTTTTCCCCTTTCTACATTTGCCAGAAAGATTTTTTTCTGCTGACAAAAGTGCAACAGAAGTTTATTTAATGTAGATGGTTTTGTTTAATTTCTATTGACCCCAGAGGAACTATGCAGCATAAATCATCTGGTATGTTCTGACCCATTTAAATACAGTGGGTTTTAAAATGTAAGAGAAAAGAAATACAGCAGTAGAACATAAAAAATTTATTAGCAGCATCCAGTAGGTCTCCTACAATGATACAATAAAATTACAGTTGCAGTATTCACATGGACAAAAGTACGTTGTTCTGAAACTTTAAAAGGGTTTCTTTCTTGGTTTTGTTTTTTTTTTGCATAAAAATGACTCATCACAGGGATTCATACTATCAGAGAGATTTGTGCAGTTACCAGACAGACATTATAGAGAAATATACATACCATAAGTAGAATAGTTTTGTTCAACTATGTGAGGAAGAAGTGGTCACTGTCTTTCTCTTTTAAGTCACACTACTTGTGTAGCAGTAAATCACAATTATGGGTTGTTTCCTTTCTCACTGTATATGATGGTTTCAACAATTAAAGCATATAAGAATAAAATTGTGAACTAAAAGTTGTCACTCATTCATTTAGAAAAAGTAAAAATATTCCTTTCCTGCCTCTCATTTCTCACATACCTGTCAGTGGCAGAAGACTTACATAGAGTTTGCACCAGAACTATGTGTCAACACCCACACAGTAGTTTTTTAGCTTTCCTCATGTTACTTAAAAAAAAAAAAAACAAGCTACTACACAGAAATGTCAGAATTCATGTCACATTGTGTGCTTTTTTATGAAGATTGTGTTCTAGGACAGGGAGCAAACAGTGTGCAAGATGAAAAAAAGAAAAAATATTTCTCTTTTTAGTCCTTAAAAGGTCCCTCTTTTAACTATTTGTCTGAACATTTGTTTCTCCATAAGTATTAATGTTATTCCTGATAGTGTTACCTCTTGAGAAATGCTGTGGTGCAACCAAGCTTCTTTAATACTGTGAAATCTCCTATGTGTATTTCCAAAATGGCTAAAAACCTTCCTATGAGATGTGGGTATGGGGAGACTTTATCCAAAATAAAAGCTGATTATTCCTAGCACTTAGGGTCCACTTGTGATAAGTACCAAGATCTATTTCTATAAATGGGATCACCAAGTTTAAATAAAATTGATTGGGTAGAAAATGAGAAACGTATGTTTGTGTGCATGTGTGTGTGTGTGTGTAAATATATATATAAAAATTAAAGTTTAAATTATATATTAATTTTATGCTTGCTCTTGAATAAATTGCAGTGAGATTGTTTCTTCAGAAATCTTGTAAGATTCCAGTCAAAAATTAGACATTGATTGATCTCTGACACATATTGTCAATGTATCTGGCCCAGAAAGAAATATATTTTGTTAAAAACAAAACAAGACCCACATAAACTGACTTAAATCACCATACTTAAAACCCAACCACAGCACTAGCTGAAAATTTTCTCTATTTTTGAAAATAAAAAATTCAGTCATAATTCAGGTTTTTTCATGTATTTTTAGACAAAAATACCTATGCACTGTGCAGAGATGGTAGATACGAATCAGCTGGATGGAAAATTCCCCATTTACTAAATCTAGGTAAAATATGAATCGGTGCATATTATAGAATTAGACAGTAATTTTGTTAAGACAGCTGTTGTGTTGTTTTGTTTTGTTTTTTAATATGAAGAACATATGTCTATAAAGAATTATAATGAAATAAATGAAAAAAATTAAAGATAAAAGATAGTTTTGGTATGTGCATCTCTGCTTTCAGGGATTCTTATCTCCTTCACGTTTTAGTTTTGTAATCCGTGATTTCTCTTTTTAGTCCATTTAGAGATGTGGTTACTATTTCTGTCAGATGTATATCTTTAAAACTGATCCTGAAATGTTAGGCAGATTAAAAGAAAAACACCCTAAGTGTTCATTAGGGTCTAAATTAATATACATGCATTCATTAATACTAAATATGTAGCAGTTGAAGGTGTATAATAAAAAAAAATATGACTTTGCCTTTAAGACAGATTAAAGATATTCCTTTTTCATCAGTAGACACATTTCCAACTATATTGATTGACCTTTTGTGAGTATTGAGGCTGGTATGCAATTATAAGAAAATAAGGAGTGAAAATTATGCTGTTCACATAGTGAAGAAGAGGTAACACAACTGGGAATGGTCAACGTTTCATTTCAATGTGTGATTGCAACACACAGAAGATCATTGGTTGCAGTGGATCAGTGACTGTATAAAAGTTGTAAAACTGATAAAACCGTCTGGGCCCTGAAAACAAATGCAGGCGCAATTTTGTGTTTCTCAAACAGATATCTGTGGTTATATAAAAGCAGTAGTAGACCCTACAAATAGGAGAGAGTGATTGGGACCATTAATTTTTAAAGGTACAGTGGAAGTACTAAGGAAGAGTTTCATGACCACATGAAATAAGAATAAATGCTTGAAGCAACAAGACCCTTAGCAATCACTGTAGTTTTCATGACTCCAGGCATTATTTGGACACACAGATTCACATTCCTTTTAGGGGTAACTCAGATGATGTGCCTGATTTCTGGGATTTTGTCTTGCTTGATATACCAAATCCATGGTAGAAAAAAAAGTGTCTTTACAGTCTCTCCTGTAGTTAAATATCTCTGTCATTAAGGTCACATTTTGCAGATACTACAGGCAGGCAATAAAGATAGATTAACTTTCTTGCATTATTATAATCTCCATTGCTGCAGATTGTGGAGTCTCTGTACACTGCAGCTTTTTTTTTTTTCCCATTGTTTCATTTAAATGGAGAAATTTGTAGTTAATTACTGGAAAGATAATTTATTATCATAAAGACATCAGTACATACTTTCAAGCTGTATGAACTCAATAGTGATGAATATTATATTTAACTTTATTCAAGTCAAGTATTTGTCTTCACTTATTCAAAATCCACAGGTTTTGTGTTATTTTACAATGATTTGTGGCTCCAGATAGTAATAAAATTTGCACTTGTATTTTATAAATGGAATTTATTTTGCTCTAGCTTTTACACTATTTTACAGTTTGAGCTTTTCCTTGGAAGACATCTCTATTATTGATAAAAGTAATTTATTTTATTTTTAAATTCTTAGTCTGGTGGAGTTTGTTTTGGCAAAATTAGGAGTAAATTAGATCTTGTTCTGATTTTAAACATCTCCCAAAACTGTCACATGCTGAATGAGTGCCTCTTTTCTGGTCATTAATTACCAGGGGTTTGCTTGTTTTTTTTAATGTTGAGTCTGTTTTTCTTTTGAAATATTTATAATGCTGTTCTAGGATCTTGTGTATCAGTTCTGTCAATGCTACATTCTGAGTGGCAATTTTATGTTTGCTGGCTGTGGTATTTTCTGATAATTTCTTCACTGCTTGGTTTTCAAGTGTTTCTGAGACAATGGGGTGAAAACAAGCAAAAATTTCTCACCACCTCAACCCACTGTGTTACTTTTAATATAAATTGCAAAACATAGCAATTGCAAAATCGAAAGCGCTGCTTAAAATGTTTTACAAGCTATCTTTTGCTAAGCTGATAATTTTAGTGATTTTTGCTCTGGATATTTTGCTAAGTCATTTCACATCTGAGCATGGAAATTTTGCTTATTTGCTTAAATGCTTAGACCTAAAAATAAGTAGGTAAGCCACTCCCCTGAAAGGAGGTAAGATTTTGTTTTGCTTTTTTTTTCTAATTTAAGGAACTATAATTATTTTGTGGGTTTCTGTGGTAATGGTGGGATCGGTGTCAAAGTATCATCAACCTATCTGTTCCCTGTTAATTTTGTTTGTCTGTTTGTTTTATTTTTAATAGAGCAATAACTTAATTTTTATTGACCCAGTATTATGCCAAAGCTTATTCAAACCTTTGCCCAGAGTTGAAAAAATAAGCAAATTTCATTCTCATTTTTAAAGTAATTATTTTTGGATGCAAATTTGTTTGTTTTGTTTTGTTTGGAAAGATTTATTTAGCTCTAATTCTAGTGGAAGGTTATTTTGATGCTGTCTGTCCAAAAAACCAAACCAAACCAAATTTTTGTTGTTCAGCAAGATATGTATAGTAAAATAAGGATGAAAAGCAAAAGTGACTAAGACAACACTTTATTTTGATTCATCATGTGATATTTGCTCACTTTCATCTTCCAATTTTTGTTGGTTTTGATTCCATTGATTTGACCATCTAGTCTGAAACTTCTAAGGTAATCCAAATGGATACATATTCTTAGAAATTACCTATTATTTCTTCAGAATTTTGCTCTTTCTGACTCTTTCTGAGCACATTGTGTCTGTGCCAAGCTTTAATGCAATACTCAATTGCTGTCTAATAATCACTATTTGGACAGTCCTTAATCAAGCCCAAATTTGCTTTTATGTGACAATGACCAAATTAGTTTACAGGTCTAAATAAATATATATTATTAAACATTTTACCTTTAAGCTGGACTTGAATTTGATGGTTTCATTAACCTAACAACCATATTAATGAAAAGATTTTTAAGGCCTTGTGAGATCCAACTATGAAAAAACTGAAAGCAATTTCACCTATCTAAAAGAAATTTCTTACTATAAATGGCAAATATTCCATATGAAAATATTTTCATTTATTTTTAGTAGTTGTGTTTTTCTGTGACAAAATTTGAAAGACTATGGGAACAAAATATTAGTTCCAAACTGTTCAGAAAGACATGCTTCAGTAATTTAAAAATTTTCAAATTCCCCTAAATATGAACATACACAAAAATGTCAGATATAACTGGGAGAAATAAAATGAACTGTTGGTGGGCAACTTGGCATAACTCCTGTTTTGGATTAAATGTAGCAAGGATTTACACAAGGTTGACTTCTTTTCTGATACCTATAAGGAAATTCTAGAGATCCATGTCTCTGTGTCAGCAGTGCACTTGATACAACATACTGTAGGAAAAATTGGCTAAAGGTGAGGCAATACATTATGCTTGAAGAATAACTATTTCTCTGAATTCAATAGCATTGTTCCTTATCTTTAGGAGATCATTAATATTTTATTTCATGACGGCCTCTAAACCAAGAAGTGTGAATAAATGCTGACAAAGAATTTTCAGATATTTTGGCTAGAAATATGGCCCCAAATATCATATGAAAAGTCACGACCCTGGAGTTTGAAACAACTGCGGTGTAATGAATAGGGAAAAGTAAAAAGTTCTGCTTTTTGAAATTAGGAACAATCACATTTTTAAAAAGTCAACTTTATCAGCAGAAAATGCATACCTGCCTGTCCAAGTTAGGTGTTACTGTCTCTATTTCAGTTGTGAAATGATTATCAGCTGAATTGAAGTTCTTTCTTTCCAGCTAAGTCTTATATTATCTAGCCTAGAAAAATGATGGCAAAGAGGAAAAATAATTGCTCTCCTTTCATATCTTGATTGTAACCAACATTTTTTCATGTTATTTTCTCCCCCTGTTCAATAGAAGCAGGACTAGTGAGAGAGTGGGTGGGTGAGTGTCTAGTAGCTAGTCAAGGTCAACCGATCACAGGTCATCAAGCTAGAAAAATATCTGATTGATTTTATTTACAGCTTTGGCAACACTTTGAAATAGAATTGAATTCAGTAATATATATATTGCATATATCTAAGTATTCAGGAGAAAAAAACTGTTAGACATTGTGATAACTTTAATGACCATCAAAGTTAGAGTTTGGTCCCCTTTATTAAATAGCTGAGGGAAGTACAATTAATTTTTTTTTTCCACTCACTGCTACCTTTTTCTCTGAAAGCTCAGCCACTGAAATCTTTGTTAATACTAACGACGACGAGTACATTAAATTTTCCAGCCTTTTTCAATATATTTGTCTGGAAATATCACATGACTTCAGAAGCTACTTTTTTGTAAAGAAAGTGAATAAGCTGTTGGGAGCCACTGGAAAGTCTGCTGATTGAAGCAGTGCTGCCCAACTCTCCACAGAACAGCTGCCAATTTGTGATCTCTGCAGGCTGAGATTATTTGAATGATCTCTATATCTTTGCAACTGAGAAAGAAAGTACATGGGAATCTACTATTAGAAATGGCTTTTATACATAACAAGAGACTGTTCACATAAGAAACAACAAGCAACAATTATGATCTCAAATACATCTTACCTAGTATTCTTTGAGTATGTTGCACTGCCTCTGGGGCTAGCCAGGGTCTGGCCCGGCCCCGCTGGCTCCACGGGAGCTGGACCCCGGGGCCCACGTGCTGTGGGGGGCCCAGGGCCACGTGACAGCCGTTTCTCCGCACCTGTCTTGAGGCAGCTCATCCTGGAGCCACTGGACCGGAGTGGCCGGCTCCTCCCCCCCACGCCAATACAGCCGGTGACAGCACGCCCAGGGCGGCCGCGGGGCCTGTCCAGCCACGGCAAGGGGGCAGTCCCCGCCTGAAATGGCAGCCCGTTGGTCGGTTCCGTGTGATGGACCCCCGCCTGGCTGGCCGGTGCCTCCCTTGGTCTGCTGATGTCACGTGAGCCCTCTGAAGCCATTGGCTCTCACACATAAGCTCTTCCCCCACCCCGTATGAAACAGCCTGCACCAGCCGGCTGTCCCTTGTCCTTATCTGCTCCTCTGCAACTTCAGTATTAAAACCTGCTGGTAATAAGTGGAAAAGAACCCTTCCTCATCTCTTTACTTCTACTGCTTTTACCAACCCGCGTGCGTGAATTTTGCAAACACCAGCACGGAAAATAAAAGCAGCCGTGACTCCAACAGAGACTGGAAGAGGCTAGAATCCCTTCTCTCAGGTCACGTGACCGCCACCAAAAGCTTCCAGTTGCTCACACTTTTTACCCGCGGCATGAGTAGAAATTAATTCAAATTAATTTTCACAGAGGACAAAATCTAGTCCTGAAGGTGATCAGTTTATCACCAGTGATAAATGAGAATAGATACCATTCTCTGCTTTAAGTAAGCAAAAGGAATACAGTAATAATAAACACTTGCTATGTGTTTTTATTCCTGTTTTTTAAAAATACATTAGTCAAAGGCTGAAAGAACTTTTCAAGCAAATATCCGCTTTGATTGCTATGTTTTGCAATTTGCCATTACACAAAAAGGGCATGGACCATTGAAGTGAGTCCAGAGGAGGGCCATGAAGGTGATCACAAGACTGAAGCAATCCTCCAGTGAGGACTGGCTGAGGGAGTTGGGTCTGTTCAGACTGGAGAAGAGAGGGCTCCAGGGAAACCTCACTGCAGCCTTCCAGTACCTATAGGGGCCCTACCCTAACCCTACAAGAAAGCTGGAGAGGGACTTTTGATAAGGGCATGTGGACGGGACAAGGGACAATGTCTTAAAAACTGAAACAATTAGGTAGATTTAAATTAAGCATCAGAAAGAGATTCTGTACAGTGAGGGTGATGAGACGCTTGAAAAGTCCATAGCAGGAAGGCTGGAACTAGATAATCTTTAAAGTTCCTTCCAACCCAAACCATTGCCTAATTCTGTGATTGCTTTAAATGCTATTTAATGAATATTTTAACATTCCTTTTCTTTTAATTCTCTATTGCTTTAAAAGTTAATGTGAATATTACAAGGATATTAACTGTTTCCAAGTAATCTGGTCTCATTACATAATCATTACCTGTTGCAGAAAATTAATTTCCTTAATGTGACAAATGTTGCACTCTACTGTATTTGAAAAGAGTTACTTTGCATATCAAGTCCTGTAACAGGCTTGCCCTGTACACACCCTATGCACTAATGTCTATATAACCATATCCCTATCAATATAGTGTAATAACATTGCTTTGGGGACATTTTTCACTTCAAAATTAATGTAAACACTTTTAGAAAAAGGCCACTTTTTCCTTTTGCATTCATCTTTCTTAATATTTTAGCAAGCAGCATAGAAAATCTCTTGCCATAGTGTCAACCCTGAAAGAGCTACATTTTATTTAGCTGGCAGATCTTATTGTTGAGGAGCAAGAATACGCTGAAAGAAGCTGCTCAAATCCCAGCTCACACAAAAGAATACAAAATCAATAGCAAGAAAATATGGGCATAAATGAGACAGGGAATAGTGAGGTGAGAATATCTGGTCTGTTGGCTTTTGGAAAGGAAGAAATAATTTTTATTGGACAAGACTGACATCAGAAAAGGAGTTGTATCTGATGTATCTGGAAAATGGTACAGAACTCTAAATACTATCAATAAGCTGAGTGAACTAGGAAGAAGAAAAATTGAGAACTCATTAAGTAGATTTTTTAAAATGAGAACATCAGTGTAAGGCTTTATATACAAGACGATGGAAAAAATGAAGTGCTGGGTAATTTTTTTTTCATCTATTAGTGAATTGAGGAATACATCCTGACATTTTCCTTTCATCCCAGACCTAACATCCTAAGATTTGCTGAAACAATACTTTTTTCTCTGGAATCTGAGATGGTCACTAAATTCTTTAATTCTGTTAGGTGGCTTTTATTTTTGTTGACAATCCTTACTTCATTCATCCATTACACAAATAAAGGAAAGTTGTATTAATTATCAAATCTTTGAAGAGTGACAGTGAATAATGTAATTCGTGATCAAAACAGGTTTTGTGCATGTAATTGTGTCTGAAGCAACTTCTTTTTAACAAACATACAATTCACACAGTGCAAAGGGAAAAAAAAGAGAATGTTCTCATTTAGCATTCCTAAACCCAAGCAATTTTTAAATCTCAAATAAAATTGTGGCAGCATCTTCATGTTTTATTCTTTGTGTCTTAAAATGCATATTTTCCTCTTAGTGCATTGTAATACCTCGGAAGGGCATGGCATGCCAGAAAAAAAATCTTTTGGAAGCTTAATGCATACGTAACCAACAAATACTTTTCTACAGAAGCACACTAAGTTCAGTGAATAGTGTGTTCATGAGTGGAATTTTAAATGTGGGTGGCAACTCAACTCTTCATAGCAGACCCTGGAATTTTTCAGGTGAAGGACTTATCTGAGTTCTTTGTGAAATTTCTTTCAGGCTCAGCAGAATATCAATGCAGAAGGATGTTATCCTGTATCACTGTTACGTGATCTGAATGTTTTCTGAGTTCTTTATGTAGGATTGGGTTAAAGCCATAGAGTAGAACTGGGAAAAGAAGTTGCCTTGCTTTCAGCTTAAGACTTGGTGAAACTATCAAAAAATGAGTGAGTTGAAGGACTCTCTCCAAAATCATTGGAGATTGATGCATGCTCTAAATGGGACGCATTGCTTGTAAACTGAAAAAGCTAGGTCATGATGTAAAGAAGCAGGAATACTGGAGAAAGGTACTATAATTTTTTACCACTTCTGGAGGACTTCTGAATAAATGAGTATGAGCTACTTTGCTCTTTTCCAAGAATTACTTGCTGATGTTTAGATTACCTTGTGTCCTAGACCTCAAACAGTGCTTACAAAGTAGCTTTAAAACCAAAGATTCCTTTGTGTTGTCAGAAACTTCAAGGAGAAGTGTTTTCGACCCCTAAATTAAATGAAAAAATCATTTGGAGTATATTTTCCAGTATATTTATTCCATCTAGAAAAATAGTAATTAGGATTGCTTTTTATGATCGAGCTTTTTAATTTATACTGCACGTTTTTCACAGATAAGTATTTGTGTGATGGAATACAAACACACAATATGCTTTGTATTATCCTAATACAAAAAAGATATTCAGCATTGTGATCTTAAACTGAAGCTGTCTGAAACTTACTCATTTTTAGTTGGTTAAGTTGCATTTCTATGTGAACCATTCCTCTCTCATCTTTCTTTCCATCTGTTTTCCCTGTCTTTCATCTACTTTAACCACCTAAAATGTAGCAATGAGAATTTTTACTTCAAATAAACCCCCCAAAAACCCAACAAAACCACAAACCAAACCATAACAAAAGTTGAAAGACTGTACAGGAATCAGTTAAGGAGACAATAGTTTCTGTAAGGCTTTTTGTGTGCTTTGTCCAGAAGAAGTCCACAGTGTGGAATCTAAGACAGAATTAGGTAATGAAAATAATTCTGGCATGTCTTTAAAGTTGAAAAGTGGTGAAAACTATAGTTGTTTGTAAGAAATGCAAAAATGTAGAAAATAAGATATCTTCTGCAGGCACCATTGAACTGTACAACAGTGTGACCCGTGGTCACAGATCCACAAATTGTTTCATTAAGTTGGAAAAGCAACTAATTTTGTTTGCTGACATTCACCTACGAAAGACATACCTTGTGGTACTGCTGGATGTGAGAGAAACATCTTTGTGTCTTACCAGCAGAATGTTAGCACCTCTTTTAATTGCAAAAGTATGACAGATTTGGCTGAAAAAGGCACACTTTTCTTTCACATCACTGATGCGTCCTACAAATGTATCAAAATATTAGAAACTATTTTATGTTGAAATATATCTGAAAAATTTCAAGACAGCAATGAAAGCACAGAGAGAATACGAGTAAGATTTATCATCAAAGTATCAAACTGGTATGTTTGACTTTGCGAAAAATAACTCCATATATAAAATACCAGAGAACTATAATGAATATTTGCTTACAGTTAATTGCTCGGTGTCTAAACTGCAGAATACAGGGAAGTACAAAAGAGATAATTCATCATTTGATCTTGAAGGTTGTGTAACCAAAATTTTCAATCATTTTTTCCCACCTGCCAAAATAGTTACCGATGTGCAAGAGATATAGAGATATTTCATTTTGAAAACATTGAATGCCACGAAATAATGAGACATGCCCCTACAAGATGATTATACTTTGCAGATGAACATATGTTAAAATGTATTTCATATATTCAAAGTTATATTTGTTCATTAAAAGGTATTTGCCCAGAGACTTTTGGCAATGGAATAATTGGCTCCTCTTTTCTCTTTTTTCTTTTTTTTTTCTTTTCTTTTTTTTTTTTTTTTTTTTTTTTTTGGGCTGGCTTTTAAAATTAGGGAAATTTAACTTTTGTAGTTATTAATGAAATATTAATAGCTCAGTAGATATTGTAGCCATGTCTGAGAGGTCATGTATTACCAAAAAACCCTCAAAAAAGCAACCCTCCTTTTTCATACTTTATAGAGTGTATTTTCCAAGAAATATATCACATTTAAAATGAATGAAAATATTTCATTAGGCAACATGTAAGCTAGTCTAGTTGAGTCACTGTAACAGATAACAACACTTAGTAAATTTCGAAGTAGATATTTGTAGAAGAACATGTGTGTGAGTTAAAACAAAAAAGCTCTACCAGTCTTTGTGTGGAGAGGGATAAATTCATGTATCACTGGTATCAGGAAGAGATTACAGTTATTGGATGCATTGTGAGCTCCTCCCAACCATTACCTTCTGAAACCATCCTGTGTTACTAATTTTCACAGTACTATATGTATTATTGTTCTTTCCTATATTGCACGTCTCACATCCCGGCTTTTATGGAAATTATGGTAATTAGTGCTCGAATCAGCATTACTCCTGAGTGAGCTAGATAGTATCTTACATGAAATGGGTTGTTGCTCTATTGGTTTATTAATAGATTGCAGTTCTTATAAACAAAATAGAAAATACCCCCTAAACCAGATTCTGCACAGCTGACAGTAGTTTTTCCTTGCCCTGGTCTTACACAAATGTAAAGGATAATGATATTTTTAAGAGAATTGTCTGGTGTTTGCTCTGTAACTGACAATTTGATGGTCAGATTGAAAATGAGATTTCAACACAATATGATACAAAAAAAAATTGGAGTATATATTTTGTATTTTAAGAATTCTGCATGATATTATCTGTCTTTGTTCTTGTTTTGAAGTTTGTCAGATACCGAAATTCAAAAAGATCCAGCATTTACATCATGTCATAAGGTTGTAAATTACCAAAATGAATGACTTTGTGAATATTAAATTATTTGGTGAATTTGGGGTTACACTTAATCAAAGGCCAAACAGATATATTTATCACATATGTCTCTGTAACTAATTTGTTTTGGAAAGATATGCTCCCTACCCATCATTAATTTATCTAATTTAAATAGGTACGATCTATTTAACAGTCGAGGTCGCACTGAAGAGGACATAAATAGTTTAATAAATACAATTTTACGCTCTCCAGCTTTTGAGATACCCCTGGAGTTTTTTGGTGTGCAAGTATGTGAAATGTAGGGACTATCTGGTAGAATTGAGTACAAATGGCTTGATTGCAGTTCCCCTTAGAGCTGGAAATATTCTCTGAGTAGTCATAGAATAGAGATTTTGAGAGATAGTACCAGTTTGTGCATGAAAAGTGGTCTGCTTCAATCCTATTACTATTTCAGTTGAAAATCTGTGGAAAGTCTCACTTCCAGTTTCACCTCTGTGTTTGACATCACTTCATATATAGCTTGATCTTTGTGTCTCTTGTCCTTGTCTTTCATTAAGAGAGTGGTAGACAAATAAAAAATTACTTTAAAAAAATGGAAGAAAGTTAATCTCTGTGTGTTTGAAGTTCAGTGTGTACCTGACTGTCTTCTGATAAAGCAGCTATACCAACAGCTCAGTTTCCACTGCTGTGAGATTTGTCTGCTTCCAAAGTACTTGATATGTTTGCCTTATGGTGTCTCTAGATGAACTTGTCCATTTGCTCTTTCCCTCATGCTCCAGCACTACCCTGCCCACTGTCTGCAGCTGGACTTGGTTTTGCTCACTTCTGCAATTAGCTGCTCTCACTTTACAAAAGATTACTGTGTCTCTGTGGTCCATGAACTGCTTGTACCAGGCATATATACATGTCATTTGCCCAAGGAAAATTGTTCAGGTGCATGAACATTTGGAAATGTTACCTTTACTGTTTTGTCATGTATCTCTGAGAGTGTGCTATGTTCTGAATTAATTTTCCAAATGTAAATTGAATAATGCATTTGCTTCAAAATATAGCAATTCAATATTATTCCAGTATCTTCTTTGCATAAGTGTTTTCTTAAAATTTAATAAAAGTAAGTAACTTTTTTCTTCTTGTTTAATAAAAGTAATACCAGAAGAGTTTATTTTATTAGACTTCAAAAGATTTTACTTGGAGCTTTAAATAATTACAATTTCAAATATGAATGTAAGCCTTTAAAACAATTTTGTGATGTTAGTATATAAATACATTATAAAAGGATTTTGTTGACCATTCTTATAGTATGGTAATAAAGAGAGCAATACATTCACAGTGAACATGTCAAGCCTGAATAAAGTGATCACAAAGCTTTTGATAGACAGAAAGGTAATTTCTTTTTTTTTTTTTTTTTTTTAGTTAGAGGTTGGAATTGGTTTCAGAATTGTATATTGTTCTGACTGATTAGCCTCATGAAAATATGATAATAATAAGGTTAAAAGGAAAACTTCTCAAATGATTGCAAGGAGGGCCAGGAGAATGCCACCTTCAAATAAGAAGTACCAAAATATAAGTTCAGTTGATCTAAGCTTCAACTAAAATCAAAAGTTAACTCTAGATTTGATATTAAGTCCCGTGTAGAATACATGATCAAATTGAATATAGAGACAGTATTCTAATTTTTACCATCTGTGTCCAGGTTCCTTTTTCTTTTCTATATATCAATTGAAAGAGAATGTAATATAGTCATCATTTAATACCAGATTAGTATTCCTGCAGTACAGATACTGCTGTTCAATTCAGGGCAATGTTAAAGTAATTTGAAACCTGGTTGATTGGGTGGGTTTTTTAAGTTTTTCAGATGAACACTTGGATATTTGGAATTAACATTTGTATTTTATTGCAATAAGTTTTAAAAATTTTTTCTTTAAAAAAATCCCAAAAATATTTTGGTTTAGATTACACCTAACAGTTGTGGGTTTGTGTTTTTTCTTCTTTTTCCTCATTTCCCCCTTTCCTCAGTAGGAAAATTTAGGAGCAAAAGATTGATAAACTAAGTAGGTGGAAATTGGTATTTGGAAGTATGAACAAGCAGAGGAATAAAAATAGTTTTGTTGGAAATATTTTTTAGGTTGTAGATGGAAATTACACACATACAAAACCAGTCAGTAGTTAAGTCAGGAATCTCAGTTTAAAGTTTTGTACTCTGAGTCAGAGAGAGCAAAGATTAGAACCTGGATTTTTTTCAACTTTTCATCAATTTTGTTTTTCATATTCTTTTTTTCACACTGTGTGCTCTTTCCATCACACTGTTTTTGCTTCTGGCCTTTTCATTTTGTATAGAATTATAATAATTATACTGAGTAATAACCAGGAAAAAGAAGTAGCTTAATGTTCCAGTGATTAAGAAATTCCCAAAGGTATGGAAATGCCTATTGAAATTGGCATACCAAAACAGGCAGGCAACTGTTTGAAATCAGAGTCCCTTACAGGACAGTTTACTGCCTCAGCCCCTGTTAGTTTCTGGAGTTGTTTCACTTTTGTGCTTATTACAAATATAAAGCCCAGAATCTATTTTTTCTCCTTGTTTTGTGCCTTATTTTCCCTTTTTGAAACAAAAGTCTTGAATTTTAGAGCTACATCAGGCTACGGCCAACGAGAGTACTAGGGGTACTGTTGTTTCCTGTGGTCACAAACTGCTTTATGTTGCAACATACTGCACTGTAAACAGAAAAAAACCAAAACCAAATCCTGTAATATGCCAACTTTAAGTGGTCTTCCTGTCTAGCAAAACTACTGTTTTTATATAGAAGGTTTTCCATTATGTACTGGGAATATGTCTAAAACAATCTCAATTACTAAGAACACTTACGCCTCAATATTTTTACCTTCTCATATTTTTCTTTAAAAGTAATTCTTCTCTGACTTGTACAGTGTACCTGACAAAGACTATGAAAACAAAATCAGCGTAGGAGCAATCATCACTTACCTGTGATTCTGCTCTCACTAATAGTGTGCTATACTTACTCATCTATGTGTTTCTGACTATTGAATTATTTTACTTATACCCGGAGAGCAAAGAATAATAAATTGACTTCTTTACAAATCATGACTGCGACATGTGAATGAGGCCTTGGTGAAATAAAAGTCACTGTGTTTTTAACATTTGTCTCAAGTTTTTAAACATTTCCAATTCTATCTCATTTCATAATGAGAACAAGAATACTTGAATTTTTTTTTACCTTCATCTGCATTAAGTTTCGTCATTGTGCCTGCCTTCCAGTGCAGTAAGAAAACAAGCATATGAGGAGCATGAAAACCAGCTTCCAGCACAGCAGCCAATGAAAAGAAAATGGCTTATACTGCCAGAGGGAAATGTTTGGATTGCTTGGTTCTTTACTGTTGAGAGTTGGGGTTTTTTTGCTGAAGTTTTGGTTTGTTTTGTTTTTGAGAAATGTGCTTGCACTTGAGAATGAACAAAATGTATGAATATAGCACCTGCTGGCAAGCCGACAATGGGTAACAGCTCTACAGGCAAAGCTCAGATAAGTAGAAAGAAATGCAGTAAGGCTTTCTATTGAGATGTTTTTGTTTGCTTGGAATTCTGTGCATGTCTGGTTTTGTTTCAGTTTCTAGGAGGCTTATTTTATGTAACAGAACTTCTGCCTGAGGAATCAAAGATCATAGAGTAATGAAACTTATAGATCATTTGTGATAGGAAGAAAAATCACTGAGTTCAGAATCTGAAATTGCCTTGTTTTCCAAGCTGTGGGTGGAAAACAGTAGGCTTTTCTACCATTTCTTTATCAACAAAATGAAGAGATGAAAATCAGCTTCTGACAACATTGGGGAAAGCCAATTTACTATTTCGGCTCTCCAATTCCTGTAGGGTATTTCATTTCGCTGTTGCTGCAAACCACCAGTCTTTCTGGAAAATTAAAAATAGTTTGGTAGTTGTTGGTCTTAAGCTACTGAATTAATTTTTTTATTTGAATTTTTGCTTTCTGCAATACACGATCAATTACTAAAACCAGTTTTCTTGCAGATATCAACCATTTTGTTTCATCGTCTTGCTATCCTGCCTCGCCTGAACTATTCCTTGCTTTTTTTAATTCATGTAGTTCAAGTAGCTTTAAAGTGTTCTCATCTGTTCACTCAGACCAGCAAAACATTTCATCTCTAAATGGAATTCACCATCGGAAAAGAGATCAGAGATTTGGACAGTTGAACTCATCATCATCAATACTAGAACTAGTTTGGCACCCAGAAAGGGTCTCTGCACTGAGTGGAACAGGTCACTAGCATGGACGGTTGTGATAGCAAATAAGTGTTGCAAGTAAATTAAGATGTACCTGTAAGTTGTTCCAGTGCAGCCTCCAAAGTGTGGGTTCCTGCTGCATGAAATGAGGACAAATTTTGCATGTTGCAGTAGGCTGCATGCTGTAGAGCTGTAAGAAGATAGCTGCTTGTATAAGTAATGTCAGTTTCCTGTTCATAGTAATGGAATTTGAAGCCAATGAAGGCCATCCAGGTCATTACAGAGTGATGGTGTGCTGTAGTAGTATGCAGGATTACTTCTAGAAAGGAAAGCATGAAATTAATCGTGTCATGTCATAACATGTTAGTGTTCTTTTGAGTTGGTGTTGACACAGTTTGCTAGCTATTTAGACTCTCAAGCCCACAGAAGAACACTTTCAAAGCCACACAGATCCCTGAAATTCTGAAAGAATCCATATATAATCCAGGCTGATGGTACTCTTACTTTCTACAGTGCACTTGGATTTAGAGCAAAAGCTTGTATATTCTCTGAAATTTAATGAAAAATACCTAGAGTGTTCATAGCTCCTTGCAAAAAAAAAAAAAAAAAAAAAAAAAAAAAAAAAAAAAAAAAAAAAAAAAAAAAGAAAAAGAAAAGGAAAAGAAAAAGTTGTTTATGTGTTTATTGGATTTGATTTGCTGGGTTTTTACTAACATCTAGGTTTTCCACACCAGCCAAGGTAACTAAAGAAAAGAAGGGGTGGGGGGGAGGAAAGAAAAGACAACCTTTTTTGATATATATGTTGCCTTTCATCTGTGTTTAAAAAACATTTATGCTTTTTAGGAATCACTGAAACAGTAATAGTGGAGACTATTCTTTCAGGAGAAGACCTTTCTATTCCATTTTGTAATTTTCCTTTTTTTTCTGACAGACTGCCAATACTGTACATGACCTGTATCTAACAAACAAAGCTATGTTTTAGTCAGAACTAATTAATTGCATTTGATGATGTTGTCTCCTGGCCCTCTCTTGTGATAAAATCCTGGATCTCCAGAGATGCCTCCTTCAATTGAACTGTAGAAGTTTAGTGCTTTGTGGCAGTGAATGACTTATTCCCAGTGAGGATTTGGGGAGTAAATGGCACTGTGATAACAAAGAGAATATTTTGAAAGTTTGCTGAAAACCTTTGTCCAAGCAAATCTTACTCATGTTCTTCGTATGATTTAGCTAGAACTCCATGTTCCTTTCTTGAGGAAACAAAAGAAATGTGTTATGGAGATACAGATATTTATTTAATTATTTATTTTAACATTGCATTAAATTTTTAAGTTAGCACACTTCTGGGAGTTGGTGCTGATTAGCAATACAATGGCAACAACTTTTACTCTGCCTTTGTAGTCAGGTTTATACAATATATTAGAATTCTTCCATTTTCCTGAATCTTAAGTCTGTTAAAAGAACTTTTCTCTTAGGAAATGTTCTTTCTCCAACAGAGTGCTTAGCCTTGCCAACCTGTGAGGCTTTACTCTCTAAAAATAGGCTCATGATACTATTCTGTGCATTGCATATTGTTTGGCAGCAGGTAATCAAGCTTTAGTATTTCCATGTTGAAATAGGAGACTTTTAGATATAGATGCTCAACATTTGTGTATAACCCTTCACATCATTGAGCACGGAGTTTTTATAACTGTTAATTAAATTTTTGTCCTCAAAAAAAATTGGTAGTAATCTAGATGTATTTTTCTCTCTCTGCTCTATCCGTGACGTGATAGAGTAATTGTGGTGTATCTGAAGCAAAATTCACATCAATTAAACAGCCCTGTGAAAATGCTTCATCTGAGCAAACAATATGTTCATAGTCTAAGTACATTGTTCTCAGTGTTTCAGATTGTTAATTACATTAATTACCAAAGATGAGTTTGCAGTTGAAATCCTGATTGTCAAATCTAATTAGATTTTAACTGCTGACAGCTCTGACAGTGTAGTCTGGTAACTGCAAATAATATTGCTATTTTCTCTCTATAATGGGATATTTCATCAGCATCTTTGGATGTCTGTAGTAAAGTACATAGATTGAGTATTAATGTTAACTTGTCTGTTCTGCTGACAAAATCTGGCTTTATTCTGGAAACTTTGGTTACTTTAATAATGAGGACACCTACTGATCACAGAACATCTAAGACTGACCATTTTTATGAACCGATAGTCCTATTTTTATAGAGTTGGATTATGACTAAATTTTCAATGTTATTGATGAGCACTGACAAGTGTTTTTCAGGGAAAAAAAACCCCAACGTATCCCTTGACTGAATCAGAGTCTGATTCCCTGTAAATGTATCTCTTTCTGAAAAGTTAAAATATGATTTTGGCATTTCTGTCTTGTGTAATGAGCTCAGAACATTTTGAAACATTGGAGACACACAGAGTTATTAACATGGGAAGGAGCTAAACTGGTTTATATTTCAGAGTCCCTGTGGACTCCCATTTGAGAAGTTAAAAGTATATGGGTCTATCTCTCTTCCTTTTGCATGGAAATACCATTTGCAATTCAAATTAAAACGTATTCTTGCAATTTCAGATTCTATCATTATGGACCAAGTGCCTAAAACAAAGATTTTACTGAATAACATTTGTAAGAAAGAAACATGACATAAAAACAAGAGCAGGAATACAGCATAAGACTTGCCACCCATTGTAAACTAACATTAGATATAGGCAACTATCATATCTCTGGCAGTGATGAGTAGCCAGTAATTATGGAAGAATATAAGAAAATAACATGGACAAAGGCACCTTCCTCATACATTGTCACAACTTCTGTACTTCATACATTCTTAGGATTTTATGAAAAAGGTCCATTGCGTTAATAGTCACTGAGAGTGTTGTCCTTGTGAAGTTGAACACATTTGTGCTTTTGGCTTCCTATATATTTTGTGACAATGAGACCTATATTAGCAATCTCATATTTAAACTATGTATTCTGATGTAGCTTCATTGTTTCAGTGCTCTCAGTTTCAGCTTCATAACTAGGATAAACCCAGCATGAGATTGATCTGTTCTTGCAAGATTCTCAAACACCTTTTATGAATTCCAGGATATGATATATATGGTTTAGCACATGTGTTATAATATCACAATTATTTAGGATCATCTCATATTTAATAAAACAGAGGCATAAAAAAAAAAAAACTTTTCTGAAGTTGAAAAATCTTTTAAACAATAAGGGAATAGTTTTATAATAGACATAGAACTTAGGACCTTAGATTCTCATAAAGTGCTGTTTCTAGTTCTTGACATAAATATGTGTTCTATGAGCATCTTATAAAATTTATATTTTTTTTTCTTGTCCTTTTAGATAAATATTTCTATGGAATGAAGATTTCATAAGTATAAAAAAAAAAAAAAGGAGGGCGATTGGTAGAGTATTACATAACTTCCATGCTGTGTGGTTGGAAAGGTGTTCCTGAATGAAAATGAATCTGCTGGAAAGGAGGTCTTATATCCCAAACTGAGCTTTGATAAAAAGAGATGCAAGAAACCTAGACGAAAGTGAATTCATGTATATTCTTTCACTCAAGGTTTCACATTGAAGAGAAAAAGCAAAAGGATTTTTTGTTATCTTTTATCTAAGAACTTGCACAATTGTATGTACAAGTTCCATGAATAATTGTATGCTGTGTACTTGCAGTTGCAGGGAGAAAATAAACCCTGAATATCCCGAGTACATCCCGAGTAACCACAAAGGTGTGTGGTTAAATGCCCTCCGCTGTTGATGTGGTTAGTTTTATTTCACAGTGAGTTTCATGGGGCAGCAGGGCACCTACCCTAGTTCCTGAATTGTCTTCTCTCAGTGAACAGCAGAAATACAGTTCAGCCTGTCCAGTGTGGTACATGGATCTGCACAAGGGAACATTTCCATGAAAGATCAATGCGTGTGTGTGGAACACTATCCTCCTCTGAATTTCAAATGAAGCCTTTAAAATATCTCAGATTCAGTACCTAGTCTTTCTTATATAATTAGTGGGGTTTTACCAAACACCTTTCTTGAATACTGAATCATAATAGATGAATAAAACAAACTTTGGAGAGCTTCTTGTAGACTTGCACAAAGAAAGCATAAAAATTCAGCTAGTCAGTTCAGGGAGGGATTTATCAAAAAAAAATGTTCAGGACCTCTTGCTCATTCCTGTGTTCATCTACTCTTCTCTGAGTGTTTCACAGATTGATGCTGGGTTTTGTGTTCCTGGAAGGTATCATCATAGTTTGTATAATATTTAGATTGTGATTCTAGTTAGAGACTGCAACAACAGCAGGAAAGAATTGGAACAACTCCCGATTTTATTCCTTTGAGCACATATTATCACATTTTTAAATAGAAAGCCACTTAAATGAGTAAGTGGTTCAAAGAAAGATAAACTATTAATTTTATCACAGTATGTTTTAGGGCTTTTCCCATTCAAGACAAGATCTTTTCATATTAATATTCAACTTTTAATAACTTTCAAAATGCTTGTACAAGTTTTTGTCATATATAGTGCATAATTGCTGTCATAGTATAATAGTTGATATGTAGTAAAATGAAAATATTTTGTCCACCTCTCATCAGACTCTTTGGCTTCCTATCAATTTGGATGAAAACCATCTTGGTAAAGGCTCAAAAGAGTACTTAAGCTCAGTGAAGTGTGAATTGTGATTTCATGTCCTGTGTACTGGCACTGCATATTGGATTGGGGTTCTTGTTGAACATAAGTCAGTGTGTAGGAAAAAGGAGCTTCTTCATAACACAGCAGCACCACAACTGAGCTGTGCTTCACCTTCCATGGTTTTAAAACATCATACCTGTGCTATTGAATTGCTGGAATGCCACTCTGTGGATGCTATTTTCTTCAATTAGGTTTTGTTTTCTCTTCTTTGCATGTGGCCATCTCTTTTTACTCCTGCAGTTATATTTTGACATGAAGAGTCGTTGATTGAATATTCTTCAACAAAAAAAAAATTGTCATACTAAATTATCCTAAAATCAAATCACCCCAAAGAAAATAACTTTCATCTGAACTAGCTCGTATCAGAAAATGGCTCTTCTCTGGAGCAGAGAAAATGTAATAACACTATTGTTTTCCATTATAGAAAAGCCCCCAAAGATGACTGTTTTAATGCAACCATAAATGGAGAATAATGGGAATACCGTTAGCCATAAAAGTGCCTTTTACTGATGACATTTCAAGCAGGATAGGATATTTTAAAGATTAATTCCCAAAACTGCATGCATTCCTTTTTAACTCCTTTGCTAACGCACATTCAGATATATTCCTGAGAGTTCTGAACAAGGATTAAAACTAAAACTGTTATGGCATGCTGCAGTAAAAGGATATTGAAAAGATTTTTCCTTAATTTTACTGAAAATTACCTGCCAAAAAAAAAAAAAAAAAGAAAAATTGCTCTTATTTTCTAAAAGGTGATTTGGTTCTAGAAACAACTTTTATGTTTTATACCAAACATATAGGCAGTAGAGTACTTATTTTAAATGTATCACAGCTAATTTACTGCAAACCATATCGGTTTTTTATTTTTTATCATATTTTAATTGATAAATTTATTGTTGTTTTCCACTAGAAAATGTGAATCTCTATGCCTGAAAAAACAAGATTTTTTCCCTTTGAAAGAGTTACTGAGGAAGTCTTATTTTATAATTGTAATAAAAATATTAATGCATTAAAAAGGCAAAATTAACTGCCATCTGTTCCAATCAATAATCCAAT
Source organism: Climacteris rufus (assembly GCA_013398175.1). Taxonomy (NCBI): domain Eukaryota; kingdom Metazoa; phylum Chordata; class Aves; order Passeriformes; family Climacteridae; genus Climacteris; species Climacteris rufus. Next base: position 419,535 of record VZRZ01000477.1, on the reverse strand, counting down.
CTTCCTTCATATGTTTCAAAAGTAGAAGAAAAAAAATTGTCTGGATTTGAGCATACTCGATTTAGCTTTGTTCATTTCAAACACATAGTTAAGGCAAAGGAAAAATCTAAAGTTTAGGACCCAACTTGACGCTTTGCTGGAGTTTCTCGAGACCGCACAGCATCCAAAAAGCAAACGTAGTCCCTGCTGGTGTGAGTTGCAGAAATCTGCAGCTCTCCCAAAGCACAGAGTACTGGCTAATGCAGATGACTGGTTTCTGCTGGCTTCTCTGGCTAGGAGTTACCCCAAGCTTGGTGTTTTAACGTTGGCAAGAACAAAAGGTTAAAGAGGGCTCTTTTCTGGAATTTCAGCCATTTATCTTAAATCCAGTGTGGCGTTCTGAAAGTCCAGGGGAAGCAAGGGACGAGACACCCTGATGGCTGGAGGATCTCAGGAGAAAGGGAGCGTGGGAACCTGCAGGGACCCTTTTCTGGGGAGGTGGGACCAGGGGGCACCCAATGGGAAGCCGCATAGTTCAAAATGACCAGTGGGGAACAGAAGAAGAGAGACTTCTCCAGAGCATGGCCATATACAGAACTTGGGGTGGGGAATACAGGTAACACAAGGGAAATACGGGAATTTACCATACCTCAGGCAGAGAGTTCAGATCTTGGAGGGAGAGGGCTTAGAGAACATTGCCCTGGGGCTTTTCCCCCAGTACTGAAGCTCAACAGCAGAGGTTTCTGCCATGTACACTGCTACTCCAACTATTTAAATCAGTTAAAGGAATATCTCAGGAAGGAAAGACATATCTCCATGAAGAAAAAATCATATGACATTTAAAAGGAGAAGTATACTTTTATTGGGACAGGGGGAAAAAATCAAGATTGCAACCCAAACTGCCTTTAAGTTTTGTGCCTATACATGCATATAATAAAATAAACTGCCTAGTTCAATAGATGTGAAAGAGTCACAGCTCTTCAGGGGCACTGATCATTCCTTTAGTTGCAGATTTATTGATGTTTCTAATGAAAAGCCAATCTCACAGGGGAAAAAAAGCATTATGAAGTACCATTTTTGAAGATGTTTAGATATATGGAGTTTCATTGAGTAGAATATGTAAGCAAAATATTAGTTGGTTTTCATTTTGGCTTTTTTAGGGTTTCTGTTTTACAAATTACAAATTCTACTTGAAGATTATAACCTTTAATACTGCCTTACAAGCCTAAAGCACAGTGTTGGCTTGGTGTGATGGTTTTCTGTTGCTTAAATATTTTTCCTCTTAAATTGTAAAAGTAGTGTTAGAGGCTTTTAGACAAACACCTGCTTAACATCTGGGTTTCTTTCCATAGAGATGGGGACTGAGGGTAGAAAACCTGTATCCTCACTAAGGTCTTTCAGTAACTGCTGTTAGTGAAAGATTAATTACTGACATGACACCTCCTTTGGCTTCAACCACCTTTGTTAGTGATCTCAAAGGGGTACCATCCTGTAATTTGAACAGCCCAGTTCTCACATTAAAGTTCTTCATTTTGTGGCACTGAATTAATCTCTTGTGTTTTAGTAAAGAGGAGCTATTTCTAAAAGTTAATCATGTCTGCAGGCTGTGAAATTTTATGAACTTTCATCCCTTGACACTGAAATTTGCCTGAAATATTCATGAGCATTTTCATAATTTCATTTGAAGCAATGTGCTTGGTATTTTTGCATTTGATGTTGCTCAGTTAGTTTAGGATTTTTCAATTAGTATGAAGATACAGAAATCTCCCCCAGTGAAAAATGATGACATTTGTTGAAAAAAATTGTCTTTTTTATACTTGTCTGATTGTTTCTGAATGCAAAAGTTAAGTAGAGATTTTGTGCTTATGTGCAGTTGTGAGCTAAACTAAAAAAGATATATCAGATGCCAGATAAAGAGTTTGACCTCAGTGAACACTGATATTATCCTTTTTAAAGTATAGTAACAGATGAAATAGAAATTGACTGTATATGCAGTATATATGTGTACATACTTACAGTGTTTGAACTGTGGCCACATCATCCTTTTTCCCAGGTTTTGGTTTGTTTTGATTGTGTTTGGTTTGGTTTTGTTGTGTTGTTTTCTTTCTAATCTTAACCATAACTGAAAATTGGTCTGTGTGGGCTTTTTTATTTCTTTCCATGAGGGGAGGTGGCTTGTTCATTCTGACTGTGAAAAATATGAAGTGTTGCTTCCAGAAGTTCCTGCACATGCAGGAACCTCACTAAGAATTTCTTTCTTCTGTCAGGAAGTGATCCTTGGAGGCACATTGACCAGATGGTTTCTGAATTCAACAATGTTTGGATGCCCCTACTGCTTTTGCTATTCAGGTTATTAGCAGTATCCTTCCCCTATGTGAGTCAGTTTTGAAACCAAACCCTGACTTTCCATAGCTCCCAGTACAAGCACAGATTTAGTTCCCTAAGTGATTGGAGCAGCAGAGGAACAAATATGCAGGAGTGACTGTATGATAAGTCAGTTAGTAATGATCAACATTTTACAAGTATTTAAATTAATTGCTTATTTCAAGCTATAACAAATCAAATATGTCCTTAGCTTATCAGAAGAAAGGGTCTTCATTAGAATAGCATTGATATGGGAAAGTAATGTAAGATGAAAATGGAGTTATCAGACATAGATAAAGCATTTCAGTGTTGTCATGTTATTACTTAGTTTAATTATTTTTTTATCTCTATAAGGAGACAATTGAGTAGGAAGTGAAAATGATAAGTGTAAAATTGTTGCCAATTTGTTGCATCCAGCTTTCAGATTAGCTTGCTTCAATTCCCATCAATCAGAGACAGTCTTGTTGAGTGCTATAGTCTAATTTTTAATCCAACAAGAAGATTATTATTATTAATCTAGTTACAATAATGCTAAAACTTGTGGTTCAGTTCAGTATATTCAGTTAAAATGAGATAAATACAAAATTTCCAAGAATCTACCCCTTTTTGGTAGGTTCTCTTCACCCTTGCTCTGCCCTTTTGTTTCCCAAGGCTCACTCTGCAAGGCTGAAGACTGCTGCAGACCAAGAGGACTTCCTTTGTGATTTTTCTCAGGGATGAAATTTAGGTTCATGAGCCCATAGATTTCATGGACTGCTCTTTTGACCCTTTCTGAAGGTGCTTTAGAAAGCAACGCCTATCTTCCTTTCATCTTTTCTGAGGATCTGTGTCCTTGGCTCTTGTGGCAGCCTCAGGGATATCTCCCTTGCCTTAAGCACACTGGGTAGATTTTGCAGTTATCCCAGTGCACTTCATGCATGGGGAGGCATGCTGAGGAAAAGAATACTTCATTATTATACCAACATGGGCAAGTTGCCAATGGGTGAGCAACACACAGTTAGAACGCTTGGCAGAAACAGTGTGAATTCAGTGCTCGTGCCTGAACTAGATATGTCTTTGGGTGGATATGGGAATATATCAGTTTAATCAAGAACACTAATATGTTGTTTGTAGGTGTCCAAGTGGTTTACCTAACCAATGGATTACTTCAAGTGTCGTGTTATGGTGAGATACCTGACATTAAGGACTACAGCTGCTGGCCAGAAACTGTCCATGTGGAAGTCTTGAAGATTCTGTTTATGAGAGATTGGGAGTTTTAAAATCTATTTTTGAAGTTACTTTTAACTATCTTTAATTTTTTGTATGTTGAATAATTTTCTTCTGTCCCAAATCTGTAACAATTAATTTCTGGAAAGTAATCATTTTCCTCTTGGCCTTGATTTTGTTAAGCTCCTTTTATTTTCTTGTGTGAAAAGTCCCTGCAATTCCGTTAATATGCTACTAGCTTTTCTGGGCTCTTCTTTGAAATGCATTGGGCAGACTGACCAACACTTTGAAGATTATTCTAGACAGATCATCAGTGTTTTGTATAGAAATATTGGTTATTTTTACTCCTTTCTTTGTTGGTATAATCCATTATTTCTTTTAGGTAAAGTATCTTTGAATAAAATAAATAAAGTCTCTTTAAAAAGCTGCACATAAGATGAAAGCTGATTGTGAGCACAGTAGAAGGAAGCTGCAAACTGACCAGGTTACACTCAGGTAGAATAACATTACTAGTGAAAATTACACATTTTTATTTATCTTCCAAATCATTACTAAAATGTGGCTTAAAATAATTCTAGATATTCAATGGGGTTTTGTTTCATTTGTATCAGAAGAAGAAAGTGAAGAATGACCTGCATTGGAGTAGCTGATTTCTGCTTAATGGTCTGAGTTTGTCTCTCTGCTTTTGTGTACCCAGCTCATTTCTGTAGAATTTTGACTTATGTATCAGAACAAACAATGTGATTACTGATTTGATGCTTTGCTGAGGTACAGTGAGTGGTGTGTTGTCATCAAAGCCAACAGCTTTGCATATGTGGATCTCAAAAGACTAGATTTCAAGAGACTGTTTGTTATGTATCAAAATACTATATATCAGCTTGAGAGTTTAATCATTTCAGCAAAGGATTTACTTTCCACAGTCAGAGCACTATGTCACTTTATACACACACTTAATTATTCAAAAGTGTTTCAGTAATTACATGTGAAACTCTGCATATGAGGAAGTGGAAAGCTTTAAGTTCTGTTTTCATTATTTTTGCTCTTTGCTCAGAAATTTCTAGACTACTTTAGCTGACTATATGAACTGTAAAAAAATCTGTTTGGTTAAGGAGAGTCATGCAAGACTACTTACTTTTTTCTTTTTATATAACTGAACTACAAACTTATTCGCAGTCTTGGTCCTGACTCTGTTAGGTATCTTTTTGTTTCAATTTGGCAGTTTTGTGGATTTTTTAAATATTTTCTTCTCTTTCAATGGTTTTTGCAAAAAGAAATTGTGACCTTTTGAAATCCATGCCACTCTGTTCTATGAACTCTATGAGCTCTATGAACAGAGTAATGCTTAAATATAGCACCTCTTTTTGCATTAATAGTTGGTTGCTTTTTGTAACTAGACAGATGAAAATGTAGGTGGAGGAATGCTAGTTACACTAGAAGCTTGTGTGGTACAACACTTGATTTAAAAGAACTGTGTCACTGCCTTCAGAAAATGAAGCAGCTGAAATAAGCAAACAGTTATTTGAAGAGAAATGGGGAGTGATGAATTGAGCAGATTGCTTAGGGCATATTCAAAAAGTCCACAGGTGGTAAATTTGAAATTAATTAAAGCTTGAACTAATATCTAAAGAAATTCTTTGGAATTTCTCCTAATCAAATTATGACTACTCTAGTTCTGTGGAGGCTCACAGGTTACTTTTAACAGGTTTAAAATTTCAGTCCCTAAAATACTTAGAAAACGATCCTTAGGTGTGATAGACGGTCAAATGAGAGTCTCTTGAAGATTGGTACAAGATAAGTCCCACTTATTTTAGCTATAGAAATAAAACTTATTTCACACTCTTATTGTCTTCAAATACCTATGAATATATAAAGCAGATATTTTATTAATGTACTGACAGGAAATTAATTTAGGTTCATAAAATGGGTTGTGCTGGTTTTTTTTGTTTGTTTGTTTTTTGGTTTTTTCCTTAGTTTTGTTTATATTTTTTAATTATTTTCTAAGTTATTTAAAAGATTGTTTAGCAGCCATGTAAATTAACCTGTAATTTAAAATGCACTGGGGTTGGGGTTCAGAGGGTCACAAAACCTACAGATCCAAGGACAGTAGGGCAAAAGACTTCAGCCCGGGAGTCCCTGGAGCTGGAGGATTTATGGATCTCTTAATCTTATGGCCACTTGCATGTAAGACTGAGGTGCATTTGAGGCTGAGGTCCCATGGGTGGCCCAGATGAGAAAAGTTTGGAGGGAGCAATAATGGTACAGTGCCATGCTCCCCTTGGCATGTCTTCCGCAGCCCCAGCGTCCCATGTGACAGCAAAAACAGCTCCTACAACATCCCTTCCCTTTCATCCTACATAGAGAATATCAAATAGTGCAGTTCAGGAGTGTTTCTTTCTTTGGAGATGCCCTAGCTTCTGGGAGAATTCTGTATTAGCTTTCTCCTTGCTGGATGGGGTTTTGGATGTTTATTAAAATAGCTGTTGGTATCTATGATGAACAGGAAAGAATATACTGGTCTTCAGTAGCCTGTTTTGGAGATGTAGACTCCCAGTATCTTTGAGTTTATGTGAGAAATTATGATATTAAAAAAGACAGTTATATAGTGCAGTGTTTCTGAAGTTACAAACTTTTTATAACTGGAGAAAAATTAATGACACCAAAGATATAAATTTGGGAACAAGTAACAATGTCAAGCATGTTATTTCTTCAAACCTTGAGATTTTGGCTGGAAGGGTAAGAATTTTCTTACGTAAATAGAGGCCACATTAAACAAAGCTTCAAATAGAAAATCAATATTAAAAAATTGAACTCATAGTTCCAAAAACTGGTTTGAAGTTATTAAAAAAAAAAATCCATCTTAGGTAAGATTTTTCAAAAAGCTAGATGTGATTGTTTCCTTGTTTGTTTCTTAGCTTCCTAAGAGGACAAATAAAATAATCAAAGCTAAAATTATCATTTGATTTAATTGTGCAATAGCCAGTATCTGTTACATAAGACTGTATGGAGAAGTTTTACACATCTAAATCTTGTGTCTAAGGAGCTTTAGAGTGACAATAATCAGCCGTGTGTACAAACTGGTTCTATGTTTAATCAAGCAGCTGAAGAGCTGAAAACTGCCAGTGAAACTTGTTAATTGGAAGTTAAGAATAGACATACTCAGCAAAACTCGGTGTTAAGGGTTTTCTTCAGCTTTGTCTTAAAATTGTGAATAAAATGTAAAAATAATTATAAGTTACTGATTTTCAACAAGTGTTCATCAGTGATAGGTTACTAAATTTAATAGTGATCAGAATTGAGCAAAACAACAGAAATAAATGCAACAGCAATTTTTGCTGTCATTGAGGAGAAAGGGAGAGTGTGCTGCTATTCTATTTAATTTTTTCACAAGCTTTTGGGTTCTGGCTGTTATGTTTGGGGTTTTTTCATTGTGTTTTCTAGTGAAGAACATTTGCTTAAAAAAGTATCTTGCCCAACAGACTACTTTTCTACTAGGTAATGATCCAAGGAAAGTAATCCATTAGTTCTCCTTTGACTCAGTCTTACATGTAATCAGCTGAATCATAGGTATTGATGAGAAGGTTTTGCTTGGTTTTTTTTCAAAGGGCATGATATTACTTGAGTTCCAGTCATTCACAAACTGCAATCACTAATGTTTCCTTCATGAGATTACAGAATGTAGAATGCAAGCTATTGAGGTTAATATTCTGTCTTAATTCACTTCATTATTGTTGTATTTTATGCTAATACATTTCAGCCAACCATAGAGAAACACATACTCTTTATTGAAAACTTTAGAAACTGAGATTTAGGTGGCATATAGTACAAAATAAAGACTCTAAGTATTGCAGCTGCTTAAACTGTAAGTATGATTCATCTGGAAAACAAAGTAAAATCAAGTTCTGTACCAGTTTAGTTGCAGCTGTTGCTAATCCTATTGCCAGCTGTGTATCATTTGTAGCATAACTGAGGGTGCTCTTTCCACACCTTGAATGCTGTTATTTACCTAAGCCACAGATCTGAAGTTCAGTCTCCACTTGAATATGCACATGTGTATCACATCTTAGAAAATGGAGTACTTGGGTGGATAATAAGATGGTTTAATTGCATTCATTATCCTTATCATAGTTTGTCTCTGGGGAAAAGCTTCTCAATTTTCTGGATTGGCTTCAAGATACACATGGGTTTTATTTGTGGTTTTGTATTTAGTGGTTTAGTCATTCCTAATAGCTGTGCTTCTTCTTTTACTTATTTTTCACTTCACCACTGTGAATTGCTTATTTATTTTAAGGTTGTGAGATAATGGTGTATGAAATATTCCTCCCAACAGAAAAGACAACTGCCTTTGACCAAGAAGCATCTGAAGTTTCAGGGATATTGCAATATTGATATGTAACAAGTTGATATAAGTGTGTTTGGAACTGGAAGAGAAAATTTTCTAAATTGATAAAGTCAAGAATATCAAGACTATTTGGCATTTTTTTTTTTTAATAGCATCTGAAGGGTACCTAGGGTGTTTTGTTTGTTTCAGTGAATTGGTTAATTAGTCTAGGGAGGTAAATGGCTTTGAGTACTTTTTGGAAGAGCTGTCAACTCAAAGCAGGAAAATATAAGTCAATATTTCATTGTTGGTCTTATGACAAGAAGCTGGAAACAGTTTAGAGAGATTTCTTTTCACAAGAAGAGATGAAGGACAAGAACATGCAGAGCTGCCTTATTTTTCTAGAGTAGGACTGCTGTTATCACATAGAAATTAAATCTGTGTTCTTACTATTTTCTGAAACAAGTTGATTATTCAGTCGTTGTGAAGAGTAATCTTCATTATTTGTTATTAACAGGATAAACTATTTAAGGAAATAAACCAGTACATAGAAAATTGCATGTAATTTTTTAAACATTTCAGTGGGATGTTATGTGCACACAGTCTACAAATGATATTGATAATTAATTGGAATTTATTTAATTCCTATAAATGAAAATATTTGTGCTGATCTGAAAAGTAGTATTTTTTTTTCAATTTAGAAAGAGGAGAAAAAGGAGGTTGTTTTAAGATTTCTAATACATCCTGAAAATGTATTTTTTGCATTATACTTTTCATTCAGGTGTGCTTTTCAAGAGTTTTTTTCCTATATTTCTATTTTAGTTCAGTTATAACTTCAATCTCAGACAATTCTTTAATTTCACTTTTATTATTCTGAAGTTGTCATGATAATTATCTTCTCCAGATAAATTAACATCTCATTGAATAGTATAAACATACTTTTGTTCTTTATTAATTTTTAATGAAAAACTTAACTTTCCAACTCTATTTTTTTATATTTTATCGATTTTTCTCCAGGGATGGATCAAATATATTAAAAAAATTCATTACTGCTAGAAAAGAAAATTAACAAAAAGTGGTACTTGTTTAGTATGGAAGAATTCATGCCAGGTAAAGCTGAAGTCACTTAAGACTGTGCACTTGATACTGGCTTAAATAAAGACAATCATTTGGCAACTGTTCAAGTGAAAAAAATCTTTTCAGTTACTAACTGATATATCTTTCTTACCTTGTACATTGAGTTATAAAATGAGAATGCTTTTCCACAAAATTATTCTTACGCTATTTGAAATAATTTATCTTGCTTCAAATGTATATGAAGGAATAAAATTCAGCTAAATTTTGTGATGGGGAAAAAAAAAATTTAAATAGGTTGCTTAATAACAATCGTGATGAGTTCTAAAGTAGAAAAGTAGATTTTATTTTCTTTTAAACCTTTGTGATTTATTAGATTTTCTTTGAGCAACACTTAGATCTGGTTTTTTAGTTGGTGGTTTTTTTTTTTTCCTGTTACTTACGACATTGTATTGATTTATTATGTTACACATGTGCCCTTTCATAAAAAAAAATATATTGACTGATTAAAATTCAAGTGAGAAATTATAAGGATTAGTTTTTAAACTAATCTTAGAGTTCTGGGAAAAATTTTGGACTACCTATCATATTTACTCCCTATATATTCTATGGTTATGACCATATGGTCTTACGGATGCAATCGTAAGCTTTGAATTTGCATTCTGTTTTCAAGTGTGCTAAAATTGTACTGACACCTCATATAGCTTATTTAAGCAAAAGGCCTGCACATATGGCAAGCATAGTGTGAAGAACAATTTTGTAACTAGTTCTCATGCACAGTGTTGTACTGAGCTCAGTCAATCAACACCATCTTGGCAGAGTGGCAGAACAGAACCTGCATAGCTGTTATAGTCCATCAGTGTGTATTGTTTTACAATTTATAATTACTATTTTACTACTTTTATATAAAATTAATTCTTCATCTATATTTTCACTGCATGCTTAGGTTGCTCTTGGCCTGTTTTCCTTTCTAAATGTGGTTTAACAAGGCTGCCTGCTTCTGTTTGCCAGTCCCTCCTGAACTGGTTTGCTAGTATGTAGTGAAGGTGAAAAGTAAGGAAGTCTCAAAGGTTATTATGTTTGTACAAGAATTGTGAGGAAACTGATTAACAGGTTGAATGTGGGAGCATCACTGCTGTTACCATGAGGGGAGGACAGACAGGACAGGACACACATTCTGTATGTAGTAGCTAATCAACTAGTCACTGTAGTTTTTCTATCCTTTCAGTGCACAAATAGCTGCAGGCATGACACGTGCAATCTTTAGTTTAGTAGGGAAGTGGTAGAGATGTTGGGGTGCCAATGTCATTGTCATAAAAATGAAAACAAACACAAATCTGTAGAAAGAATAATTTAGATGTTTTTCTCTGTGAAACAACTTGTTTGTGCTTTGTTTTTAGTGATGACTGCTGATGTACAGGTATCAAAAAGCCTCCTGTGCTTTCACTGTACACACCATGTAATTTTTAAAGAAAACAGGCTGACAGAATTGGCATGCTATAGCAAATTTTTATTTCCATCCTAAATAATGGGCTGGTGACCTACTTTTTCTTCTGAAAGACCTTCTAAGTATGTGTGCAAGATTTTTAGAATGAGATGTGTATCATAAAGAAAAAAATAAATGTATGTAACAGAACATAATGCTAGAGAAAGATTGAGGAAGGGGGCTTCAGTACTTATGAAAAGCTCTAGGAATATGTCATTTGCAGGCAGAGAAAGGTATATTATATTGGGGGAGTAATTTGTCTGTGTATGGTTTGCCTTCCAAGACTGACTTCAGCTGCAGTAAAACACATCTGAGAGAATGTCTCAGCTATCCAGTTCTGGAACCTTTTCATCTGTTGTGAGGCAATAGAGAATACTGGAACAGTAGGTGTAACAATGCTCTGAAGTTCCTGGGAGGCAGAGCTAGAATTTAAGCTTCACAAGCTGAAAAGGTCTCCAGGGTCCAGCATGAGGAACAGAACATTTACCCAAAAATAATTTTTGCTGTAGAGGCTGACTGTAGCTTTTATATTTGATGGAAAGAAGTAAGCACCTTGTCTGGCCTGCTGTCAATGTCTGTTTCCCTCCACTGACCCCAAAGATCATCTAAATGACTAGCTGCTGGAGACATTTTAAAGGTATAAATATTGTCAGATTAATCCATCTTCAATCTATTCAGTAATTTCATGGAGACTGAAAGTGTGTGTGTAAACATAACCCTTATCAGATTCTATTTTCCAAACCTTTTGAATGTGCTAATAATTGTAACAATATTATGAGTAAATTCAGATACTTAATAAGTTTATATTTTAAAAGTGCCTTACTAAGATGAACACAGTAAAAAATGTAGGAACCTTAATGGCAAGAAAATGAATTCTTAGGAGAATCTGATAAATTCACTCAAATTTATTTTTTGTTAAGATTTGTACAAGTATTTTCCATTGTTTCAGTAGAACTCTGAGATATTAACTCAAGTCTCTGTGGTGATGAGTTGTATGAACCCACAGGGGGGGTACTGTAATGTAGCCTGGTAGTTCTATATACTTAATAAAACCAGAATGAATCTAGACTTTGATCTTACTTTTTTTTTAATGGAAGAACAATATTTTTTGATTTTTCGTGTACTTTTTGTTTATGTTTTCTAATCAAAATTTCACTTTTTGATAGTTTTCATGGTCTTGGGATAAGAGCAGTACTTCTAATATGTTACTGGTTTTCACATGGTATTCACTATCTTTGCAGTCCTTAAGATGAAAAGCATATCCTTTACCATGCAGATGAAAGTTACTCTGTATTGCTGTATTATTTTCCAAAAAGTTTTTACTCCATTATGAAAAACAAAACAGCAAAACAGTAACAAATTATCATCCTATAATTTTTGTCCATAGAAAATTAAGAAATACTTCAGCAAGAATGTTATGCTTAATAACTAATCTAGTTTTTGCTCCTACTTGCTAGTGGTATTCTGGGAGCACAGGAATAGAAAGACAGGAGATATCCTAAACAGCAATTCTTACTACAACTCAGACTGCTAATTGAAAAAGAGAACCAAATATGTTATCTCTTTACAGTCATCATACCTGCAGAATTATTTGGAATTATTCTGATTAGAAGCTGTGTGCTCTTATTTTGGAGAAGATAACACCAGTTCCAAGGTGCATAAAGATTTTAGGGGGACTAGGCAAACATGGCATTTTGGATGTCAACAATGACAAATAAATTTGGAACTAGAAAGACAATGTGTAAGTAGCTAACCTAAGTATTAATTTAAATGCCTATTGAAAACGTGACTTTTGAAAATGGGAGAGAGTTCAGTGAAGCAGGTGATGGTGATGACAATTTTTGCAATGCTTTTTCCCAAGTTTTAATAATTTTTATTTTACATAACAGTTTTAGTAAAGTTGGCTGCTAAACCCACGTTACCTACATTAATGAAAGAATGCAAAGAGCACAACAGTTTAACTCAGAATTATCAGCATGCTGTCTATGTAGTGTGGGAGTATATGTTATAAAATGTGTGTAGATGTGAACTGTAAACAGAAAACAGTTTGTTTGGCTCAATGCTTGTCATGTGATTTCAGAAAAGGAAACAGTACAATGAAAAAAGTGTTCTCTGCCAGATGACAGTCACTGGTTGTATTCTGTGCCCTTCTTGTACACACATCCTTCACAAACCAGACTTACAGTCAGGCTGATGTGATAATTCCTTGCTTTACTGTAATATTTCATATCCAAGAGGAGGCAGTCACATAATCAGCTCACAACAGAATAATCCAGGTAACTGCAATTGCTGTAAAGCTTAATATAGAATTAAAAATACTTAATGAGTACTGAAGTCTTGGCGGTTTATTTCTTCCTTAAATTGTGCAGTTCTCACACTTTTGCAAAGTGTGTGTAAAATGTCACAGGAATTGAGAAGTGTCAGTAGTTTGCTGGGTACAGAAAAACTTCTTTATGCTTTGAAGTTCCCTGAGTGCTTGTGCAGCACTTTGAAAAATTCCTTAACGACTGAGTAGCAGTTCTTAAACTAGTGATTTGGGAGTCCCCTGCTAGCACACTAATGATTCAGACAGCAGCATTAAATCAGTTGCTTCAGTTTAAGTACTTCTCGAATGTACATAAAGTCTCACTTTATTGGGAATTGAACTAACTACCTGCAGTCTGAAAAGCAATAAGTTGTGCACTTAAGCAAAGGTGAATTACTAATAAAGAGAAAGCTTTCTCCTGTATGTGCTTTTTGAAAGATGTTAGCTGTTTGGGTAGAAAGGTGGTACAGTAGTTGTTGAAGCTTCACTTGGGTCCTACCAGTCCTTGGAGAGACCTTTTTAACAATTCTCAGGGAAAAAAAGGCTCACAGAAATACCATGATAAAGGCTTTTGGAAGACAGAAGAGGCAACACTTCAACAATGTTTCACAGATACATGAAATTCCCCTTATCTATTCAGCAGCTGCGCTCTTTTTTCTGACAGTGACTTTAGAATAAAATGAGAACAGTACTATCAGTATAGAGTCTACCTTCTGCATATGTTGATTTCCTACAAGTTTTATTTAAATACTATTAAAAGCCTCCTTGAATGCGTAGTTTTGTGAATTTTTGTCCCATGGGTTACACTGCTGAGAAGACCATTTAAGAAATACTTTATCTCTTTTAAATTTTATTGTTCTCAGTCCATACCTATAAGCAGAAGGTCAGCCAGAAATATCAGGAGCACTGCATGGATGAGCTAGGATCTTCTGAACCAACTCAAACAAAAAAAGGAAACATACAGAAGGAGGATGCAGGGACAAATGATCCGTGAGGAATATAGAGGCAGTGAGGGTTTGAGCCTGCAGAGATGCTGTTGGAGGGACAAATCCCAAATTGAACAGAATCTGGTCAGGGATATCAAAAGATAATGAGAAGTATTTCTGTGTGTACATAGGTGATAAAAGGAAGAATAGGGAAAATGTGAGCCCACTGCTGAATGAGGCAGGCAACCCAGTGATGCAGGGCATGGAAAAGGCTCAGGTTCTGAATTCCTCTTTGTTTTAACTGGCAAAACCATCCTGAAAAATCTCAAGTACTGAAGACAGGGAAAAGCCTGGTCCAAGGAAGATGTACTCATGGTGGAAGAGGATCAGGTCAGCAAGTATTTAAGCAGACTGGACATACATAAATCCATGGGCTGTGATGCAAGGTCACATTTGACCAAACTGATAACCTTACATGAGAAAATGACAGTCTTGGTAGATGAGCGTAGACCAGCAGGCAGTCAGCAAGGTTACCTAGATTTCAGCAAGGCTTTTGACAGTCTTTCATCTAAGATCCTTGTAGAGAAGCTGATGAAGTATGGGTTGGATGAACAGACATTGAGGTGGACTGTAAACTGGCTAAAGGCCCAGACCGTGGTAGTCAGTGGTATTAAGTCTACTTGGAGGTCAGTAGCAAGCAGTGTACCCCAGAGGTCAACACTGGGTCCACTCCTTAACATCTTCATTAATGATTTGGATGATGGGGCAGAGTGTAACCTCAGCACGTTTGTTGACGCAACACAGGGAGGAGTGGCTGACAGGTCAGAGGTTGTCATGATGTCCAGACGAACGTGTACAGACTGGAGAAATGGCCTGACAGGAACCTCATGAAGCTCAACAAGGGTAAATGTGAGGTCATGCACCTGGGGAGGAATAAACTGAGGTACCAGTGTGTGTGAGTGGGCTGATTAGCTGGAAAGCAGCTTGGCAGAAGAGGAACTGTGGGCCCTGGTGGACACAAAGTGAAACACAAAGAAGGCTGATGATGCCCTGGGCTGCTTTAGGAGTGTTGTTATAGTTAAGTTGTGTAACGTGTGCAATAGATTTGGATAACCCAAATAAACAGATCAATATAAAGAGGTACAGATAGATACAAAGCAATACAAAGCCAGCAGATGAAAGGATGCAGAGCTAACAGGTAAAGCCCGGCTGGCAGAAAGGAACACACAGAAGATTCTATTGGTCACAGAAAGCATTGAATAACAGAATGTTTCTTCAGAAGTAAATGCAAAACTGTCTTAAAGTTGAATTAAGATTTTTTTCTCTTAAAAACTATTTAATTTAGTGGGTTTTTTTTAATTTACATTGATTTAAGTTACTTTTTTTTAATGGTTTATGTATATAGACATACCTTTATCTCTTGGTATAAAACTACTTGCCTCCTAAAACTTAAATATTGCGTCTTATCTTTCTGACTCTGTCCTAACCTGTCCATAGTGGTATTGAGAATGCTTCCCAGACCATCAATGTAATTTTCTTGAAAAGAAATCAGAACAAAGTCTGAGTCTGTGTGTGCAGATGCTGTCCCAAACTGAAAAAGAGAGAAGGTAGGCTAGAAGAGGTAACGTAATCTCAATTTCTTTTCCTTTTCCTTGGTCAGTTGGAGAAATAACAGAGTGTACATTTGTAATATTAGTAATATTAGCAGAAAGTGGAGAAATCTTTCTTCCCAGATGTATGTTTTCTTCAGTGAGTGCTGTGTTCCAGATTTATTGGAGGAGGCATTTGTAAATTTCAGAAATCCGAAACCATCCAATGCCATTTAGATTTTCTGAATAGTGTACATCTCCTTTCCTGGAAAGAAGAGAAAGAAAATTCCAAGCAGAAGAAATGAAGCAAGTGAACTTGCCTTCTCTTACAGAAAATGTCTTTCACCTGAATTTCTTTCAAATAAAACAAGAGCAATTCCCAATACAGGCAGGATGGCATGCTTATTATAAAATACAAGAATTTCATGGGTTCTGATTCACTTTCTCACAGTTTTAGGCATTATGTGATGTTTCTAATGGAACAATGTATTGCCACAGGCTTGTCAGTTTTTTCCTCCTTTGAATATGTCTTTTTTTTTTTTTAATCAAATTTCAGATTTGACTTAATAAACATTTAGGCCTTGAGTACGGGCTTTTTATCTGTCACAATAGGCAGTCATCTTTTGTTTGTAGCACGTTTCTGATTGTGGTATGCTGAAATTCCAAGGATAGTTATTTAGTATCACCCTATGAAAGCTCCAGCAAGAGTCTGACCCACTCATAAAGCAAACAAAGGGAATAAAAACCAAGGAAAAAATATATTCCTGTTCACATTTGATAGGTTAGAAAACTGAAGCAAAATCTGCAAAACTAGTCATGATCATACAGCAGTAAATGATTTACCAGGCTATTAATCACTGAGTTTTCTCACCTCAAAATTGTGTTTCAGTTGACAGAGAAGACTTTTCATTTTTTCTTTACATTTTTACTTACTGTATTTTTGAAATCTAAAGAACTCGCTTTAGGAAAATAAAATATTTTTCTGATATTCTCCTAGTGCAAGAACTGTTGTATTCCCTTCTCTTTCCTTTTGCTCCTAAGACAGGCACAGGCTGCTCTGCTCTCCTGATACACAGACAACTGCGGTCAGCACTGTACATTACATAAAGCTTTCAGCTGTTTCAAGTCCTTTCCTTCAAGTCACAGATTGTTTTCAACATAGAGTCAATTTGTGGGAAATCAAAAATTGTTTTCTAACCTCACTGAACAGTCTGAGACCTGATTACATTTTATGAGGACAAGATGTACGTCAGCATGTCGTTTAAAATATGCTGTGAGACCTTCTGTGAGCTCAGAAATTGTCTTCTAAGTCATGGCTTAAAAAAGGTGTTTGCTTCCTTTATCTTGGGTGTTTCTTTCTATAGAGTGAACAACAGGACTGCTCTTTCAAGCAGTCTGAAGGAAAGCAGAGCTTTTGCCTCTGTGTATCCAAGGGAAAATATATGCCATCACTCTTGATTTTTTGACAGGAAAATAAGCTCATACCAGTTTTTGCTTTCACTATCATTCCCTGAAGAAAATTTATGATGCTGCTATGGTGAATCTAAAGCTGTTCATCTGCTTTCTATTTTGTCATGTTTCTTCTTAATACAATTGTATTGCACTTGCTTGTGTATTTGCCTTTTAGTAAGTCTGGTTTTCTCTTCATGCTAGATATTTAGTTGTGTCCTTTTGATTCTATAAATTAAAATGTCACTGCAGGCAGAAGCCCCAGACTGAAATGAGAGTAAGTAATGGTTAGCCTAATCTTGAATTTTAACAACAGAGTGTATTTTTGTCAGAAAATGAAACTTTGCTAAAGCAAACTCTACTGAGTTTGCTCAAATTTTGTTTTGGGAAGCTGTGCAATGTTCTGATAATAGCGATATTGCATGTTCTTACTTTTATCTGACTTCCTTATTAAGGGCTTAAGGTATGTAAAAATTGATGGTAGTGTATCTACATACGTGTGAATGAAATTCTACTTTAAATAGTAAAATATATTTTCTTTTTTCTCTTTTTCATCTCATTAAATGAAAACTATTTTTTTAATGAATTGAGATCAGTAGTTGAGTTGTACTGCATGTATGAGAATATGTTCCATTTACAGTGAGTTGGAAACAAAATCACTAGAAACCATTTGGGGTTTTGTGCATTGGAAGGTTAATTGGTAAGACACAGCTATGATCTATTTCAGCCAGAGATCTAGATAACTAATTTAGTATGTCTTCCTTGTAAATTAGATGTAATACTTTAGTACGTGAAGGGTCACTTTTTCCAATGGAATTCTAATGTGATCTCTGAATGCTGTTTGCCAATTTATATATATGGGTAAGTACTAGTGCTAATGACTTTAGGACGGTTCTAGTAAATTTTGTCATCATTACAGATATGTGAACAATGTTGCCTATGCCCATATTATATTTCCAGTTTTTTTACTTTCAGAGGACATTTGGATAGAGCATGAGGAATTGTTTTGATAGTATGGACTTCAATGGTTAGTTTATTTTAAGCAAAATATTTAAGTGAAAATGGGATTTAGCATTCATTCAGATTTCATTCTGATCTTGAAATCATAAAAATATTAAATTATGAATAAAGTAAAATAAAGATGTATTTAAATCTAGAGGTGACATTTTTAATTCCCTCTTTTGAATTAATGTGTGAACAGCAAAATGCTATTAAGCACTAAAAATTTTATAAGTCCTTTATTTAGAAGGAAAAACAGTATATCATTCATGTTTATTTCCTGTTTGAATAGAATATAGAATTGTTTAGGTTGGAAAAGACCTCTAAGATCATCAAGTCTAACTGTTAACCCAGCACTGTCAAATGCACCACTAAACCATGTCCCTAAGTATCACATCTACACATCTTTTAAACATCTCCAGGGATGGTGATTCAACCACTCATTTGCATTTCCTTCCTTCACTCTTTAGTTCCTTTCTCCTTTGCACACCTTTGAATATAAATTTGAGCCTGTATATGGGAACAAATCAGAAAAATCAACACTGCTTTCCTCTCCACAAATAGGAGTGGTAGCAGAGAGAGAATTGTGGCCAAAATCTGAGGCAGAATTCTGGCTGCATTTCATTCTCCTTTCAGTGAATAACTGCATTGCTCTTTTCTGATGGTACACTGGTTCCAAATAATTCATATCATACATTAATCCAATATAAAGAAAAATAATTATATCAAAAATTGGAAGAAAAGAATTGGATTCTAACAGATCTAATTTAGCTGAAAAGAACACCTCAGAAAAAGTGTAGGACTTTCCTAACTAATTTCTGTGAATCAATATGTATGTAAGGCTCTAAAGCCTTAAACTTAATACTTTAAAAATAATATTTTTAATAGTTTCAGGGTTTGATTTCTACTCAAAATGTTTTTATCAATTCACTTGATTACCAGACAGCTTTTCTCTTGATCTATTTTGTACATGGTTTTCAAGAACCTCTTATATTCATGTATCCACTATAGTGATATAGTTGCATTTATATCCACCAACATTTTGGCACTGATTTAATATATTTAAACTTAGTTGGTGTAGTGATATAGTTAATTTTCATGTTTTATAAGTATTTCTATGGATCTTTACAGAAGCAGATATATGAGAACAATCTTTTAAGAATGCCTTTTCAGAAGTGAATATGAAGACTAGATATGGTGAAATGAGTACTTCTTTGCTTCGTTTGTTTTTCTTAGTGGAGAGAAATCTGCTAAATATTTAAGGATTCAGTAACAGTGACAAGTAAAAATCCTGAATGTTGCATTCATTTCCGGTAAAGGAATAGAATTAATGGCAGTTCTCCATCTCGTAGTCCATGTCCATACAGATGTTAATGCCTCATAAATATCAGATGATAGGCAGGTGAGATTTTCCCTATTAAGTGCATGTCCTTAATTATACAATCTAAAATAAGGGGAAAATTTTTAAAAGGGCATCACAGGTTATTTAACTTGCAGGCATTTTCCTCAGGAAAGATAGGTATCAAGTAAGGCTGTGTTTTCTAGTTACTTAGGCTCTATGGAACTAGAATTGTAAGCAATAATTGTGAATGTGTTCTGAGATCAAAAGAGGTGATTATCTCACTGTATTCAGCATTGGTGCAGCCTCACCTTGAGTAATGTGTGCAGTTCTTGGTCCCACAGTTTAGGAAAGATTTGAAGGGTCTTGGATACATTCAGAAGAGTGCAACTAAACTGGTGAAAAGGCTGGAAGGAATCACATACAAGGAAGGAGCTGCTGAACACTTTGGCCTTGTCCAGTTTGGAGAAAAGAAGGTTAAGTAGCTCTCTCCAGCTTCCTGAGGTAGGAAACAGAAGAGGGAGATGTTAATCTCTTTCCTGTGGGAATCTTGGGAGTGGTTGCCAGGGGAGGTTTACACTGGGTATTGGAAAACATTTCTTTATCTAGATGGTGGCCAACCACTGGCATAGGCTTCATAGAGAGGTGGTTAATGCCCCAAAGCTGTCAGCATTGAAGAGGCATTTGGACAATGCCCTTGCTTTAGCTTTTAGTCAGTCCTGAATTGGTCAGACAATGGGACTAGATGAGCATTGCAGGTCCCTTCCCATTGAAATGCTCTCTTCTGTTTTATTCTAAAACTATGTTCATTAGTGCTTTTATTGTCACATAAATTAGTGAATAATGTCAAGCTTAAAATATGGCAGGTTTTACCCTAGATATGTTTAGACGTTTCTTGTAGTACCATGGTCTTATTGTAGTGGGAATTTAATTGAATATGTCTGCTGAAAAGTGACAAGCAAAGTTTAGTCCTGAAAGCATTACTGTTTGGGGTCTAGGGTACCCAGTGCCTCATGTTACATTTGAGTGTAAAAAGTGTTCATTAGGTTGGCTGAAAATATATTTCTAGAGTGCAAATTCAAATATTCTCTAAGTCCTTCTAACAACATCAAAATACTCTGCTGTAAGAGGAAATAAATGGAAAGAATAAATTACAGCCTCCCTGGACTTAGAAAGGGAAGTATTTTAAGTGTCTTCGCACTCCTTTGTGTCTAGTTCAGCTCTGTGTTTAATGAAAAGCAACTTATAAAGGAAAATAAGAGAAAGAAAAATTATGCTGATAACAGTAAAAACATAGATATGAAGCACCTTGATCCTTGTTTTCACATGGAGCATTTTAATATGAACTTTGCTCTCTCTAGCATTAGTAAAAGAATTAATAAGCAGTTCAACTAGAAATATTTCTATTTAACAGATGTAAAGGAAAAATAATGTCAGAAATTAAGAAAAAGAGTATGTATAGTCAACCAGTTTATATTTCACATCACTTCAGCTTAAAATCCTCTACAGTTTTGTGAGGGTACTGTTTTGAACATAGGCTATAGTTCAGGACATTATCCTGTAAATGCATTTAGACTGATAAAGTGTGCCAAATATCTCTACCTATCATTGGTTAGCACCTGTCATTGACCAACAGGTGTTTGAAGGAATTTTCATTCCCTTTTGTTATTTTGTCTTCTCTTTAATGACATCAGACTGTTTTGGTTTTAAGATACTTTTTTTTCTTTGATTGGTTTTGTTTTGTTTTGTAATATAGACATCTAAGTGATGCCAATGCCACCATATAAATGCAGTTCTTCTGTGTTGGTGCTTAAGCTCTTCTTCTCTATCCTTTGCCCCAGGTCGTTATGAGACAAGCATTGTGGAGCAAAATTATTTAGTTTCTTGCCTCCAGAAAGTGAAGTGTTTTTAGTTTTGCCTTGAATTGTTTAAGATCAAGTAATTGATCATTGATTTTAGATTATAGGTAAGCAATAGCTGAAGACTTGAGGAGTAAGCTGAAGGCTTTAGTCATTGTCTCTGTTGTCTGCAAGTTTGCTTTTTTTTTCTGTAGGTAAAGATATGCCAAGATGTTATGAGTTTTAATCTCTTTAGAAGCACCAAGAGAAAATGAAGATTTTAAAGCTGTCTTCTCTTTTCTCGTGGTTAGCTTGGGGAAATCCCTTTCATCTGCAATTGTACTGCAACACAAAAAACAGTAGCTAATAGTCCACACTCACAATGTTTAAACAGAGCTTGAAATGAAATTACAGCAGTAGCTAGTGAGGCTAGTAAGACCTCACAATATCGAAATAATAAAACAGTAGTTAATTGTACTCCCATTGTCTGATTAACCTGGTTATCTTCTGGCTGTTTTGTTGTTTTGAGGGCTTGTTTTGGTTTGGTTTGGTTTGGTTTTTTGTTTGGTTTTTTGTTTGTTTGTTTTTGGTTTTTTGTTTGTTTGTTTGTTTGTTTACTAGACATAAATTTATTATTAATTTAGTCCCTCTGTTTTTATTCATAATATTGTTTCCAATTTGGAAGCCCTAACCTGACATTTCACATGACACAAGACAGTGGAAAACCTGTAAAATAAATTATTTTAATTTTTCTTTTTACTGAAACCTGTGAATGATGGTTTCCGAGAATATAGTCAGTACCACAATGACAGTTGAACTTATGTGTCTGTACCTCATAGCACAACGTAACTGACCCAGTTCAGTGGTTTTGTTGTTTTCTTTTTTTTTTTTTTTTTAAATCATTTCACTTAATATGTGGTTGGTGGCAGAAATTTCCCATAAGGGAGCTAGGGCTCTAAATGTCACTAAAATTCAAGTTCTCTAAATGTTAGGGTGCAATTTGATCAGTGATTCTTTTAACCTTGCACACAATTGTGCACTACATCAATGAAGTGACCAGAGAAAGGAAATCACAATCTGTCAGTTTCCAAGGGCAAACTCTTTCTGATAGTAAATATGGACCTTTAAATGTCCAGAGGGGCTAGATTAAATCCAAGGATTTCTTTCAATCTAATATAATTAAGAATAATTTATATTTTTCTTTAAATGTTTGGCTAATACAGGTGTTTGTTGTACTGAAATTGTGTCTCTTAAGGCAAGTAGAGTAGAAAAGGTTAGTTTTCAAAGTTTTGAACAAATACATGAACACAAAGATGCTGACATAGTGGAAGCCTTTAAAATACCAAAACAGACAAACAACAACCAACCAAAGTCAGGAGAAATAAAATCAGAAAAAAAAAAATAGCAGACCAAAATAATTGGGCATTTTCTCAAGTCTCAGCAAACAACATAAAACTAATAAATTTGATGAAAATACTCCAACTACTGTGACAATAGAAAGATGTAAGGATTTCTGTGAGACTAGAAACTACTTTTAAATGTGTGTTCTTGTTCCATGAAATCACTCTTTTGAAGCCTTTTACTTAATGTATCTAAATAAGAAAAAGAAAGTTGTGAGTATGCAGACTTTACTGCCACTTTTCACCTAAATATTGATTAAAAGATATATCCTCCAAGCAAGAGTTATTTTTACCACTGTCATGCCATTATCTTGTTTTCAATGTACCATGAAAATGTTCTAGCACTCAGATGAAAATAGACTTTGGTTGAGGAGACATCAGTTAATCTTGAAACTTGTAAGTCTGGAAAATTCTTCTCAAAAGGAGAAGTAAGAAAAATTGCATGACACTCCATTATATTACCATTTGTAAAAGTCATACAAAACCCACAAGTCATGGCTACTCTGACCTATAAACAGCTATAAATCAAGATTTGCCTTAATGGTAGTGGTGTGATTATTTTAATTTTGTGAATTATAAGTACACAGTCTCCAAGTTCTTCAAGAATCTCGAATGCTAGCATAATATATGCCATTTCTTGAATATTGTTGTGAATGATGGATGGCTTGTCTTAGTTTCCGTATCATGAGTTGGCTTTTATGTATTCAAACACAGGTGTGTGATTGTAGAATTTTGTTTTTGATAAATACTCAAGTAAAAGACTTACAAGCAACTATTGTCAGAAATTAGATTCCTGACTTCTTTCTGATTAACTACATTGCTGGCTTGTGGGAACAAATGAAGCTCTGATGAACCCTTTTTAGTTGTTTTCCATTTCTGTTTTGGCTTTGTGTAGCTTTTATTACTTTCATTTACTTTCATATTACTTTCATACTCTCTTCGTTAGTTTCTTCCACACATACCACAATCATCTTCCAAAGCTGAGTTCACTTAGATTTGTTATATGCACATTCCCTTCAAGCAAACTGTGTTCTGTGCTGTTTTTATTATAATAACTTGTTTGTGTTGGTACAGATACATGAATTAATTTGAAGAAAGGAACAACTTGCAGGATGATTAAGATAAGAGGAATATTTTAAAATGAAACTGAGAAGTTCAATACAAATGAAGCTAAAAATGCAAATGGCAATTTGTTTTTTATTAATGTCTGTTGTTTTCATTCAAGTTAATGATAAAGTTGTTACAGAATCACAGACTGGTCTCTTCATAATGAAAAAAATATTTGTGTAATAATACTGATTTTTTTTTCCCCAAAGAGTGTGATAACCCATGGTTTCTATTTCTAACTAATATTTCTAAAATTGCTTAAAATTGGTAAAAATTTTCTGAGAAAACTTAAAACATTCTAACAATCATAGTGACTTCAGTGTTTTGTCTCTGATTTCTCTTTATAGCATCTGCTGCTTCTTCACTGCTTATACCCTCCATGTGCACTTCTGAAAATTTGTAATGAGTGGCTAGGGGCCATGCTTCCTGAATTTTACATGGTTATTGAAATAAAGTAAAAACATAATAACCTTATTTGGTTTTTTGGGTTTTTTAAATTCTTCTCAGTAAAACAAAAATTATAATGATGTGTAAGAGTGGGAAGCATGACAATTCAATAGCTACTCTTAATGTGGTTTACGTAGAGTCATAGAATGTTAAATGTTTGTAAGGGACCTTAAAGATCATCTGGTCCCAACACCTCCCACTAGACCAGATTGCTCAAGGCCTTGTCCGTCCTGGCTTTGAACATTGCCAGGGTTGGGGTATCCACAAACTTCCTGGGCAACCTGTTCCAGTGTCTCACCACTCTCACAGTAAAGAATTTCTTCCTAGTATTTAACATAAATTTCTCCTCTTTTGGTTTGTACCCATTGCCCCTTGTCCTGTCACTACAATTCCTGACAAACAGTCCCTCTCTGCTTCTCTCTAGGCTCTCCTCAGTTACTGGAAGGTTGCTATGAGGTTTCCACGTAACCTTCTGTTCTCCAGGCTGAACAGCCCCAACTTTCTCACCCTGTGTTCATAGGGAAAGTGCTCTAGTCCTCTTATCAACTTGGTGGCTCTCCTATAGACTTGCTCAAACAGTTCCATGTCCTTCGTAGGCTGGGACACCAGAATTATATGCAGTTCCCCAGGTGGGGTCTCACAAGTGCAGAATAGAGAGTGTTAATCACATTCTTCAACTTGCTGGCCATGCAGCCCAGGAATCCATTGGCTTTCTGGGCTGTGAGCAGAAATCTGACTGCCATGGTTTTTCAAAAATGATACATATTGGCTTAGCAACTTTGTCTGCCAGTTCCCTCAGGACCTGCAGATGAATCTCATTGGGTCCCAGGGACTTGTGCATGTTCAAGTTCCTTAGTCACGAACCTGGCCTCTCCTACAGTGGTCTTAGGGTTTTCATTCTCCCAGTCCCTGCATTTGCCTTGCTTGACTTGGGTGGCATGGTAAGAGCACTTGCTGCTAAAGATACATAAAGAACATATCTTTATGATATTGTTCTTTTTCTAGAACTTAAATGAGTACATAATTTTAGACTCTTGAAAGTTTGTTGTAAACAATGTCGACACATTTTATTTTAGGAATTTGTGAAATCATAGTTACTTACACATCTGTTGAAAATCTGCTAATATTTGCCTGATTAGAATATGTTTATATAGTGCTCTATTTATGAGCTTCCTTGCTGATTGCATTTTAAAAGAATGTCTCCCTGCACAGATGACATTCAGTTTTCTAATTTGCTTTTAAAAAGGTAATCCTTTTTAGAGATTTATTTGCTTAAGATAATGAGGTAGGATTACAGAGGAATTAACTGCAATGCTATTAAGTCTTGGTTTTTTTTTTTTTTACTTGGGTCTAGCCTTATGCTTTCAGTTTGAAAGTAAGCTGAGATTTATTTTTCCTAGGCTACAAAACAAATTCAAGACCAGAAGACAAAAAGGTGGCTGAAGTAGTAATTCTCCAGAAGAATTAAGGCACCAGTGTCTTTGAGGTATATTTGTTTTGGAAATGTTGTTAATTATTTATTAATCTTGCTGCTATGTATGAGAGTAATGGTGAGTGCTTTTGAACATTAGTGACTATTTCACATCTTCAAATGTAATTCATTTGAAAGGAAACTCCAAAATATATTTTTTATCTCTCTCTCTCTCTTTTTTTTTTTTAATAAGCATGGAGAATTAGTTGTAGATGTGTTTCTGTTTCATTTGACATTGTCTTTCTGTCTAGAAAATTAGATACAGCCACATGCAAAGTATGGTTCTGTGTTCTTTCTGACTTATCAGTTACCACTTGCTTTATGTGTTGTAGGTACTGAGAAAAATTTCCAAATAAGAATGTTCAGGAAAACTTTGTAAAAAAATTTGCATGCAATACAGTTTACTGTCTTTTAAATAGGTACAAGAAACATTTCTATCAGCTAGGTGTTATAGAGCATCTATCTAATTAAATTATGAATAACTCCATAGGGGAGACGATGGAAAGTCATCAGTAGATAGACTGATTAATGGAAGATAAACAAAGGAAATATATCACTGTCTTTCCACGAGTTTAAAAATAGCCTATTTAACACTGTTTTTCAGTTGCAAAATGTTTGAACTCAGTAAACTGGATTCCACTTTTGTGAGGAACTAAATAAATGGAGCTGATTTCATGTTAGGTCTAGTTGTCACTTAGCATGTTCAGGAGCTTAAACCTAGCAAATTATGTTCTTCATATATTCAAAAAGTGCTGGGGCCTGGAAAGCGTTATTTCTATTACATTTGGGAAATATTTATGTGTAGTTCAACTTTCCTGGAAAGCCTTCCAACCCTAGTTTTCTCTTTCATTCAATGTATTGAGTTTCAAAGAATAAAGATTTTTCTCTTAAAGGAGTTATTTTCTCACAACAGTGATATTGAAACTTCTCTATCTTTGATTACTTCAATACTCACTTGAAGTTGCCTTCTTTTTGCAGGAGGTACATCTCACCAGCATAGACTCTTGTCTCTTCTACACTCCCATCAGATATGTGTAATTTTGTTCACATTTGACCTGATAGAAAAACTATGTAAAAGTTTTGGCTAGTGACACAAATTTCTTGTGGTTTGTTAAGTAAGGCAAGCCTATAGTGTGATGCACAGATTTTGTCCAAAAATGTATTTTCTACTTAAAAATAAACAACTAAAAAACACAAACACAAACTGTTAGTTTCCTCCTCCTTCAAAGACTATATTTATTTTAGTTTTCTTTAAAAACCACATACCTGTTCAAGACTGTTGACCTCTAGGATTCTCTTCTTTTCCTTTGCTTTAGATGTTTAGAGGTTCAATAACAGGTTTGAAGCCTTTGGGATTGAGAAGTTGAGTTCTGTATAGTATCTTTGTATAACATCATTCACAATGAATAGATTCAGAATACCTTTTTGCCTCCTACCATTTTAACCAGAAATACCTCTCTTTTATTGTCAGTCTTTTTTCCCTGGAGAAATAATATTTGAAGTACTGTAATATATGACAAGAGAAAAATCAACAAATACCCACATGTTTAGCATATTATTCTCTTATCTGTCAGCATACCTAAATTTTGTATTGGAGAAAGGAATTTGAAACTGTTGTTGAACTTTTATAAGACTCTACACACGTGCCAGAGACATCTGGGAAAAATGTTTTTTGATAATTGAAAAATCTCCTTTTCATTTCCTGACTCCCATACTTATTCCTTGGGACACAATTTGTCTTGCAGATTGTATTTGATTTACAGTCTAAGGATAAAAGCTCATCGTATCAGTGTTAAATACATGTAGCTTTTGGAAGCATGGTAAGACAATATTTTTATATTGAGCCATGAGAAAAAATTTGTAAAGAAAAATAGATCTCACTTTACTGAGTCTCGCTGAAGCAAAACACCAATTAAAATACTTAGTAATTTTTAATCACAAATTCAGATGTATTTGTGACATTGATATATTTTTGCCTAGCCTGATCCCTCAGTGTTCACATGCAGTATTAGTTATTATCTAGGCTTTTATGAAATCTTCACTTTCTCTCAGTTATGGAGAAATAATTGTAAAACAGCCAGCAAAAAGTAATATATTATGAGGAAAAAAGAAACAAAACATATGTGCCCTTTCTCATTCCATCTGTCAAATTATTTAATCTTATTCAGTTTAGTATTTCTATCATTTCTGAGGGTTATGTGATGGACATCTGATTTCAAATGGATTTCAAATGGATTATTTAATCTGCAGTTCAACATTTCTGACATTTTATATGGTTTTAGAGGTTAGCCAAGTGACTTCAATTTACTTGATCATGGTAGTTTCCATGGTAAACATAGCCCTTGGTGGCAGAGAAGACTCTAACTTTTCCATGTGAGGACCATTATATTTTATAATAATCAGAAAAAGGGAGAGCTAGTTTTTGTAACAAATAATTGGTGTGTGTGTGTATATATATATA
>VZRZ01000477.1:379921-391725 GCA_013398175.1 Climacteris rufus | reverse complement strand
ATATACATGTATATATTCTTTCTCAGAGACTTCACTTTAGAGTATAAAAAATGTTATGGTTATCTGAAGCTGTACTTTAATACCTTCTCCTGTTCATGTAGGCCTTCCTGAGCAAGCAGTGCAAGGAACTACTAACAAAGTTCGTGCTGGTGTGTTTGAAATAGCCTGTCTTATTGATTTAATAAACCTTAATGAAATAACTAAATGAAAACTTGCAAATGCTACAGAGGCTCTGTACCAGATGAGTGAAACTTTTGTTTGTATCTTTGTGTTTATATTACGTTGTTCCAGGCCTAATAGTTCAACTTAGATTTGTCTGTTCCAAACCTAGATATCTAATTTTTCTTCTCTGATGAAGTTATCTAATCTTCCCAGTGCTCTTATGCATATTTTGCCTTTAGATATGGTTATACACACATAAAGCATGTGTACAATTTTGCTAAGGTACCTAATGAATACTGTATTCTTTTGATGTCTTTACCTTTTAAAATTACTACATGAAAATAGTTTACACGTGCAGCACCCTACATTTTCATGTCTGTGTGAAAGTCTGACTTGATAAACGTAAATGAAAGTTTCAGAGCTACCTTGTCACAGATACATATTTATGATGGGGTTTAGAGAACTCTCAGCCTTCTTGCAAGGCTTAAATGCAGAACTGAGATTCAGTGGTGCTAGATTGTGGCCTTACTTTTCAAGACATAAAGTGAGAAATTAATTGCCTAAAGTAATGTACTTTTAGTCAAAATTGGGGTTTACCCTACTGCATTTTACTTCCTTGAAAATTTAGAAACATTGCAGATGGTTGGAGTGTTTTATCAAAAATAGTTGAAAAACATTTTGAAGCAAGAAGCTGTCTCAAGCTTACAAAAAAAATGCAGACTTAAATTTTGAATATATGAGCTTTTCAAGGTTTTCTACTCTGAAAATAATTTTAAAAACTGAAATTATATTGCAAAAAAAAATTCTGTTTCTCTGCCAAATAATTTCTGGCTTCAAAATCAGTATAAATGGATAGACATTATTCTCAGGTTTAGTAGGATTTGATTTTGTTTGAGATAAAAATGTAAAAGGCAGAAAAATTGATCAGAAATTGACCACCCTTTATGTCTTGAAAAAAGAAAAAAATATTTTGAGACCATTTTGGATTGATTATGTGGGTCAGAAAATTTTATTATTTTACTTGTGTGACAACCACAATACACAAATGTTCTTGGAAATCACGAATATAGCAGATATTCAACCATTTTGTCCAAATGTGTTGGAAGGATTTCAAGGCAAATTTCTAAACACTAGCTCAAAACTTAGTAAAAAGTCAGTCATTACTATGTTGGTCTGAACAAGAAACTGGTTTATTTAGAACCTCTCTGCAGTTTTCTTTTGTGCAATCGTTCTTGTTTAAAAGTACAAAACCTAGGTATTTTGTGAAATCAGTCTCAGCTTCATGTAGCCTATGTGCTCCCTTTTGGAGTCACAAAGAAAATCAGTGGATACTCATCGGATCATTTTCCATTGTAAATTCAGTGGCAGGTACTTCCACTCTAGAACTAAGCAGCTTAAGTACAGGTGAGGATTGCACGTGAAGTGTAACAGCATGATGAATTAGGAAGAAGGGGAAGAATTAGTTGTATTTATCACTTCAGTTGAGGGAAGTAGCATAAGATTCCAACCTGAAATAGCCAGGCTACCAACCTGCCAGTGTAGGGGAGTTGTACATTCATGCAGAAGCAGTGGGGCACAGCCTCACCACACTGGAGCTGAAGTAGCTCCCAAGGGCAGCCAGTGGTGATCCAGGGTCCTGACACTTGGCAGTGGGGCACTGTTTTGACTGGGCTCTGCTGCAGAACTGTACCTTTGGAAGCAGCTTGAGAGTGAAAGGCAGGCTTGTTTCTCACCTGCAAAGCACACACTGGGTGTGATCTGATCAGCAGAGGTCACTCAGTTTGTGTACTGTAGTTTGGTTCTAATTGGCTACTTCTGACATCTCCTAATATGCTAACGTTCACAGCGTTTGGTTTGGCTTATAAGGATTTATTTAAAACCTAACAGATCCAATAGGGCACTGAAATTCAGTCTTGTATTACCAGTTTTCCCTGGTGATTAGTGTTTTTTAGTTACTTCACCGAAATTGCAGGAAGTGAAAAAAAACTACATACATGTATTTTTTTCTTTCAGGACACATAGGAACAGCTTAGCACATGCCACTAACAGCACTTGAAATGTAGGACGTACAAATGCACAAATGTCAGCTTTTTCCAAAATTTTTTATTTATCTATTCTAATTTTATGGGTATTGCTAGCGACATGAATTATTTTTTCCCATCAAATATTTGCTTATCCTTGTGTTTTTTGATGCTTACTTCTTACAGTTATGGTTGGGATTTTTTACACTACTTTCTTATGAAACAGCTAAATATCACAGTATAGCTCTATCAAAACATGTATTAAAAAATAATATCTCTTCCACCAGAAAGAGTAGGTGGTCTTTCTGTTTCTTATAGTGAAATGAGTTTAATTTTAAAAGATATTCAAGTTCAAACAAAATAGTGTTTCAATCAACCTGTAAGGTTTCCTGAAAATGAACATGGACTAGTTTTATTTTTTCCTAATACTCTAAAATCACGGTGTCCAGATTTGGCCCACACCCTGGGGAATTTTTCTATGTATTTTTAATGGATCAGTTTTTGAAAGCTGAAGCTGATCAGTCCCTGCTCTTGAGATCATATCCCAGCCATCTATAGATAGCACACAATTAATTAGAGGTGAAAGAGGAAAAACCAGAAAGGAAATATATACAATACACAGGGCATCTCTGTGTGTTGTATTCTATGTCAATTTTAATGGGTCTATAATTAGGTCACAGGACTGATTGATATCAGCACTTAGCTTCCTAGGTGACATCACCATCTGCTTCATTACCTAATAGAGATTAAGATGTTGACACAGAAAATTCTGCTTCCTGGACTGGGAAAAATAACCAATTAAAGCAGTTGTAGAATTGACACTGTCTGAATTATTTACCAATATATCCACATAGATATATCTCCAAGAGGATACTAACAGGAAGGAAGAACACAGAGACCATGAGGAAAGTGCACAGACATGCTTTCAATCCATGTGTGTGATGGAGTTTAATTTAAAGAAACTATTTCAGAAATAGACTAGGACAGGACCCATTGTGAATAAAATTATGGTGCATTTAAAATTTTTAGGCAGAAAAACTAAGTCAAAATACTGGCAAAAAATTTTGACATTAAGCAAGAAGATAGCTTTTATAATGCGCAGGCAAATGCACAGAGATCGTCATGAGAGGAGAGCAGTGAGTGTCCAAAGAGCATGTGATTCAAAGAGAGATTATCAGAAAGAAAAAATGAGATGGATGCCCATCTATACATAGTAATCTCCTAAATGCAGGAAAAGACACATCTTAGAATGGTTCTTAATTTAAAAATATTTGCTGTGTTTCGAACTGAACATACAAAGATGTCTCTGTGTAAATCTACAGTACAGCAATAACCTTTCACTCATCTTTACGAAATTTATTAATCATGATTGAGGTGCTGTATGTTGCAGCTGAAAGAGCTTGATGTCATCATTAGTACTTATTATTTTGTTGCTGTGGAGCCTCTCCCTTTTTCATAATTTCTTTCACTTTTTGGAGACAGTATTTGCTCAACATTGATTTTAATTTGTAAGATGAAATATTTAAAACTTTTTTTGGAGGCTTTGGGAATTTTGTTGTTAAGAATGAAAAAGCAAGGAACTATATTTTTCTTAACATTGTGTCTTAAGATATATTTGTGCTTGAGAGAGACTGATGGCTCATACAAGATGACCTTTACTGTTAAGAGCACTAAAAGGAATAAGGTTAGACAAGTCTGTAAGAACTCACACCTGACTGTACCAGCAGGCTGCAGCATGAAAATAAATGCCTGGCTGTGAGACAGAAGAAAATAAATGTGTAAAATTTTGTGGTAGAAGATACCCATGCATGAGTTGGCTCTCAAAGATTTCTGTTACTATCGTGCTTTGGAATATAGTTCATGTGTGCCACATGTAAAAGTTTGCTTATCTTTTTGATGTCCTGCAGAAATCCTCATACATACATCTGCAGGAAGTAACAGTTGACTGTTATATAAACACTTTCATATAAATTAGGAAAGGTTGTGTAAGTAATGTTTTGATGGTGTTTTATACACACAGCCTTTCATCTCCAATCTATGTGCCATTTGTAATTTCTGAGTGTCATGAAATACACTGACAATTCATTTTAATGCCTGTGTTAGTTTTAAAGTTGTTTCTGTTGAGAGATCTTAGTGTCATGTTTGATGTAGCAAATAGTAGGTATGTCCTATGAAATTCTGCTACAGTCTTGCTCCTGACAAAAAGAAAATCAAATACACAGATTTAGAAGCACTAAGAATAGGCTTAATCCAGGTCTGAAAGCTCTAATCCAAATTTATACAGAAGCTGTAATGAACAAGATGAATGGCTTACTGGCACCTGATCTGACAGGGGAAGAAGCAGAAATTAGATACAATGCATATCTCAAAGATTTGAAATAAGAAGCTGCATCCATTTGATTGCTAAGGTGAGTCATTGGAATATTTTTTCCAAAGTGTCTTATTTTGTGCTCACATCTAAAATAAGACTGAATTCTTTGTTGTCAGTAATAGATCTGAATGCATCAAATCTCATGAGTTGCAGTTTTCATCAAGAAAGCAGAAATTAATGCAAGTAAAACACCCATGCTTCAAAAAATAGTCTCTTCCAAAATTGCTTGCATTTCTGTGCAATATGTATGTCTAGAAATCACTGATATTATTAAAAAAAAATTAGTGGATACTAAAAACCCTTGACAGGTCATCTCACTAGTCATTAGCCAGGGATTTTATCTCATTTGCTTCCAGAGTTAAAAGTGTGAGCAGAAATTGAGTTGTGAGTGATGCTGCCTGAAATTTCCAGCCATACCATAATTTTAATGCATAAAAGAGAGATAAGCTTGATACTTCATGCAGTCTAATGAGATGAGTACAACTATTTGGACATTTCTATTTTATCTTGTCTGTGAAGACATTGTCACATGAAGAGCTACATAGGTGTCACCATTAGTTCCATTCCTGTGGCTTTCAGCATGCAGGGTAATTTAAAAAAAAAAAAAAAAAAAAAAAAATCAACAAAAAAACCCCAACGCCTTTCATGTTTTTCTCAACTGTTTAAAACTCGGAGAAGGGAGATTTCTTACTCTCTCACTTTCCTCCACTCATGAAGCACATGTGTCAGCTAAGAGCAAAATCTTTGACAACTACCAGTAAATATCTGCTGGTCTGCTCACAAAAGCTTTTACTCTTCTATTCCAAGCCTTTTTTTCAGGATGCCTTGTAGTGTTCTGAAATGCACCAGCTTTTCAGAAATAAATGAGACAATTGGTTACTTTTAGGTTTGCTGCAGTCTCATATAGGTGTGTCTTTGTCTGTACATGCTTGTCACTTTTTAAACCAGTTTCTACAGCAGTAGTTCCCAAGGTTTTTTTAAAGGGATCCCAATGCTTTTTCATTGTTGCTGACTTTGGCCAGTATCAGTACAGCTCATCAAAGAGCAAGTCCCAGTAGAGGTTTTCACTTCTTAGAAGTTCTTAGTTTATCTAGACTCTCCTTGACTGACAGCCCTCTTTGCAATGACTGGGACTATTTCTTAGTATTGTTTTGGGGTTTTTTTTTGCTTGTTTCATGTAAGGGTGTGTTTTGAGATAATCAGGTGACCCCTCAGGCGTTGCTTCTATTAAGCAAATAATAGAAGGCTATATTAATAAGCAGTATTACCTATAGGTTAATTAATCTCTCCTTGTTGCAATGAAGAATTTTAAGTTGAAAAAATGACTTGGCAAAATGTTCACTGAGTATTTTAATGACTTTTTTATAATTGAATTAAACCAGTGATCTATTCATGAACAGGATTTTTTTACATTTTATGTACATAGTTGCAGTGAGGACCTTTTTATTTTCATTTGTGTCAAGCTTTTTCAGAATATGTGGAGGATTTTAATTCTTCATGATTTAGTTCCTAAAATTCCTCAAGGAGTCTGAATTAGGAGACTGTGTTCATCCCTGCAATATACTATATTGCATCAGTGAAATAATTATTGATATTTGGAAAGAAGACCACTGCATAAATTTTTTCCCTTCTTCGTAGTCCTACAGAATTCAACTAGATCTTGTGTTTCAAAATAAGCTAGTGGGTACACAAAAGTAATTGTTTTTGAAAGCAAGTTTATGCATCATCCAGATTTGAAAAAGAAATGTGTTATGCATAAAGGGTTTAATATCCTGTTCTACTACTGACAGACATGTATAATCCCTATTAAAAAGATTTATGCTGAACATTGGCAGCTGATATGATCCTGTAGTGTAACTCTGAATTGCTAAATTTCACAATAAATAATCATTCTTGAGATCTTTCCTAATGTGATGCAAAATTGTTTTTTACTCTGAATGTTTACAGTAAATTAAAAAAAAATAAAATTAAGCACATGTGTTTTATTTATTGTCCAAGATGATTTATACATTGTCTTACAATTGTGACTCTTTTGGGGCAAGGGCTGAGTGACTGCTTTTGGGGAGACTGACTAGTCTTAATTTTCAAAGGTAATAAAGGAGTGAATTTATAAAGCAAAAAGCGCAGATAATAGCAATACATTACTAGAGGTTTTAAAACTAGACATACAGAATTTAACTAAGAAACAGAAGGTCATTGGTGCAGACGAGGGTAGAATGTAAACATTTTCAAGCAAGCACCACTCAAGGCTTTATATGCACATAACTTTGCTGTCGAAACATACCTAAACTCCTTCTGTAACCAAGCTAGCTTATGTTTTTAACAATAATTGAAAGCTGACTGAACATTGCAGTTGAAGCATGTAAAGGGGGAAAAAAAACCATCCATCCCAGAAATCTTTCAGTAATGTATTAATTACTATTTCCAAGTAACACTGAAATAAGACTTTTAAAGTGACAATGTATTATAGGTAAGTTTCTGTCCAGTGAGCAATGGCTGAGAAAAGAGGTTCATTTACATCTCCATTTGCTTTTGTTGTTTTGTTTTTCTCCTTTAGTTTGAGCACCTTCAGGTTGGTAGTATTCCAGGCACAACACAAAGTCCTTTCTAGTCCCATTCCCCTACCCTGTAAATTACAGAATGGTATTTGGTTTAGAAGGGATCAGAATTTGAAAAAAACCTGTTGTGATGTGTTTGTTGGTATTAAATTAGATGTTTATGGAATGTTATGTGTATAAATAGCTTCTGCTTGAGAAAAACAACAAGTATATTTTATTGAAACCTTTTTGTTACTATTTGTGTCTTTCAGGAAGTTTTTCTTTACAAGGTCATTGATTTTAGAATTTGACATTGAGTGTGATGTTTCATACAATGAGATTTGACTTTTTCTTTGTGTAACAAATCAGGAGCCTCTGTTTAGCTCTTTGATTGCTTTTTTGTTTGTTTGTTTGAAGATTAGAATGTCTAAAAATTGCAATGAGAAAATAATACAGAGTTAAATAAATACCTTAAATTAAAGCCCTTGTATTAAGCAGTATTGCTTAATTCTGTCTCATGTGAAGTGCTTCGGATTGCTTAAGTTCTGTCTTTTGCTATATTTACTGAAAAGGCAAGAAAAAGAGAAAATATATGTGTACTGAGGACAGCCTCTGAAGGTTAAATCAGCTTAGTGAAATCACTTCTTAAAAATTCTGTGTTACTCTCTTACAGGAGAGTATCCTAATTAACATATAAAGTCTGGGCTTCGATTTCATGGACCAAATTAACATTATCCTTCCACAAGGTCTTCCTCAGGTGATCTGAAAATTCTATGATGTGATACTTTTCAATTGCCTGTATATTTTGCATTTTGTTGTGTTACATGATCTACGAAATGAGAAATAATTTGGTCACAGTTGCATAGTCTTCCAAATCCTAACAGTCTCATTGTGTTTCTTCTTGATAGAATGACTCTAGCAATTCCAGAGGAAGAAGGTTTAAGCTTTGAACACTTATTATTCATCTTTGACATCTATGGTTTTCAAGTGGTATTAAGGTTAAATGGGAGTTCATTTATCCTCTATTTCATTTAGTAAGTGCTCCCATAATTAAATGCAGATCCATGTAATTTAGTGGTAGAAAGAGGAATTCATTAAAATCCCTGAGTAGGAAAAAGTGTTAACAGAACTGCAAAGGTTATAGAAATTTAGCCTCTCCTTAAGGTAAATTAAGCACAAACCACATTCCTGTAACATGAATGAGATTGTTTAAACTGTAACTGACAAGAAAACTCAAAATTAATTTTCATCATCTGAGTAGCAATAGCAAAAGAAAACATGTTTTTAATAAATCAATGCTGTTCATATAGATTTCATGCATTTTGTAGTATATTTTCTTGTATTAGGCTTAATGGTTAATATTGCAAACACTTGTGAAACTCATGGATTTTAGATTATTTCAAATTTTATTTTTTAAAGGAAAATTCTTAAAGTGAACTAAATTAAAAGATATTTGCTTAGTATCTCTGGAAAAACTGGTGGGTTTTTATTTTTTCTAGTGCCAAATTTTGCATTTTATCTAAATTCTCACTTTCAGAAAGTTTTAAGAAGCAAAGGGCCAGAAAGCTTTATCTTTGACTGCAATAGAGTTGAAATTCAAAATAAATTTTAGTAACATTTGTGTCGCATAGTGATCTAATAATA
Source organism: Climacteris rufus (assembly GCA_013398175.1). Lineage (NCBI taxonomy): Eukaryota > Metazoa > Chordata > Aves > Passeriformes > Climacteridae > Climacteris > Climacteris rufus. The sequence continues at coordinate 382,990 of VZRZ01000477.1, read as the reverse complement.
AGAAACTTGGAGGGTCTGTTTACTAACATAAAGTCAAAAATACTTTGGTTTTTCTTTAAACATTTACTTAGATACAGCTGCATGAGTGCAACATGGTGTTCAAACCCTTGACAATTTTCTAACTATTCTCATAGCATTTTTCTCATTATGGATTTCAAACATATCTTCACAAAGAATTAATTCCTAAAATACTGGATGCTTCTCGTCTGAGGTGAAAAAGGATGTTGAAAATCTGTAATAGAATTCTGCTTGAACTGATATAAACTTTCTTTGTTCAATTATGCCACTCTAAATCTAGGATACTTTTTTATCCTCTTCTTACATCTCAATTATCTGTCCCTTCAGTTAACTGTTTTTCTTGGTCATTTTTACATTGGTTCAGTTTATAAATTTTTCTTTAATACAAAATTGCTGTCTCATACATGTGGTTCTGATAGGTGTAGACTTAGAGCTCTGCTGAGTTGTCTCAAACAACAGGTTCTGCAGCACTGCACCCATGCCCATATGTCTGGGCATAGGTGTTTTTTTTCCTTTGGCTACTGTGATGCAGATTTGGGCATGGGAGTGGGATGAAGCGAAGGGCAGTGGAGGTTGGGCTAGGCAGAGGTCTGAGGACCCCTTTCAGATTCTTTGGAGGTTAACCTCTCTCTGCACAGTAGCAGTCTCTTAGGGTGTGCATTGTGTAAATTACATGATACTAGAGCATTTGAGGAGCAGTGGAGTATTCTCTGCTTCCTTGACTGTGGTCTGGGCTTTATTGTCCAACTGTGAATGTAATGGCACTGAAAAGATCTTGTCTAACTTTCTGATCACCACTACTGTCCTCAACATGCCTCTCATTAGGGCAGCTTTCTATTTCTAATTAAAAAACAAAAAAACAAATAAAAATAAACCAATCAAGAAAAAAAAAAAAACCAAAGAAAAAAAACAAAACAGAAAAAGAAAAAGAAAACGAAAAAGAAAAAGAAAAAGAAAAAGAAAGAAAAACAAAAACAAAAAAAAAGAAAACAAAACCCTGCTGAGTTAAAACTTCATTTTTCCACTTCATTTTTTAATAATCTGCCAGATAATAGAAAACATTCCATATCAATAGCATTCCCTGTATTCAAAACTTTTCTATGTTGTTTGGTCTTTAAGGCACCTTCAACTTTAGATATGTGAATCCCTTTAGCATGTTCTTTTTACTTTTTTTCAGATCATTAATAAGGAATTTAATTAAAATATGACCTAGGACTCATCCCAGCTGCATTCAACAGATGTGATACATTGCTATTTTTCACTGATGCACATTTTAAATACTAGCCACTTTTCAAAGCAGTGGTGAGCAGAGGTGGCATACCATGTTTTTAGGGACAAGTTATTGAATCTTAAAAATAATGAAAATTTAAAAGGTCTGCACCAATGGAAATTTTACCTTTCTTCAAGCAATAGCCTTCTTAATAAGCCTTCTTAATAACTCAGGTTCAAAATAATTACATTTCATTTCTTGTATTAAGGAGATAAGAAAGATTAAAGGCAAATATTAACTGACAAGCATTTGTCATATTTTTCAAAGAATTATGTAATTAAGGCCTAAATTTACAGCTCTTCAATCTGAAGAATATTATGTGCTAAAACAGTGCTAGAAAATTTATGTAGAAGAAGTGCTAAAACAGTGTTTTTCTGGTTTGACCAGGTCCTTCAGTAATGTAACTACACTGGCTAATGTTAACCTACTACCTCAGGATTTGTTACTATGCAAGGAATTCCCTCCAAATAATTCTTTTTTTTTTTTTTTTTTTGTACATTTACTAGTGCCCAAATCTCTTGAGTCACCATAAAACATAGGATAAGAAGGAGAAAAAAGTGTAGCAGAAAGTGTAGAGCCAGGTCAACTAAGGCAGGTTTGCCTGGGGCTGTGTCTATTCAGGATCTGAATATCTCCAAGGATTTTGATATTTCTAGAATCTTTAACAGTGTTTAATAACCTCTACAATTATTTTTTTTCATAGGTTTAAACATAATTTATTATCATTTAATTTGTGCTCATTATCTGTTGGCCTGTGACTGGGCACCACAGAGATGAGCCAGGCTCATTCTTCATTGCCCTGTCCATCAGTATTTATGTGCATTGACCGCTTGAGAATCCATTCAGCCACTGAATCAGGGAACCCTTGATTGTCCACCTGTACAAAGGGGAGTGAGATACAAAAAAAAAAGCCAAAAGATCAGTGTGTGAGTGTGCCCCTGTTGGAACAGCAGCTCCAGGACACACTGTATAGCTCATATGGTGATGACGCCTGTGTTTGGAAGATTTAAGTAATCCTGAAATAGTGGTATGAAAGATTGCATTAAATATTCAGAAACATAGTGCATAAAATTGATCAGTGTGCTTATCCTCTAATTACTACACGTAAACATATATGTATTTTGAAGCATGAGTTACATCAGGATGTGTCTGATGAGTTTATTCTTAATCTCCTGCAGAAGCCATCTTCATAATATGTGGTGGATTTTGTATTCTGTTACATGCTGGGAAACTTCTGGGAATTTTAAAATTGGCTTTCAGTGATCCTAATGAATGGGTGCACCTCTTCTATCCTGTTTCGTTAGAGCTGTACCTACTGTGTGTTTCCAGTGCCAGCAGTCCCTTATCTTAATCAGGAATGATATAAATAAGAGGAATTTTATGCATTTGTATTTGGATAACAGACTGTTAACAAGCAGTAAGTTGGATAACAGATTGTAAAAAGCAGGACTACTGGAACAATAAAGTTGTCATTGACTACTGAGGCACACTGCAAAAATAGGAGATACAAAGCTGAACATCAAGAAATGCTTCCCCAAAACAGGAGCTGCTATAATACGTGAGATAGTTGAAGTCCTTTGTTATCGTTTCAGATAACAGGCGGAGGGAACCCCCTCCAAAACAGAAGGCAGTTCTCACCAGCATCCCCTCTCTGCCGCTCCCCCACCACTCCCCCGATCCAGAAAGAAAATTCTCAGAAGAAAGTAAAAAGAAAAACCTGTTTATTTATTCACACACAATGTGCATGCAAGACACAGCAAAGACAAAAAAAAAAAAAAAAA
>VZRZ01000477.1:357638-379868 GCA_013398175.1 Climacteris rufus | reverse complement strand
GAAGATAATAAATCAGATAAGAAAATCCCCCAAAAAAGGGAAAACCTCAGTAGAAAAGTCCCAGAGAGAGTCCCTTTGGTCTGGTAGCTTCCCGAGGGTCCCAGCACAGGCTGCACCAGGCCTCCCTAGGCCCAGGGTGAGGGGGGGGAAAGAATGTCCCTCTGATGTAGATCTCCCCCCTGTTTCCAGGTGATCGCAAAGGTCTAAAGAAACGAAGCAAAAGGCAAAAAAAAAAAAAGAAAAAGAAAAAAAACTGGCCGAAAAGGCAAGGGGAAGGAAGAAAAAAACCAGAGGGAAAAAAAAACCTCTCCTCCTCTCTGCTGTGCCAACCTTGTCCACCGCAGCTGGGAAGAAGAAGAATCCCAGGAGAGTCACCTTATTTTATGTCCAGTCTGTTGGGAGGAAATCTGTTGTCCTCGTGTAGGAACATAGCCCTGTACTAAAAAAGTCTGCTGATGATAGGAATACATGACAGTGGGGATATGATACTGTCACCCCAGGACACCCTTTTACTTGGGAAGTAAAATAAGTGGACAATCTGTTTTGTGGCACATTTCAAGGTCTTCAATATGTTTTCAGAACTTGAATGTTATTGTATTATTTTATGGTATTTTATTAGAAGCCCGCATTATTAACATTATCCACTAATATACACACACAAAAAATCCTATGTAAAAATGATAAAGTGGGAAGAGCAAGACATTGGAACCCTTACAAGAATGTGAATGGTAATGCTGCATGAATCCCATTTAAGAAGTGCACTTGAACATCAGCTAGAGCACTGGTTTGCTTTCTTTTAGAGAATAAAATTGTGTAATAGGAGAGTAATTTGAGTATGTCAGTGTGAAGAATAGCCAGGTATATCTAGCTCTTTACATCTTTTGTTGCAGTCTATATTTTGGAGCTGCTAGTCCCTTTTATTTAAATATAAATGTTGAATCACTTTTTTCCCCCCTAACATCTTGCTTAAGGCTTTTTGATTCACATATCTGTGTTTCTGTTAAAGAATGTTTTTTTAAAAGGTACGCTTCTGGTATCACTCTTCAGCAAATGTGCTGTGATTAGTGATGAGGCTAGAATTAAGTTTGAATTCTCTAATTGTAGAGAAACAAATTTCCCGGGATTATAGAAGCTGGACCAGTTTCGTAGTTCCATGGGATAAAGATTAGTCTTTGAACCCAAGAAATAACATTACAGAATCTTTAAAATTCCAGATTTCATTAATACCTCCTCAAAAAAAATATTGTACAGTGTGTCAGTATTATTTTACAACTTATCTGAGGTTAAGGCCTATGTTTCAAATTAATGATCACAGTTTGAAATATCAGAGGGATTACTTTTCCTTTGTGCTAAGCTCCCCAAAAGCTATGTACTTCATGAGTGACTGTGAATGTCAGTTTTTAAAATTAGACTGATCTTCCTCAAATTAGGCAGTAAGCATAGAAATTCTTTGGGTTTAGTGCAATTATATTTATTTGAGACAAAAAAGTCTTGTGTTCACAAGTGTATTTAGAAATGCTATGATGCTTCCCTCTTCATCCTGTTTCTAAAATAAGTAGGTCATTTTCTTCATTATAATGCCTAAACAGCAATTTCCTTATAAAATACAAAGTTAGTGATATTAGCTATAATATATTCTCTCTATATATATTCAGTGACATAACCCACCAGTCTGGGTTGAAGATATTTATTTCAAGTCAACAGCAGTGTTTGTCTCAATGTTTATGTTTTCTCTTTGCTCTGCCATGAATGTTTGAAATATATAATTGCCCAGAGCTTATTTCTTTTCTTTTTTGCAGATGTTCTCAAATAATCAGAATATTTGTTCTAATTGTATGTGTGTTTGTTCTGAGAACTAATTTGAACTGAAGTATTTCGTTTATGTGTGTAACACTGTGCCATCTTTACACCACATGACATGTAGTGAATGGTAGATGAGGAGATTGGAAATACTGGCTCAGTTATGTTTATCATCTGCAGTGTCTAAGCTTTATTGCATCTCATTACAATCTCCTTCAAATGCCAGTTTAAATGTACCACAGCAGTGGCTGATAATTGTGTTATCAAAACACAGATAAAAAGAGAAAATTAGGTTCTCCTACATATTCTTCAGCATTTTGAAAGATATTTATGTGGAAAACTTGCTAATAGGAACATGACAAGTTTGCCACTTATAAACTCAGTGTTGTGCTCTTCACCAACATGTAGTGGACTGCTTGGGGTGAGTGTTCTTTAGAAAGGCTGAGAAGCTCCAGTCATGTCCCTGCACCAGCAAAGCACTGCAGATGCTACCAGTCTTTCCCTCGTGTACTCTAAAAATCACAGTGACTGATAAGTCTTAAAGTGGGCCTTCCAAGTATTCATTTGTCATGTTCACTTGGCTTTCACACACTTTGTCTTCATTGATGAGTAACATAGAGAAGACATATAGCTTATTACATATGTTACTTAGATTAAAAAAAAGTTTATATTGGTTTATACTGAAGTTATGACAACAATTTGATCATTATTCCTGGGGAAAATATTAAATGAAAGAGCAGTAAATTTGAGTGCTGAACTTTCATTCAAACCAGACTTTGTCAACAGTGTATTTCTTAGAATTTTTTTTGTTTTGGGTTTTTGTTTGTTTGTTTTAGGTACTTCTAGAAGTGAATTGTTACTGTCCCTACAACTTTTCCAAACTCAGGCACAGTTCCTGGTATTATAGCAGTGATTATCAGGAACAATCTCTCAGAACAGAACTACCTAATACTGGCCCTGCTCTGCTCTGTTCTGGTGCAACCTCACCTTGAGTCCTGTGTGCAGTTTTGGGTACCACAATACAAAAATGACATTAAGCTCTTAGGGAGCATCCAAAGCAGGGCTACAAGCATGGTGAATGGCCTTGAGGGGAAGCTGTATGAGTAGCTGAGGTCACTTGGTCTGTTCAACCTCGAGGCTGGAATTATTACTGATAGGAGACCTCATTGCAGTCTGCAACATTCTCACAAGGGCAAATGGAGGGCAGGTACCAATCTCTTCACTTATCTGTGAAGTGACAAGGTTTGAGAAAATGGCATGAAACTGAGTTGGAGGAGGTTTAGATCAGATGTCAGGAAAAAGTTCTTCACCCAGACGGTGACTGGGTACTGGAACAGGGAACTGGCTCCCACAGAAGTGATCACAGTGCCAAACCTGGCAGAGTTCAAGAAGCATTTGGACAGTCCTCTCAGGCACATGGTGTGACTCTTGGGACGTTCTGTGCACGGTCAGGAGTTGTAATTGATGATCCTTGTGGGTCCTTTTCAACTCATCATATTCTATGATTCTGTGATTAATTCAAAAAACATTAATTCTGGATGAATGAGCTAAATTTAAAGGAGTTATGTATTTTATGTAAGGTGGTGGCACATTTTAAGGATGGGTAATGAAATGGTGTCAACTCATATAATGATTCTGGCTTACCAGAATCATTACTGAGTCAACAGTATTAGCTCACATTAGTTTTCATGCAAGATTTTAATTCTTTCTTGGTGTTTTATGATCCATAAGAGGGGAAAAAAGGAGTAAATATTGAAGAAACATATATGAGAAGCTAGATTCCAGTTTTATTGTAATTTTAGGAGTCCTCTCAATGGATATTGTGTCTGACCAAATATTGCAACAATAAATAAGTAAATTCCTTAGATGTGCATTATTTGTTACATGTATGTGAGTTGTCCTCTTTATTTATCTTTACATTTCACAGGTTTCAAAGTAGTTTTAGGGCTTGGTTTATACACAATACTAAATAATATAATTATTATTAGTAAATAATTAACCCAACCTAAAATTTAAATCTGAAACTTACTAATCAGTAACCCACTGTGGCCCACTTTTCTATCTACTGGCAGGTGAGATTACAGGCAACACTTTACTCCTCCAACTCTAGTGGGTTTCAGTGTTATTATACTTTTTAATCTGAAATGTGTGGCTCATTGACAGTCTATGATGACATCTGTTTTCACAATATCTGCAGTACTATTTTGTTAGCCAAGCTCTTACCTGCTGTGACTAAAACTGTACATTTCTATTACGTGGAAACCTTACTTTACCATTCCCTCCTACCAACCTCCTGCCCGAACCTCACTTTATAAAAATTTGTTTTTACTGGAGATTAGACCTAGAAAATGTGTGAAAGAGTATCTGTCTACCTTAGGCAATGAACACAGTGGATGTATGTAGGTAGGAAATTCATTGGAAGTAAAGAATTTTTTCTTGTTCATTCTCATACTTAAATTGTATTCTACCAATAATTTGCCACTCAAATTAAGACAACGGATATAATCTATTAGCTGGTGTAACTACATTTACTTCTCTATTTCCTCACCTTTTCAGCTTGTGTTGGCTTCACATAAGAAATATGAAATGGTGTGAAGAGATACAGTAGCTAAGATTATAGAACTCAGATGGCACACCCTTACTTTTCAATGGGTGCAGTTTGCCTAATCTTACCATGGTATCAGAGAAACATGGAATTGTTTGGGTTGGAAAAGACCTCTAAAATCAAGTCCAACCATTAACCCAGCACTGCAAAGTCCCACTAAGCCAGGTCCCTGAGTGCCACATCTATACATCTTTTAAATGCTTCCAGGGGTGGTGTTTCCACCACTTCCCTGGACAGCCTGTTGCAATGCTTGACAACACTTTTGGGAACAAATTATTCCTAAGGTTCAAATTAAATGTCCCTTGATGCAACTTGAGCCCATTTCCTCTTGTCCTGTCACTTGTTACTTTTGAGAAGAGACCAACATTCTTCTCATTACAAGTTATTTCCATGTGGCCTGAATTTTTAGGCCATCATCATCCTGTTTTAAAAGATGTAAAACAAAGATGAAGAAAAATAAAGAAATGATCAGAAGTATTTTGAAAATTCATTTTTTAAACCTTTAACAACCTAGACAAAACTGATTTTTTTTTGTGAATGATACTGATATGTGAATGATTTACCTAGGAATTTCTAATAAGTCATCCTTGGTAATTGAAGTATTTACAAATTCCTCTAAATACAAAATTAATTTATACAGTCAGAAGTCTTTACTAAATGATATACAAGCAAAGAAGGAAATAATGCAATTAGAAAGGTGCAACCAGCTCTTGAGCTTTTTAATAGTCCTTATACATTCACTTTAATAATTTGACTTATTTTGAGAGGATGGCTGTCACTGCAGATATCCAGGTACACAGTCACTGGCTTGAATATGAGCTACACAAATATTAGAATGTCATATTTTGAGGTCCTAGTAGCACCTACATGCTTCTTACAGCTTAAAATATTGTCTACTACTTATTACTGTTATGGGATCTCATTTGGTAGCTGATGCAGAAAACACTGTGTTATAATCATAACATGGATCCCTCACTTTCATGTGAGCTTGATTGAAATCTGTTTACAGTCACTATATGCTTACGAAGTAGCACCTATTTTCTTTCTAATGTATGCCTGTTGTGTGTCATTAGTCATCACAGATAATCAGATAATTGATTTACTCTTATTCCTGCAACCCCCAAAACAGTGGCATGCAAACTACTAAGAATAGCCTATTTTAGTGATGTATTTAAAATGCAATTTAATATTTAACTTACATACATAAACAAAGTATTTTATAATACTGAGTGACTGTAAAAAGTTTTGGTTTTTTTTAATTCTATGTAAAGAAGCTAGATTAGCATGCAGTGAACTCTATTACATGCAGTGTAGCTAGAAAAATCTGTTTTGTTCATCTACTTGGCGTTTGGTCTTTAAAGATTTGGTTTTGCTTTTTAAAAACTAAATTACCTCCGTGGAAGTTGTTGGAATGTGATTTAAAAACAAAACAAAATCAAATGTATATGTGTTGCTTTCTTTTATATGTGTTGTATATGTATTGCTTTCTTTTAATGGATAAGGATTTTAATGACCACTTTTTGATTTGATTTAGTGATATATAGAGCAACTTTTAAAATGTATTCTTTTTAAAGCATAAACTTTATGTGGACTTTGAAGCCTATTCCTGCATTTACAAAATAAAGGCATAGATAGGACAGGGGTGTGATAAAGTACCGAACTAGTTCCACTGTGGCCCCTAAGATTCGTGGCTTTCTGCCCAAGTGGATGACCTCTGCTTGAAAAGTATGTGTCTAAGTTGTAACATTTTCATGTTATGACTTATTATGCATACATATTGTAAGTATACACAGAAGACACATGCATATGTGTGTGTGTGCATATACATGTATTTACATATGTCAATTGTAGTGATAGAAATTTAGCAAAACTGAGAACTAAGTTCAGGGGTCTTAACTTTTCAGCTAGAGATACTTCCTTTCATCGTCTCCTCCATACAAAGCAGTTTTATTCACCTACAGCAAGTGCCCTCCCCCATTAATTGAAACTGCTGTTCATTTCAGTGTTACTCTACTTCAGTTTCTTTTTGTCCTTGTGCCAACCTATGCCCAGAGAAGATTAATATAGTTGGTGTAATACTTGAAATCCCATCTCCATGTCAGAGCTCTTCTGTAGTTCTGGAGCTTGGGACTTCCATCACCAGGATTGCTTCTAGCAGCTGAGTGGCATATTTAATATTCTGAAATTTGTCAGTATCAGTTTGAACCTTTTGAGAGCTTACTCTCCTTAGTGAGGTGCTCAATTTATTGTCTGAAAATTTTAGAACACCTTAAGGGTTGTGATTTGCAAGTAAAGTATGAGCAGAAAATGAGTCTTGCTTGCCTTAGTTTCATTGGTTTGGAACCATTTATATTATGCAGTGTGTGGGAAATAGATAGAAGACATAAAGATTTGAATCCTTTATTTCTTAGTCTCAGTACAACTCCTTGATATGAAATGTGTCAAATTATATTTGGTCCTTGAATATAATTTTTTCTAGAATTATACTTCTAGCAGTTTCAGCACAGCAAGTTAAAAGTATGACATGGTATGCTCCTGAGATTAGGCCTGTGATAAACAGAGTTTTTATTTCCTAATCCAAACATGATTCAATTCGTAATTATCTTTCAGGTACATATCAACTCTTGACATTCAGTCTTGCCATTTGTCTAGTGTTTTATTCCCCAGAAATCTTCCTTTCAGATGATAGTTGCTTTTATTTGAAGTGTGTGGCTGGGTAATGCAAGGTGTTTATCTATGATTACAAAAATCCGTTTGTTTTGAAAGTTTTCTAATAGTGCAAATTTACAAGAAGTTTAGGAAATATGGAAATTTTACAATTATAGAAATAGGTGACATATCTAGGTCCATTTTTATGTATATTCATTTTATCACTGTTGCTGTGTTTCTTGTACTATAAAGAGCTATGTCCTTCAGCTTGCTTTTCTGAGCAAAGTTAGGGTTCATCAGCAGGAATTAATAATTTTATGGATACAAAAAGCATTGAACTGTCAACTGTTAAGACAACTACCCAAATTATAGGCAGTACATGTCACCACATAATTTTAAAATTATGAAAGCACTCATCAAGAGCTGCTCTAGAGTTATTAATTACTATGAATCCACATTAGTGTTTGTTAAACAGTTTTGTGGGCTTTTTTTTGTGGTTTTGTTGTTGTTGTTGTTGTTTTGTTTTGTTGGCATTCAAATGAATGCAAATGTGAATCATTAATTAAAATTATTACTTGTTCATTTTTTATGGTATATGAATGTTATTGTACCAATTAATTATTTCCAGTTGTCTGCAACAATAAGAGCTTAGAGTAGTATTTATAAACTGAAAATAAAATTTTGTAGACTATGCTTTCCTTTTAATGATGGTCATCAATGCTTTTAAAATTGTATGATAAGGTCTTACAAAGGTACTCAGGGACATCAAATAAATGGAGATCCAGCCTATATAAATTGAAGATAAAAAGTGATAATTAAAACTGAATCCAAATCATTATGCAAGGAGACTGCAGTCTAAGATATTCAATGAGTAAAATGTATTTGTGAAGAACTGAATCTAACTTTCCTGTGGTGTTCCATTTGAAAACTGGTTTTCATTTCGCTAGCCTCAATGGAAGATATGATTTAAACGTTACTTGCTAAACAACTTGAACAACTATTTCCATCAGTAAATTTCAAACTTTATTTATGGGACTTAGTCTCATTCTCAGGGGAAAATAGAAAATCTATTAATATCCCTTAGGATAAATATTCCTACTTTGTCAGAGAAAAAGTCTGTAATACACAAGATGGCACTGTTTCACTTGTGAAAATGCCTATTTTTCACAAGTAATTGTGAAAAACATGATCTGAGGTTGAATAAGGTTTTATATGTTTGTATAATTGCAATAAAAATAAGATGTTTGCATAGTTGGAAAGGTTTTTTTTACCTTATTATTGATCAACCAAAATATAACTCTATAGATACAAGACGACATAACTGAGGTAAGTGGAAATGCCTCCAAAGTTACTGTTGACAAAACGGGATGATTCAGGAACTGGAAATCTGAGCTGAAATTCTATGACTTATCCTTTTGCTTCTAAGAATTCTGAAAATTTTGGATTTTAGCTTTCAAATAGTTGTTTTTCCCTGGTTCTTCTTTAAAATCCTCTGACATGCATAAGAAGTGTACCATCTCAGTTTCTGCATTCTTCTTTTAAGGTTAGCTTATAAAGAACAAAAGGTAAATGGAAGTTTCCTGTAGTGTAGAGAACTTATTTTTTAATTGAGTCTTAAATTCTAATGTAGGTTTTAACTTATCATTTAAATAAAATCAGAAAAATCATACAGAATATTTTCAAATATTTTTTCCTACTGTATATATTTTTGATCTCAGGCAATATTCACATGTACAGTTTTTGTGATAAACGACATACATCTATTAATGTGCCAACTGACAGTGTTTTCTTATTACGTTATTCTTCTTTGGGGCTGAGTAGAAAATCTGCAAACCTTCAACCAGGTTGGATGCCGCAGTTGAAATAATATTTCATCATTTCAGTCTCAGATGTCTAAATTTAAGTGTCATGATAGGTTGGTAACCCTTGATCTGTTTTTAGAGAGGGAATTTTTTTATTCTGAAGTAAATATCAGAATTCAGTACCTTCTAATTTTAGATAAATTTTTCAAGGTAGAGATCAGGTTATTTTTCACAGATTTGAACTCCATTTAAAGACATACAATGAGGGCACCATTCTTACCTGCCTATACATTTTATAAGGCTTAAATAAGTTTACTCTGAAATTTAAGGGGTTTGCATATGTTCAGTGTGAAATTTCACCTGTTATTTATTTGCAAAATATCAGTGGGAGTGTATTTGAGGCAGGTCTGTCTTTAACAACTGTCACTTTTTGCTTTGAGCAATTTCAACATTACTCCCTTTTAGAGAAGAATAAACCGGAAGATGTTCTCTGGAAGCACATGGCCCCATATTTTATAGCTGTTATGTGGTACTTCAGTATAGGATGAGATTAGAAGTACATTCTATCAAAAATGTACATTGTGGTTATAGGGTTCAAAACACTGGTAGCTTCCCTCTGTAATCTGTTTCTATTCCACTTTCTAACATAGCCAGTATTTGTATTTCTTGCTATTGTACCCTCCAAGCAGGACGGCTTAGAATTTGATTAATCTATCATACAGTCTGTAAATGAAGCTGCAAACTCTCAAAAGCTATTCCCTTCTTATAATGTTTGTGCATTTTCATTGTCCTTGTTTGTGAATTCACATTCTTTCCTTGTCATAACCACCCTATTACTAAATTGGTATAGAAAATGGTTCTGATTTACAGACCCCAAAGTGCTTTATAACCATAATGTATGTGTAATTTGAGGTAGTTTTATTCCTGGTTCCTGGATACAGGAATTTGAGTATGAAAAGACGTTGTGCTTCAAGCAACAAGACAGTGGTGTAAAAGAACCACTTGTGGTAACTGCATTTTGTGGACCTGGACAATCTCCTGATGATAAGGGATATTGTGCAAGTGCATTGTAATAAATTACTAGGGACCAAGTTTCTTGGGATTTGCTTAATTGTTTAACCATTTTGTATCAAAATCTAAAAGGCTTGTGTTCTTCATGTAAAGGTCTTTGGAGGGATTAACTTTATTTTGATACTACTGCTTGATAACAAAAGTAGTTGTGATCCTCAACTAGAGATACATATGTCTGTGCTACAATAAAAGTGACCCTCTTATATGCAATAACTCAGAGAAAGTTTTAATCAAGAACAATAAGAAGTACCTCGGGTTAGTCTTCTGCATTAAATAAAATAACAACAAAATCTTCAACCATTTCCATGTAGAAACATTCTCTAGAGACCGATTTAAAACTAAAAAATTACATGTTATATTAATTTTAATTTGTTTGAAAATATTGCTTGTATGTTGCTGTCTTTAAAGCATAATTTTGGTATAGATTTGCAACTAGAAAGTTTATACTGTAAGTGATAAGTTTTCATTTGCTAAAGAATAATAATTTATTTTAAATTTGATATTTCTAATTTCTACTGTTGCTAACACAATTATAATTTCAAGGGGGGGTTGGGTGGTTTTCTTGTAGGTAGTGACTGGTGGTTTTACCTCTTACCTCTGTTTGGAACACTAGGAATGATCACCATAAAAGAAACTTTCTACTGTTGCTGTGATGTTGCATGCAGTTGGGATTGGAGACATTTTCAAAAGACAAATCTCTGGAAAAGCTTCTATGTTCTGAGTATCATTATACTGTGGAATGAAATAGTGCCTGATACATGTTTATCATCTAAAATTTTTTTCCTAAAAAAGCCTATTTTTTTCCTGAACTTCTTCAAGATTTTGCATAAAAATTTGGGATTTAAATTTACTTTTGAACTGGTTTTAAAGAGCATTATCAGTAACAGGAGGAATTCTTCAATAAGTGAAATGAGGTTGGAAGGATACCAGCAAGAGAGCCATTGTCTTAGCACTTGACATGTTTTAGAACTCTAATGAATAGAAACATAATGAAGAAACTGAAGCATTAGCTGCCTCAAAACATCCAGTTAAGACTGGAGTGTCTTTTAAGTATTGGTAGTCACATAGCATTTTAATATTGTCAATTAGTAAGGAATTTATGCATTTGTTTTTAAAAATAAACTATCCATTATTTGTTACAATGCTTTAAGTTAACCAGCTATAGATACTATATCAGAAATGAAAAGCACTCTGAGCTGCAAATCATGCATAAATAAGAACAATACAACAAAAACTGAATTTCTAAGGGGATTGTCTTTCTGTCTTTAGCTCTCTCTGACACTCTAAAGAAGAGTCAAATCCACTCTGCATGTTCAGTTCTGCTGAAGATGGAGAGTCCAGTGCACTCTGTGCTTTTGCACTCATGCAGTGGAGTCTCTGCTTTTACACTTAGGGTTAACCAGTTACTGTGATAAAGGTAGGAGTTTTATTTCCTGCTTCAATAAGCAAGATGAATTTTACATTTCTATTATTATTTTACATTAGTGAAATATAGCATTTTCAAGGTGTAAGTTTAAATGCTGTGTTTTCCCCATTTCTCGTTTTATGTTGCTTTGTGCTGTGGTGGGGATGTTGTATTTGACGAGATCCCTTCCAACCTGCACTGTTTTACGATTTATCTGTATCTAGTGTTTGTTTGAAAATCATGTCCTGCTTTCCAGACTGGTAGAATGTGAAACTAATTTATTCTGTAATTTTTCCATTGATGGGTGATAAGGATACTATTTATGGTAATGACTGCACAAGTAATTTCTGACACTTAGTGGTCAGCTTGACTTTGGAACATTGAGTTCTCTTGCTGATCATTCACTACTGCACTACAGTGTCACTTTGATGTTTAAAGCTAAAGAGACTGAAAATTGAAAGAACCTCTTAGGCTTTATAGTGCTGTGACTACGTTAAAGACTTAGAGAACTCAGAAGAACTTTGTAGAACAAATCAGGCTTTAATTCTCAACTTTCTCTTGGAGGTGGTATTGGAAAGATCTTGTAGAAGTAACTCAACAATTCTAAACACAAAATGAAAGTATGGATTTAAAGGCAGGAAAAAATTGAAGGTCAAAGGAGGGAAGAGTGATTAAGAGGACTTTCTTCTCCAATCTCTTCTGCTTTTTCATAGAGTTATTCAGGTTGGAAAGGACCTTTAAGATTATTGAATCCACCTATTAAGCCAGCATTACCAAGTCCACCACTAAGTGGTCCACTAGGACCCCAAGTGCACCATCTTTCAAATATTTCCAGGAATGAGGACACAACCACTTCACAGCCTGTTCCAATGCCTGACAACCCTGTTTAAATATCTAATCTAAACCTACCTGGTTGCAATTTGAAAGTGTCTGCTCTTATCCTATCACTTGTTACCTGGGCAAAGTGACTGTCCCCTACCTGGCTACACCCTCCTTTCTGGTAGTTCCAGAGAGCGATAAGATTTTCCTTTGAGCCTCCTTTTCTTCAGGCTAAACAACCCCAGTTCCCTCAGCAGCTCCTCATAACACTTGTGTTTCAGACCCTTTGCCAGCCTTGCTGCCCTTGTCTGGACACACTCCAGCACCTCAATGTCTTTCATGGAGTAAAAAGCCCAAAACTGGACACAGGATTTGAGGTGTGTCCTCACCAGTGCCAAGTACAGGAGGACAATCACTGCCCTGGTCCTGCTGGCCACACTGTTGCTGATACAGGCCAGGGTGCCATGGGCCTTCTTGGCCATCTGGGCACACACACTGGCTCATGTTCAGCCATGGTCAATCAGCACCCTCAGGTCCTTTTTCCACTGGGCTGCATTCCAGCCATTCTTCCCCCACCCCGTAACATTGCCTGGGATTGTTCTGACCCAAGTGCAGGACCTGTCACTTTGCCTTGTTGAACATCATACAATTGGCCTCAACCCATCAATCCAGCCTGTGTAGAGCTGTCCTATCCTTCAACAGATCGACACTCTAGCCCAACTTGGCGTCATATGCAAATTGACTCAGTATGAACTCAATTGCCTCATCCAGATCATTGATAAAGATATTAAAAAACTCTGTCCCCTTACCTGAGCACTGGGGGAACACCACTTGTGACCAGCTGCCAAATAGACACAGCTACATTCACCACCACCCTTTAGGCCCAGTCATCCAGTAACTTTCTTTTCCCAGTGAAGAATATACCCATACATGAGCAGCCAGTTTCTGAAGAACATTGTGGGAAACAGTGTCAAAGGCTTTGCTAAAATCCAGCTAAAGACAATCCATGGCCTTTTCATCATCCACTAAGCCAGTCACTTTGTCATAGAAAGAGACCAGGTTGGTCAAGCAGTACCTGCCTTTCATAAACTTGTATTGTCTGGGCCTTATCCTGTGGTTGTCCTACACATGCCATGTGATGGCACTCTAGATGATATGACTCACAATCTTCCCTGGCACTGAGGTCAGACCTACAGGCCTGTAACTTCACAGATCTCTTTTCGATCCTTCTTATAGACGGGCATCACACTGGCCAACCTCCAGTCCACTGGGACCTCCTCACTTAGCCAAGACTGATGGTAAATGTTGTGAATTGGGTTGGTGAGCACTTCCACCAGCTTCCTGAGTACCCTTAGGTGGATTCCACCCAGCTTCTTAGACTTGTATGTAACTACGTGGTGCAGATGACCATTTCCCTTGTATTATGGAGGCTTAATTCTGTGCCCTGAGCCCGTCTTCCTGCTCAGGGGACAACATCTTCCAAGAACAACTATCTCACTTTTAAAGACTGAGAGAAAAAAGGCATTAAGTACCTCAACCTTTTACTCATCCTTTGTCATTTTGTTTCACCCCACATCCATAAAAGAATGAAGAGTCTTCTTAACTCTCTTTTTGTTGCTGATGTATTTACAGATTTTTTATTTTATTTATGGGCTTTTATGTATTTGTATATTTAGTTTTATCCCTGCATAACCTCATGACATCCTTGTAGTTCTCCTGAGTTGTCTGTCTCTTCTTCCAAATTTCATAAACTCTTATTTTTGACCTGAGTTGCAGTCAAAACTCTGTTCAGAGGTTCAGTTACCTGTGGTGGCTTCAGGCAGAATTATGGTTTGAGTTTTTAAAGCATGAAACTATGGCATGACCTGAGAAATGATAATTTCTTTATTCAGTCACTTCCGACCATCTCCATACATTCTTGATTGAGACTGCAAAAGAATTATTACTGAAATTCCGATTGAAGAACAGTAAAGCTTACAAGGGTGTGATAGGATGGTAATGGATATTACTTAATTGGAATTTTTCAGCCTCGCAGAGTGATTTTTTTTTCCTAGTCCCCAAGAATACTTTTTATATCTACAAAGGCAATAAATAGGAACTAGGTACGTAGTTCCCATCTATGCTTTCAGAGACGTCCCTTACCCTTAGCACAAAATATGGTTCAAATAACTATCTGAATGTCTTTAAATGCTAATTAAATCTTATCAAATTTTGACAACCCCTGGCATACTAAGCATGCATGTTTATAAGAAAGCCCTAAGGTATTTAGAACATCTGTGAAAACATAAGTAGACCATAAAACATCATATTTTCCTAGAGTCTTATGTGTAGTCCTCCATTTATTGGTAGAAACAGGGATTATGTTCCACTTCTGTCCTCCCCAAAAATAGAAACATCAAAGTGCATTTGTTTTTCATACGATGTATCTTCTGCCTACTTTATCCACACTCTTTCTTCTGCAGATATGAAAGTTTTACTGTGTCTCTCTCCATAATCACAGCTGGAAGTTCACTGGGATTCTGATTGCACAGAGAAATTGACTTGAGAACTAGAAGACAGTGTCTTCTAAAGATTGATCCCAGCCTTCTGCTTTCAACAAAATACCCAGATAACACCCCATACAGGGGTGTTAAGATTATTTGTACAGCATACAATGACATCAAGGTTGAGAATTTTTATCTGTATTTCACCCTCTCCTTCAATTTCTGGTAAACTCTATAAAATTAGTGGGTTTTGTTAAGAGTTAAATTTTATTCATTCTCTAAGATATATATTTACATGGACTATATCGTCTTTATTCGTTCTGGCTGTAAAGTGACATAAAATACTTGCAATAAGGGACAGTAGGATATGAACAGTTTTCAAGTTTAGCAAATATTAACAGCATTTTCTTTCTTTCACTAGAACTCTATAATAAAATTAGTTTGGAAAGTAAAATACAGATGTTCTTAAGCTATAAGTATGCACATATAAAAAAGTACTAAGATAATGTAATTCTTTGTAATTTCCATCCAGTTTGCATGAAAACCTTTTAATGCACATTTGCACAAGGTCGCTAATAACTTACAATACTTTTTCATTTTGGATTTATATGAAAATGACTTAAAATCTCTTTTGCAATTTCAAAGGGCTGAAATGTGATATTTTGCCGTCATGTACTGTCATCAATATTTTATGTAAAGTGAGGGTGGAAAGCACATTTTAACAAATCAAAGTCTTTGAAAATAATATATGTCTTCCTATCTTTTTCTGAAAGGTTTTTTTTTTTAACATAAAAAATTAATAAGGATCTCACAATCAAGAAAGTTCACATTGATAATGTGATACGTAATAATACTATTTATACTGGAAAGACAGTTACCTCCATGTTGCTTGAACATGGGTTTTGGGGTTGGTCCCCAAGAGTGGGGAATCTGGGGGTGAATCCCTGCTGGTGGACAGGCAGGACTACCCAGCAGTTTACAACCCAGAAAAAGGTGTGGTAGCAAGTCAGGTATAAAGCTAGTCTGGGAAATCCCAATGACAGTAAATGAACAGGTAGGAGCAACACTGGGAAGAATTGTACCTCCAAGAAATGCACCTGGCTCAGTCCTGGTCTAGATACCCCCAGATCCATGTGCATGGGGTGCATGAATGAGGGTCCCTGGTGAGGCTGGTCTGGGAAATTAAGGCCTGTTGGTGCCTGCAGGGCTCTAACAAGAGGTATCTGGGCTGATTGCAATGAAAAATTTTGGTCCTCTGTTGGAGAACCTAGTTTCACTGAGATCCCCATGGCAAGAGGATGATAGAGAAATGTAAGCCAGTCACACAGATCATATATTCTGCTGTAGATTTATAGGTCAAAATTAATTACAGGGTGTGAACTTACATAGCTTTCAGGATCAGATGATG
The DNA here is from genome assembly GCA_013398175.1 of Climacteris rufus. NCBI lineage: Eukaryota > Metazoa > Chordata > Aves > Passeriformes > Climacteridae > Climacteris > Climacteris rufus. The sequence continues at coordinate 363,826 of VZRZ01000477.1, read as the reverse complement.
TCAGTGAAGGCATGAGTTGCCCCTGGCGTCAAACTGGTTTATGTTCAAGCATGTAGGATGCTGTTTTCTGGAACTATTCATATAATTCCATGGGAGAAAGACTGTCATTGCAGGAGATTCTATTTCAGCAATCATCTTTTAAAAATCAGTTTTGTGATTTGGACAGGAGAGGTGGAAGAAAATGGACAGTAATGGACACTTCAGTCGTCTCAGACGGTATTAGATTAATGCTTATAACATTGTGTAGGATCTTTTTTTGCCAAAGATGGCTGGTGTGATCATATCCCCCAGGTTCACATATTAATCCTGTTACATCAATATAAGTTTAAAGAAATGCTACTAACAGTAGTTTTTCTGATCTCCTTTAGATTGGTTTAAATTTCTTTGATAGTCAGAATCACTACATTGATGGAAATGGAATAATTGCTTTTACAGCTCAGCAATAACAGACTTTGGCTGGTAAATCAGAAATCAGTGCTCTTGGTTTTATTAAAATATTCAGAAAAATGTTATCAAATTTGGAACGTATTTGTTTTTATTCTATTAACTCTATCAGATACTAGCAAGTATTTTGTTAATTATTTAGAAGGAAACAGAAGTCTGAAGGGATTCAGAGCAATTTTGTTGGTAATTTGTTGATAAAAAGCCCTTCTTTATTTTGATGTTTGTATTTAAATCTTTTTGGATATTAAGCCTAGTTATTAAAAAGTGAGAGTGATGGTAATAAACCTCTGGTTTCTGTAATTTCTTTAAACGTGGGATTATAATTTAGTATCTTTTGGCATTTTTTTTTAAAATTTTGTTTAAAACCAGTGCAAATGAATCAGCATGACTGCTTTATAGGCAGTCATGTTGTTGAATTTGTTAGTAAGTTTTTGTTTCATAGTTTTTTTCTTTACATTGTGATGTTCTGTGTGCTTCCTCCTCCTTTCCCTGCATTCTTCCTGCTTTCCCACCTTCCCCCTCTCCCACAGACTGAGGAGGTGCAAGATAGATATGAATGCCTCCATTTCTACTGTGCAGTTACTGATGTTGTTATTGTTTTGGGACATACAGCAAAGGAGACAGATTTTTCTGTACGGGTTAACTTTATGTGGAAGAATATGGTCTGTTTCAATTGTATCTTCTCGCCTTTTCTTTGGGCTTCATGGTTTCCTAGCATGTTTTCTTGAGCACTGCGATTCACTGCAGAACAATGACAGGGGACAAGAAAATATATACAGAAAGAAGGTTCAGACATTCAGCTATCATTTATGGTGATGACTTCCATCTCATGAGTACTATTTATGACACAGTTTGATTGTCATAGTTTCTATGGTTTCATAGAAATTTGCACGTTGCAACTTACACAAGAAGTGTACTCTATAAAACAGTGTCAAGGATTGCCTACAGAAATGATTCTTAACCTATGGCAGAGCCCTTGAGGTGGTATGTAGATTTTGAGATAGATAGTCCCTATAAATATCACTGGTGAATAAGGAATGGGAAAACACACCTTTCAGTGGACATGCTGTATAGATACTTCAGAAAGCATAGAAATTACACTGTTGGAGTTTCTGCTCTTCTGTTGGTTATTCTGTCTGGTCTAAATTCATGCTGCTGGGCCAAGTGCTCCCTATGAAATTGCATTAAAGATTATTGTCAAAGGACTAAGCAGAAAAACATAATTAGTATTCTAGTTTTGCACTGAATATAAATCATGTTGCAGGATTTTTCCTGTTGTAATATATTGTAAATTGAACAGGAATCAGACAATCAATGTGCAGTATTCTTTTTAAGAAACAAAAATTTAGCTGTATTTTCTTTAGCCAGATATTTTAGGCAATAGGACTTACAGGAAAAACATGATTAAACAAAGGGATAGTAACTCTCACCTTTTCTTGTTTTTGTTTTTGTTTTTTTTTTCCAGAATGAAACACATTTATTAGTGTGACTTCTGCAGTAGAGTCCCCTGTTTCAATTACTGTGGTCAGGTCCTGTAGTTGCTAAGAAATTCATAGACAAACTGAGTGAAAAAATGTATTAGACTCCTCCTAATAAGATTTCTGAGGCCTTTTTGGTAACACTTTAAACTTTCCGTATTCTGTTTACCTTTGAAAAATAATTTGCTTTTTAAAAAAAGAAAAATCATTCGTTCTAACCAAGAAAAATAATAAACATTTCTATAGAAATACTAATTTCTGAGTATTTGTGGAAGACCAAGAAAAGTATCCTGTGGAAAGAAGATTTAATACTTCTGTGTTTCTAGATAGAAGGAATTTGGAAGAATGTGTTTGGATCAGAATGGGATATTATACATTATCTTTGTATGCTTATTGAATCACACTTAGAACAAAAGTTAAAAGGAACAAATGCTTTCTTTTTAACAAGTAGGATTACCTGGAAATTCATGTGGGAGTTTTACCAAATCAGTTGCTTCAAAGGCATCTTAAATTTAGTAGTGGACAGGTATCTGTAGTTTTAAAGTAATCCCCTCTGGAATATAACAGTCTATGCTGTCCCACAAATCAAATACAACCAATTTTCCATTAAAAAGTCCCACATATATAAATAGGCAGATCAATTTTGTAAATCTATAAATATTTTCCATTTTATCTTGGTGTAATAGAAAACCACTAGTGAATGAATAGTACTGTACAAGAATGTATATCAGCTTTGAGAGATAAATAAATTCTATATGTCTGAAAACAGTAATGGTATTCTAAGTTTGTATTTTAGAAAGTGCTATCTTATCTTACAGGAGTGGAAGAGAGTATTGGTTCAGGGTATGGCACTGCAGTGTAAAACACAAAGTTACAGTCCATAAATTATCAGTCTATGTAATTTTCTTATCAATTAATGAATGTAGAAAAATATTTAAATTAATGTAAATAGGAAACATATCATGCATATGTGCTCTCAACTTTGCAATGAAAATTTTAAGATTTCTCTTTGACTTAAAAATAAATGCAGTGATTTATTTTGGTTTTTCCTGCTCTGTCACATTTCAAACAATTCAAGTGTTATGGAAAACTAACAATTAGAGAGTAATTCAGTGCTGTGGCAAGCACTGCAGGACAAGATGAGATGGCAAGATGTCTGTGCTTTGTCAGAGCAGCTCTCCTTTGTCCTCAGAGCTTTCTCTCCATGACCAGCTGGAAGTGCCAAAACACTCTCCCACATCACTGCTCTCCTAGTGGTGGTAGGAGAAGATATTTGAAAGGGAAGAGGGGAAGGCAGGTGAAACTGGACACTTCGTGCAGGCCAGTCCCCTCCTGGCTGACTTTTCCTGCCAGTTCTGTTGGACAGATTCTATTCTGAGCTTGCCAATATAGCCCGCTATCAGGGCCTTTGATCTCTCCAGATTTCAGTCATTCTGTGTCTGCTGTGTAGTGGCACGTCCTTCCTTTTCTTTAATCAATCTCCAACTAGCTTGTCAGGATGGGATGAGTAGGAGCTGTGTGTTTGACTTACCACTGTAAGAGTTAGTAAACCCTGGTTGTGCCCCCCTCGAGTACCTGCAAGCTGAAGAGTCTTAGCTTGTTCACTCCTTTCTCACAAGGCTGCTGCTTCATCTTATTTACTATACAATTTTTCTTCTTTGTATATTAAGTAGTAGTTAATCAAGTAGTAGGGAAAATGAAGTATTGACATATCTAGCTTCATGCAAAGCACTCTAATACAAGACTTTCAAGGCAGTTGTACTTGTGTCTCAATACCCAGAGTATTTAACATTAACTTAGCATGAAATAATTAAACAGAAATATAGATAATTTCATGTTTTTAATACTGTGATTATTTGAAATTAAATTACCAATACAAAGATATGGCAGCCTGGTGAATAAAAATTTAAGAAATATACAACAAAATGTGGCAAAATGAAATACTGAAAGCGTGGGAATTAACATGAAAGTGTTCTTAGCACTACTCTTTATGTGTCTCCTGGTACTTGAACGTTCTCTGGTGTACTTTTACAGTACAACTGAGAGCAAAATGTGGGCTGTTGCTGAAAGAGTGGTTTATTAGTCTCCTTGTCTCATTCTGGTGTTCTTTTCCTCATTGCTGGCATTGGTATTCCTCTAGCACCACAACGGGATAGTTTAGAAAGCTGAACAGAAAACAGATTAAACCCTGTCAACCTCCTCTCCCCCCAACTTTGTTCTTTTTTTCTTGATTGTTTCTGCAAACTACGTCACAATGGTTCAGATAGTGTCTGTTTGGTGTTATGCAAGAACAGAGAGAGAATTGGATAGCAGGAACCACCCAGCAGCAGCGGAAAGAGCCCAAAGATAAGAGTTTCCTTGTCAGAAAAATATTCCTGTGTGTGATTATGGACTGCCAGGAAAGGACTTTACTAAATCTTGACCATTTATGTTAAGCTGCCAAATGACAGCTTAGAGTGATAACCCGTATATTTTATCTCAATTACAGAATTGCTGCTTTGAATTTATTTTTGTATTTTCTTAGATTAGAGCAGGCATTTAGTTTTCTGAACTGAAAATGGATAGACTATGGTGTTGCCTTACAGCTCTAAGCAATTGAAATGGCTCAGCTCTTATTTGAAGTTCAGATTTCACTAGGCAGAGCTTCATATTCTGATATCTCTGAAGAGCAGTCCATAGGTTTAATATGTGGAAATTTAAAAGTGTATTTCACATCTAGTGTTTAATTTTGCAGTTGTGGCCACTGCATCCAGAATTCAGAATGCTTCTGCTTATTGAATCAATGTCTGTTAAAACTCATGCCAGTAATATTGCTTTACTTGATATTGGAAACTATTGCTGTATCTTAAAGGATATAGACTGGGGGTTTTTTGTTTTTATTTTAAACATCCAAAATGTTGTTGGCTTAAATAAACAGACTAGCAAGAAAAATGTAAAGGAAAATTAATTGTACAATATCTACACTAGCCACTATGGAATTCATCTTACATAGAGGATAACCAATCCACACTCTAAAAACAGACGTTTTGCAAAATATACTGTGATTTTGACATACATAATTGTCTGAATTTTGGTGTTGTAGTTGTTTCTGACTCTTTTTATAGAAACAATGACTGATGGTCAAAATCTCATTACTTTATTTAAATGTGATTAAAACAGCTAAACTGGTCCATTGGGTGGAGATTCAGTTACTCCGTAATTTTATCATTCAACGTGCCAACTTCTTTGTCTTCATTTAATATGATTTTTCAGGTTGTCAGTATACATCTAATGGTAATACCACAGAAAGTTCAGGGGATCATTTGTGGGAGGCTACATTAATTGTCTTCATTAATAATTCATTCACTTCCAATTGGTGATGGCTAATTTTCCAGATTTTCTGCTATTTGACAATTGAGTGGGCTAATTACTTTTTTATCCATCATGTAAATTGTGTGGTGAAGTACTATTTCTTGTTTGGAGGGCTTCTTGAGCAGATTTCTTAGGATAATGCCTGGGATTTCAAATTTAATTTTCTACATATGTCTGCTCTGATTAATAGTAAACTTTGTTGTTTATGTTGTCTGCTGTTAATGATGTACAGTATTTCAATGTAATAGTAGCATGAGTTATAAGATATGATATCTGTAACAGATAGTAACAGATATATAGTAACAGACCATATTTTTAAAGGCTGTGATTCACTCAGTGCTCTGTTAAATTCACAGAACTTTCAGAGTAAGGTTTGCCACATTGTAGTGGTTTAGCCCCCCCAAAGACCAAGGCCCCACTAGCACCACTCTTTTCCCCCTTCCGAATTGAACTGTGTTACTAAATTATGATAAGAAATGCTGACAGAGGAGCAAAATCAGGCTGAGACAAGGTCAGTGCTTCTAAGTGATAAAGTGAATTTATTACAGAGTCAAAGGAGCAAGCAAAAACAAAGGAACATCTCCTAAACATTCTTCCTCTGCCGTCGTCCCATCTCCCCCCCACCACCCCCAAAAAAAGCTTCACAGCCCTCTCTCTTCTCCCAGATAGTAAGGGGAACCCGGGGAGGGGGTTTTTCTCTAATTAGTTTAGTCCTTAGATGCTCAGGTGTTTCCTCTTCTTAGCAATTATACCTGGAGGGGTCTCTCTCTGTGTCTCTCTCTCTCCCCTTTGGCACCATTGCACGGTTTGCAGAAGTTGGCACGCAGCCCGCCCGAAACTGCCACCACTGTTTCCTCCCAGATCAGGCTGGTCCACACTTAGGGTGGGGGTGACCCAAAGCTTCTTTACCTCACC
>VZRZ01000477.1:326125-357483 GCA_013398175.1 Climacteris rufus | reverse complement strand
AAAGTCCTTGGTCCCCACCAGACACAGCTACTCTTGTGGGAGTTCACTCCCTCCTGCACCGTCTCTGCTCCAAGTTTGATTAATGTTTCTCACCACAGGCTTTGAAGATGTATCAGTTCTGATGATGCAGGAACCTCCTCCTCCATTGCTTCTCTTCTTTGTCAGACTGGCATCGTTTGCTGGTTCTCATATCTGATGGTTCTTCTCTGTTGTTTGCTATACTCCCTCTCCTCTGCCTAACCTACAGCTTCATGACTACAGGGTTACATGGTGCGCGCCTGCGTACTACAGAGATTGTTTCTTAAATATACTGTCGCAGAGGCGTTTCTGTCCTTCCTAATTGGCCCAGCTGTGGAAAGCAGCACATCAATCTCCCAGGAGCCATCAGAGATAGGCTCTGACTGGACAGCTGTGGGAGCTTCTGGAAGCTCCTTACAGGAGCCATCTTTTGGCCCCTACCACACCCAAAAAGCTAGACCTCCCAAACTGCTCAAACCACCACACACATGCAGCCATGGCTTTGCTGCCTTCTTTAGGTATCTTCTAAACTACAGGCATAATTCTGCTTGATCCATCCTCCCATGTTCTCAGTCAGTGTCTTTGTCATGGAAAATATCCACAAGAAGATTATTGTTAGTCAATATTATAAACTGAAGATAATAGGAAGAAGCAGATGGTCTTTAGGACGAGGTGATTTTTAGGCCATGCAGGAATGTTTATTCTGGGGAAGCGAAAATCTTCTGACGTTACCTTAAACTCATGCAGGGGACACTGATACATGTGACTTGCATAGGACTTCAGTGGGTTGGTTTCTTGTTTCCAACTGTTTATTTGCACTAAGAGAAACTAAACATAGATAACTTTCCTAGGTGAAGAATTATAATTGACACAGAAATGCTATATAAATGGAGAGCAAAAGTAGTCCTTTGAATGGGCAGGGAGCTAGCAATAATTAAATCTTTCTCTTAAGCTCAAAATATTTAAAAATTCAAACAGTCATAGTCAAAAGCATCTACCATGATGTTTCTTTTTTCTCAGCGGTTTCATCAGCACCGCATTAGGTGTTTGCCTTAACACAAGCAAGTGATTGAAAGTGTCACTAGTCTGGCTTTCACAACGGGCAATACAGGGCTGTGTACCTAAAGTGGAGAGAGGAGGCATGTGCCTGACATGGTAATAGATGGACTCATAGTATCTATACTCACATTTGCAGTTACCGAAGAATCAATAAATTCAGTTGAATTATTCTGTATTGTATTGGGTTATATGATGGACCTCGTATCAGAGCATGGTGTGGTGTGCTGGAGACAATCTCACTGAAGTAGCAGTATTCAGTACATGTATGGATAGCTGCTAGTAGTGAAATTAAGCAAGACAACTGTGCTTTCCTCTGAAGTGGAGAAGAAAATCAGCAAGGGTGATTTGCTTAATTAAACTTGTAGACAAGCTTCATTTTTAATTTCATATTCTCATTAATCTTGGAAGTAGACTACTAATATCTAAACCCTATTGTGAATCAGTATTCCTTTTTCAAACTGAAAAATACCAGTAAAGTTGCTCAAGTTTAGCAAGACACACTTAGTTGTAATGTATAATAGCATCTGCATTTCTATAATGATATCAGAAGAGTATCATAGTAACACTACGTCTGAAAAGATTGTTAAACTTAGTTGGAGAGGAGGGGGTAGAAGGAGGGAACGTTGGAATAGCATGAATGAGCAAATGAGAGAAGCAAAAATGTGATTCCTGCTTCAGTCAGCTTCTCACCAAAAAAAAAGCAGAATATGGGTAATCAGAATCTTCATTAATAGCTACAGCATCTGGATGCAAATGTTATGGACTACAGTAGCGCCTAGCTCTAATAGTGATTGTACTTTTGGATACTCCATCACTTTACACCTGTGGTTCTAATTAAACACTGTAACAGCATTTTCCTGCATCTAAAGCATAAATGTGAAAATAGTGGTAGAGTTGTATGCCTAATGACAAAAAAGTGCTTATCACAAAAAAAAAAAATTAAAAAAGGAAGCACCTCCTTCACTCTTATTAAGGTAGGACTAGTCCCTGTGTAAATGTTACATTTTGCATAGCTATTTATACATAGGAGCTACCACATGTACTTTGTTGGTCAAGAGTTGTTTATTTGTCTATTGAAAAAAAAATCCTTCAGTTTGACCTACAGGATCAGAAAATGTGATGCTGTCCTCTGTAGAGGAACTAAACAGGATATAAATAGTTGCAATTTGCCTAAATGAAAAATCGCTTCATATCAATAAACATTTTTGTTTATTTACTATTTATGCAGACACACATGTACACACACATACAATATGTGACTACCTGTTATCTAACTAAATATAATCTGGTGATATTGTTTTGCTCTTTCTATACAATTGACAAGCTGTGATAAAACTAAGATGTTTTCATTGTCAAGTGAAAAGTGTTGAGTTTTTCTAAAGTAATATATATATCTCTGGTTTTAACACCATAAAAAGAAATCCCACAACTCTGTCTTTCTCCTACCCTCAGCAGAAAGAAAATCTCCCTCCCAGTGAAATGTCAGATAATGTTTTGGTGTTTATAAGGGGGCAGGAGTGGAGGAGAAGAGTTGCATCTCTTTGGGGAAAAAATATAAAAAAGGGAATTCTACTTCATCTTCTCTTACTCATTAATTCTAGTAGAGATTTTTTTGAATATGGTTACAATACAGTGAGACGTTTCAAATTTTGTTCTCATTATATTAGGAAGAACAAATCATTAAAGGAAGGGTTCTTTTAAGGGGAACAGAATATGTGGCTCTTCTAAATGGCAAAGCAAGGTAATGTGGCTTCAGTCCTAAAAACCACTTGCCTTCAAGTTTAATTTCTGCATCTGTGAAGCTGTGGGGAGTGGGTCATTAGAAAGATTTATAGAGCTTCAGAGGAGTAGGTAGATGTTACAAGGTACACATTTTACCCACTCTGTAGAACTGTCTCAGTCCCATTAATAAGCATGGTTAGGAGTGTTGCAGGTGATGGAAGAAGTCCATATAGAAGCCCAAAGAAAGACACAGCACTCAAGGCACCCTCCTCAGCCCTTGGTCTTCCTTCCTCTGCTCTTTGTTGTTTCAGTCTTTAAGACCTTTTCTTTAAAATGTGTTGAGGAAAACTGAGCTCTGTAATCTGTCAACTTTACACCAAATATTAAGTTTGAATTAATGTTTCCTCTTCACATATATTTTTCATGTCTAGAATAGTTTTATCTTGAAATGTGTATGAGATCCTCTTGTTCTTTAGAAAGAACAATGTACGATTGCATGCATACCCTTAAAAGCTAGAACTTGCACTAAGAATCCTAAAACTTAATTTCAAACAGCCTGTTTTCACCATCTGCATTAAACAGCAAAAATCTGTTTCTTTCTTTAAGACATTAGAAAACAGGTGAATGATCTGAGCTCATAATTTTGTTTTCTAGCAGATGAGGTGGCAAAAGACCAAGAGCAGAAAGATGGATTTCAGCAAGGGAGGGCAATGTCAGCCCTTCTACGTGCCCCCACTAATTGAATTAGTGTCCTTCCCTTCTTTTCCTCTTGCCAGCTGCTGACCCCATTAAGCCAACTGTGCAGGGTGTTCTCTCTGTGAAAACAGGTCTACCTCCATGACAGCAAGACCAAAGTAATCTCAGAAAATTTAAAATTAGTAGTAAACATTTATCTTAATTTTCTTGCTAACAGTGAGAGCAGTACTTCTCTCCTGGAAGGGTTGTTTATATCAAAACAATTTGTGGCTCAGTACATTGTATCATCATCACATTTTCTTGAATGTTGTCACTGTCAGTGCCACTAGTGCTTAGTGTGAAACCTAGAGCTTGCAAGAGTTGTTACACTGAACTTTCCTTTTCTGACTTGTTGGAGTAGCACTATAATTTGATTTTGAGAATTGGATAGAATAATATTTTGGGATAAATTCCGAATGTCAGTCTTCAGTCCGTAGCCATTTATCAATGAGGCAATCAAAATGCAATGTCCACAAAATGTTTGGGAGCTCCTTCCTCAAGTGCTTCTGAGGTAGGACTTGTAAAACCTGGATCTTGTGTCCTGGGAATAAAACACACTTCAGTTTCCTTTATAAAAGAGGAGTTGAAGGATGGCTGTAAAATTTATCCTATGGACAGCATTGAAAGAAAAAGGAAGAAAATAATTAAAATTGACCTCTCCTTACAAAATAATTATGGCAAACTGAATCTGTTTAAATTCTGATAGACTTCGGTGCTCAGAGAGACCATTTAATAAATTATGCATATAATTCACTTAACACTGATCCAGTGTCACTGATCCACTGATCCATTCACTTAACACAATGATCCAGTCATGCAGGAAGAAAAAGATCACTGCATCTGGTTTGATTCAGGAAGTTTGCATCTTAAAACATATTTGATATTCATCTTAAAAAAACTAAAGTAGTCCTCTCCAGTATTTGGCACAGGTTAAATTTCAGCTCCCCCCAGAGAAAGCAGGAACAGGCTCAGTCCAGTGAAGAAGTTTCTGTGCAACCAGAGACATCACATCTTGCACATACTGTTCTTTATTATTTGATATGTATCTTCTGGCAGTGGTAATTCTGAATATTAGTTGTACCTAAGAATGTTTCTACCAATTTCAGTATGGCAAAAATAGCAAGAAAATAGCAAGAGGATGGAAAAATATTCTTGTAATTTTTCAGATTCAGATCCTTAGAAAATTCTATTAAATTCTTGGAACTCTTACCAAGATCACATTATCCAGACATAGTTTATGGCCTTCAGTCACTTTAAGAAAAATTTGTGGGAAAGGAACAGAGATTTAAGTTGTACGTGATAGATTTGCTGAAGTCTGCTACTGTTGCGGTGCCTCTGGGCATGGCCGATGACCCGGCCTGGCCGGGGCCGGGGGGCCTGGTCCTTTCCCCCGCCCCGCACGGTGCAGCTGGGATGGCGCAGCCCCGGGTCATCAGGGGGGCTCCCCGGCTGCAGCGGCAGGGGCTGTCCCCACCCAGGGGGACAGCTCATTGGTTCCTATGCCAGGTGCTGACAGTCTACTCACTGGCCGGTGCCCCTGTCAATCATTGTGGTCCCCCGCAGTGATTGGCTCTCCCGACTGCCCTTCCCTCGCCTCCATCCTATAACACGCCCTGACCTCCATTTTGACATGTCTTTACCTCACTCCCTCCCAGTAATAAAATCCTGCTGGCAGTAAGCGGAAAAGAACCCTTTCTCGTCTCTTTGCTTCCCTGCTTTAATGAAACCTCTGTGTGTGAACTAAGCCTAGACTCTGCGGGAGTTCTGATGCCCGGCTCGCCTCTGATCGGAGACTGGATGAAGCCAAAGTCGCTTCTTTCAGGACACGAGACCAACGCAAGAGGCTCCGAGTTACTCACGCTTTCTACCCGCAGCATGCTACCTTCTTGGGAAAGAATATGGCAGTTGTCTGGTGTTTAGGAGCAAACCTGGTTAATATGATATTAATTTTTTTCTTTATTTTCTCATGTTTGAGGTCTTGTATGCAGATGTACGTTTACTGGACAAGATAATTTAGGAAGGATTTATGAGGATTTTAGCCTTCTGCTTCTACCTCTGGGCTGAATATTAGCAGCCCATTGATTCCCAATAGTTCATCAGCCTTCTCTAAATTCCTCAGTCCCAACTGTTATATGCAGCCTGTCTCCTCAGCTGCTCTATAACTGTATCAAAGCATAGGAGTTGCATATTTACGTGTGAAAGGGAGAATTTTGTGCTCAACATTTACATCACTGAGTGGTACAGATCAGCATGCAATGATATTTCATTTACTGAATGTGCTGTGCATATGGCAACTTGTCATCCTTGTATTTTAACACAATAAAATCATTAGGATTAAAAGTCGCTTCCTAATTTAGTGGTATGAAATAACCTACGTAACTATCAATCACTTAATCACGTTTTGTTTCTTTTTTCTTTTTTTTACTTGTCAAGTAACAATCAAAAGTTATCAGTCAGACAGAGCAAGAGAGGCTTAAGGTTAAATCGATTCTGGATAGTACCCGAGGAACACTAAAGCCCTGGCTTTTCTTCAGGAGGGGAAAAACATTTGCTTGCAGAATTCTGTTCTTTAACAGGAGCCTGACTTTTTTGAAACACAGAGGGCATTTACTGAGCAGAACAGAAAGTTAGTGCTTGGGACTGGTTATACTTCGAAGAAAACTTTCAGTCTAAGCTAACACTTATGCAGTCATCTGTCTTAGGAGGTGCTGAACAGCCTCTGCTAAAAAGTGGCTGGTGGCTTGTGGGTTTGCTGAAGGACTGACAAGAAAGGCTTTTCTTAGGTTTTATTTTTGACCTTTGGGCAAATACTTCATTTTCCTTCACTCCTCTGTCATCTAGTTCCCTCCATACCAAATAGAACAGGCAAAGCTTCACAGGCTGAAGGAGTCTTGTACAAATGTGGGAACATAGAGTATTCTAAAGATGGTAGATACCACATGAAAATAGGGATCATATACATTTCAATATGTTCAATGTCAATGAGTTTCTGACACATCTGCAAACTGAGATATTCGTGCAAATATCTAATTGTAATTAATCAGTTATGGTAGTGATAGCCAGGAATGGAATCTCAGTTCCACTAAAGTTTCTGTCAGAAATAACATCAACTTAAATAACATTTTAATTTTGTCTGTAATTCATTGGCATCCTCTTACTTTCCTAAACTCTCTCATTTGCCGATCTCTTCAAATTCCTAATCTTCAGAATGTTAAGAATCTGTAGGAAGGAAATCAGTTCTTCATGGCTCACTCCAGAACATAAGGTTGGACTAGTCATACATGAACATAAAGAAGTTTATGAGCTCAAGTCATTACATCTGAATTTGATTCTCCTTACAAGGAATGCACTCCAGAGTCAAATGCAATTCCTTTCACTGAGCCTTGGCAGCCTAGCAGGAGAGGCTGTTAGCAAGTTTGAACTCTTTGTTTGGGATCACGGAATGTATAGGCTTGCCAGCAGACTTCTTCAATTATCTAAAGTTTTCTTATGTCTTTCCAGATGTCTGGATAATTGGGGTTAAATGCTGAATTGTTTTGTTTAATTGTAAACTAGTGTTGTTTAGCTGAGTTTCAGTGCTTGGAGTGTCTTTGTCTTTAGTTTTTATTTTTTGATGTCTCCACCAGTGCAATATTTAGCCAGAACTTAGAATTTCTGTGCCCGTAAGTACTATGAGCATTGGTTTTTGATTAAATGATTGTCTAAAATATAGTTTTTTTCCTGTTTGGATGTATTTCTAAACTCATATTCACTTTGGCTGTGCTTTGATTTTGACTGTTTCCAAGGGAGTATCTGCTGAGCCATTAGAAAAATATTATAAGAAAGTGGGAGTAACATTTGTAATGTGCTATCAAAATCCTTTTCAAACAAAACCCTTTCTTTATAATTTTAGTAACTAACTGATCAAAACCAAACAATTTATGCTCCATTGTTCAGTAGTTTTTGACACAGAACATAATCCAAATCAATCCAGAGTAGTGTAATTAAAAACAGCACACGCCAGTCTTTTTCCAAACTATCATGTGTTTACTGCTGTTATATTAGCAGCAGTTTTTGCTTAGGGATGATATGTTATTTTCCTCACCTCTTCCTACATTTCCAAGATAACAGAAAGAAGACTGTCCAGGAATCTGGGAGAGGAAGAGAAAGAATAGACTTATATTAAGAATGTTAGGAAGCCAACTGGGCTTTTACTGTAGAGGTTCATGTATGAGATACAATAGATGCCCACTGATATTATGACACCTCTGCAAGGTGTGAAATATTGCATTATTTGGATCCTCATCCTTTTACAGTATATTTCTTCTTAGCATGTTATAAAAAATGAGAAGGTGATAGCAGCCATATTTTTAAATGGGAAGGGTTGTGCTACTTTGGTAAGAACTTAATCCATTTCTTTTTCTTTTTTTTTCACTTTTTTTTTCTTTTTATTCTTAATCCTGAAGTCATTGTCTGGCAAGATATCCTTATCCCTTTCTGCTTGAATCAGAATATTCTGCAGACTTTATGGAAATTTCATCATCTTTTCTCTTTTCCACCTACATGGGAAAGTTTGAATCATAGTATTATTGTTTGAATTAAGATAGACACTGCAGTGATAGACAGTCCTTGTGCTGCCTAGAGAACCAATCCTGATAATAACTTCTCATTTGGCTACAAACATAAAAATCAACTATCACTGGCTCTGGGGGCCTGCTCGAGGCCACTCAGCGATTGTTTGGGAGTGACCCTGGTATAGATGGGGCTGCAGCTTGCAGTTTCCCCAAACACAGGGTTTCCTCCGGCAGCTCTTTAGTGCTGGCTCCTTTGGAGGTGAGAGAGCCCCAAGCTGATGTTGTTGGTGCCAGTGAGAATGAAGGCTGGAGCGAAGGGCCTTGGTGTGATTTCCAGCTCTTTTATTCCCAGGGGAAGTAGTAGGGAAAGCAGGAGAGGGTCCAGGGATCCAGGAGAGGCAACACGAGGGTCGGGAAGAGCTGAAGCAGGCAAGGGAATGGAGCACAGAGGGATGTTTATAGGGATACAGGCAGGGGTAAGTAACCAATGGGGGTACAAGGATTTACATGTAACCAATAGTGAACCGACAGAAACGAAGTTTCCAGAACTTAACCTTATACACAATATGAAGTCATGTACAAACTATCCAATGAATGGCAACATGTAAACTAAATGGAAAGGGATGCTGGGCGTGAACCAAAAGGCTCACCCTAACCAAGAGTGTGGCTTATACAGTGGCAGGCTCAGACTGATCCCACCAGTTCTGAGCCATTGGGGCTACGGCTGCTGTCATGCATGCAGCCACAGTCAACTACCATCTGGTGCTTAACAATATATAATGACCCTTACCTGTGCTGAGAGGTAATTAGCCTTCCCTCTACTGCTTTTTTACATTAGCAATAATAATAAACATTCAGCCACTAGACTGGTACAATGAAAAACTACAGGGTTTAAAGAGCTCTAAATGTCATTTACTACAGCTGTGTTTTCTCCTCTTAAATAGAAAAAAAAAGAAATAAAGCTGGCACTGAAGAGGTATGAAAGGTAAAGACATTTAGATCATAAAAATCAAAGTTTAATCTATCAAAAGAAATCTCAAAAGCTACTGAACAGTCAGCATTAGGAAACCACACCATTCTTCCAACTAATGGTGTAAATCTTACCATAGGGAATAAACTGAATAAAATCAATTAGCCTGAAATATTTATTCCTTACAACACACAGAAAATCAAACTGAACCTGAATCTAAAATATGAGATATTATTAAGAAAATAAATTACGGAAAGATACTAATATGTCTTAAGAAGTGCTGGAATAAAATAGAGCTGTAGCTAAAATCCAAGTTAATACATATTTTTTTTAAAGTTTGGGTTTCTCTAAGAACTGAGTCTATATTTAGGAATATATAAGCTGGCACTCTTCTTGAGATCTTTGCTATGTATCACCATTTGGATTTGGTTGTTTTATATTTTGCAGGCAGAAATTGGCCTATAGGACTTGAACAGGGAGAAGAGAAAGACTGATAGTTCAGTCTGTCACATTCAATTTTGGTAGTGTTTTTGTAGCTATAGGACAAATTGCAGGACTTCATTTTTTTCAGAATTGGTACATACAATCTTTATTAGGTGGAACTTAATTATAATTTTAAAACTACTGCATATCATGCCTTTAAACATAATTTGGTTGACTGATGACTGAATTGAATTCTACTTCAAAAAATGACAGAACTCTTCATACTTAAAATATTTTGTTTTCTATTACTGGCATGAGGGGAAGACTTTTGACTTCAGTAAATTCCATTTCAGCTTCTTACATCTCGTACATTAATTCAGAAGCCTATGAAAGACTCTATTTATACCGTGAATTCTGGACTGAAGTATATTTTACTTAAATGTAGCTTTTATATATATGGATATTTCAATGTTGCAATTTGTACATGCAAAGTGTCAACATATTTTGAAAACAAATGTAACTTTCATAAAATTTATCCTAACTGTATATGCTAATTACATTGTTTTCTTGCCTGCCTAAATTTGTATAAAACTGGGTTCTCAATTTCATATGATGGTTCTTTTTAAAACTTATACCATATATTCTTGGAACAGAAATATATGTGACTAGGATAATTTTATAGCAGTCTTTTTCAAACAGAAGAGGAACTGATTACCACTTAGAAAAGCTTATTCCATCTCTGTAGTGACAGATAGTCTTCTTCCCTGCCTTAAGGCCAGGACTAATTTTTGCCTTACTACACTCACCCTGGACAGACCCAGGGAAACCTGGGAAATCAGAGTCTGCTCTGATTTTGTAATTGTTATGTAGACTATGTAGTCAGATGTAGACTATTCCCCATGCTCATTCTTTTAGGCAGAAACATATGTGAACAGAAGCACAGACGTCCTCTTTCTCAAATGGATGCAATGTTAAATCTGTAATGAAGGAGGACATGAAGTCAACATCAGCTGAAATTAAAGGTATTCAAAACAGGAACATGCCACGGGTAGAGAGCATGAGTAACTCGGAGTCTCTTGCATTGGTCTCGTTTTCCCAAATAAAGCGACTTTGGCCTTATCTAGTCTCTGATCTAGAGGTGAGCCGTGCATCAAAACTCCCGCAGATCTAGGCTTAGCTCACGCACAGCAGTTTAATTTATGCAGGGAAGCAAAGAGACGAGAAAGGGTTCTTTTCCTCTTATTGCCAGCAGAATTTTATTACTGCTTCATGGTGCGGTAGAAGACCCCCAAAATGGAGGTCAGGGCGTTTTAAGATGGAGGCGATGGGAGGGCAGCCGGGAGAGCCAATCACTGAGGAGGACCACAATGATTGACAGGGGCACCGGCCAGTGAGCCGACTGTCTGCATCCGGCATGGGAACCAATGAGCTGTTCCCCTGGGCGGGGACAGCCCCCGCCGCCCTGGCCCGGGACAGCTCCTGCCGAGCCAGGCTGTGCCACCCCAGCTACTGCGGGGGGGGGAGGAAAGGACCGGCGGTCCCAGCCCAGCGGGGCCGGGCCCGGTCGCAAGCCATGCCCAGAGGCACCACAACAGGAACCCATGAGAAACTTGAAATGACACATCTTCCAAGAGTGTTTTGAATGCTTTTAAAGTGCCAGTATTAGTTTTTGAGAAAAGATGAATACTTAAAAGATGGGATAGTATAGAAAAAGATGAAGCTTTGGGATCTGTATAGACTAGTTAGTCTGATGCAGATCCCAGGAAATCATGTAAGTGTCATAATACAGTTTAGGAAATATCATAGGTCATCAATGTGACCCATCTTAGTTGCATAGAATTAAGTATTGATAAACAAGACATTCTGGTAACCATGTCAAACATCTAATTGATACATATGTTTGAGTTCATACAGCATACTCAAATTCTCTAAATTATCTGCTTTACTGCTTTACCAGCAGTACTGTGATGCAAGAGACCTTATTTTATATTTTGTCTCATATTAGGAAGACTCAAAAATGAAATTGTGAAAATGCTCATTAAAGGTGTATCTTCAGGATTATTTGAGGGGAAAGAAAAATATCTACCTAGAAATCGAGGCAACTTTATAATGTTTAGTAGAAGTCTGAGTAATTAAGGTTTGTTCATAATTTGTATTGGTAATTTGCATGTCAAATAAATACTGGGATAGCATGCAGGTGAAATATATACTGATTATATAGTAAATTATGAGAAAGGCGAGATGCAGCTTGTAGGGTGATCCTCTAAACTATTTCCTATTGGAAATAGAGCAATTCAACAAAAGGAAATTTAATATTCCAAAATTAAGTTCTTTCATGATCCAGCTTACTCTTATGATGGCAGACCTTTTTCTGAAAGTTACTCTCTCAGGAAACTGTTAATGAATCATCACAGAAAATTGCCTCCAAAACAATTTTCAGTATCCTAATATGACAAAGAAAAAAAACCCTGAATTGGCCCTTGAATGTGCAGGAATGGGACCAAAGAAAAGAGAGGAGAAGGTGACATTGTGTCTGTGCACACATAAAGGCCACTATCAAAATACAGTGTATAGCTCAGGTGGTTTTATTGCCAAAATGTTGTGAAGAGTTCTATGCAGTACTTCTAAAAACAAGGCAAAAGAACTACCCAAGATGAGAAAAATAAATCCCCTGAAATGAGAGTAGAAGAGTTCAACTTATTACAGCATAATCTTTAGATATAAGAACAGTGTCAATAGACAAGATAGCTGAAAATTATGGGTTTTATCAGCGTTGGTGACAAGGTGTAACAATGTGCTTGATTGAAAGTTGTCCAAAATTGTGATTTTACTAACATACACGTTCTAGCTGTCAGGATAATTAATGAACCTGAATTAATAAAGCTAAGGAAAATAGAAAGCATATTACTACTGTAAAGATGAAGTAGGTTTCAAAAAGAGAAATTGTAATCCATTTTTGGTGTGTTTTTTTTGGTTTGGGGGATTGGGGAGAAGTTATGGGTGGGGGATTTTTTGTTTGTTTTTCTTGTGTTTTTCCTTTTTTATTTTTCCTGAAAATACTTCTCTCATTAGGTTTGTCCTACACTCACAGGCCTGCAGCTAACAGCAGGTCAGAGAAGGAGAGCTAATGGTTCCTACTGGATTGTGATAATGCAGATCTAAAAGCCATAGCATGCTCAGAGTCTGCAAGTCAATGCATACTTCACTGTCTGTTTGCATTCGTCATCATTTGTGTATTTTTTTCCTACTGTGATTTTCTTTACTAGCTTGAGCCCATGGATTACAGCTTTTCCACTTACAGTCATTACAGTCATTACCAAAATATTGTGTTCTTTTTGACTTTTTGTGCTTTCTCCACTGTAAGAGCTTTTTACTTTTTAAAGTATTTTAACTATCTGTTAGAAGACTTGGTAGCTTTCCTAAAGAACCAGTGCTGTCTTTCAGGTTTGCTTTGATTGTGTGAAAGTCACAACATGTGAATTGTCGAAGAGCTGGATGAGAGGGAATATTTGCAATTGAGTATCTTGTGAATAAGCAATACCTTTTTAATCTTCTGTCCTATATCTTGTTTATTGTTTGTATAGTGTCTTTGTTCTATCACAGTGTAGTAGCCATAGAACTGTATTTAAAATATCTGAAATTTTAAAAAATGGATACACAAAGTATGAAAAAGATCATGGATTATATTTAAATATTAAAAGGTAATTGACAGCTTCAATTGTCAGTAGCAATCCCGAGAAGGGACACTGGGAAATGTCTGCACCTTGAAATAAAACTGAAACTTTAAGAACATATCTCTTCCTCAGAACCTTTTACCAGAGTTTCTTGATATGAGGTCCGGACAGAATATGGAGAATAAGCTCACAGTTAGTGTTTCACCTTTAACATTCAGGTTCAAACTTATGCTTGACTTACTCATACTTAAATGAAGTGTCTTGTTTTTTTGTGGCCTCCTTGCCCCAATGAGGTAACTAGTGCATTACTTGAATGATTCCCTTGTAAAATAACTTCTGTATTGCCATTTCACTTAGAGTATGGGAACAGACACTCGGATTTGATTACATTTCATGTTTTCCTATTATTTTCAAGTGACCTAGGAAGCAAAAGAGAGGTGTGTGGCATTTTACAGGAAAATTGATGGGTAATTACTGCTGGAAATGGAGGAAGAAAAAGAAAAGAACAAATCCTGTAAAGGGATGGTGATATACCAATGAGGTGAAAAACCTGAGACTTGAGGAGTGTCAGGAAGTAGTAGCAGTTATCAGTATCTGGTGGAATACTTTCTGAAGGCTTTGCCTCACACATTTGGGAGGGAGATAGTATCAGAACAAGGAGGGGAAGCAGACACAGTCCACACCACAGAGGCTGGGACTGTCTGAGATGAGGACAGTCTTTTATGTTCTAATGATTGAAATTCAGTAAATTAATATAACATGAAAACTGATTAGACTGGCTCAGTTTTGTGACAAACAGACAAATAACTATAGATCAAAGGAACAGAATCCTAGAATCACAGGAGGGTTGAGGATTGCAGGGACCTCTGGAGGTCATCCAGTCCAAAACCTGTGCTCAAGCAGGGACACCCAAATCTTGTTCTCCAAGACCACATCCAGACAACTTTTGCAAATCTGCAAGGGTGGAGACTCCACCATCTTTATGGGCAACCTTTGCAAGTGTCTGCTCACCCTCACAATTAACAGAGTGTTTCCTGATGTTCCAAGGAAACATCTTTTGTTTCGGTCTGTGCCCATTGCATCTGGTCCTGTCACCAGGCACCGCTGGGCTGCATCTTCTTTGCACCCTCCCTTCAGGAGTATATATATGTATATTGATGAAACAATCTTGGGCTCCAGTACTTTGGAAGCATAGAAAAGATTATTGATTTACAAAGTTCAACTGTATTTTATTGATCACTGTATCATTTTGCTATTTCATCAGCTCCTGTTGTGTCTAACTAGCCGTGAATTAATACTCATTTTGATGAAGTGACTTCCTTGTAGATTACTTTTCCTTCTCTGCTTTTTTTCCTTATTTTTTTTTTAAGAAAGAAGATATATAAATGTGTTCATCAAAGAATTTTAAAAAGTACTTAAATCCCATTTATTTCAAGCAATGAGCTTTAGTATTATACTCCAGAGATTAGAGGTAATAAATACCCCAAACATCTGATTTGCATACTTGTATCTGAAGAACAGGGTAAGCCACAGTATCAAGATCAGATTTCTCAGTTATTCAATTTAAATTGGAATTGGTGATATATTGTAAACTTTTTATCCTTTTTGTTATATCTTTGAAAGTGGACAACAGATACTCAAGTCTGAGTGGTCGCTCAGGCTCACTAAAAATGAATGCAATTTAAAAAAAAATTGGGGAGGCTGAGATCTTTGTTTTTCTGAGCTTTTGTATGAGAATGTTTCATATGGGATGGCTTCATCTGTTTTTATCTATTTAGGTCATCCCAAACAAACTTTCTTTACTTCCTGTAAAACAAAGATACATCATTCCTGCCTCCTCAGTCAATTACTTCCCCTGAAAAAAATTTATTTAATGTAGTTTGAATTCATAGAAAATTTTATGTCTTTCTGATAGGTCATTTCCCAAAAACCAGTCTCCCTAAACCAATTTGAGAAGCATTTATGTTTGTATTAGCCTGCACTTATGCCAAAAAGAGCATTCTTTCTTGCTGTTTTGTCACTCATTATCTTGCAAGCTTTTGTGTAATGTACTACTTTGTGTAGAAATGCACAAGTAAATTTAGGTTTGTATTTATATCAGAGAAGATGGAACTGAAGAAATACATCTTGCATTTGAAGTGCAATGTAATGAAAGTAGTAGCTCACTTTATGGTCCCCATCAATTCTCAAGAAAGCTCTGCACAGACCACAAAGAACTTGCTGTACTTCAGCAATAGAATGGGCCATTGTGTTTGGGGATTAAAGTTGTCAATCACATTCTTCTCCTCTTCAGTATAGCCAACTTTAAAGAATCCTGGTATTCAGCAACAATTGTTTGAAGCAAAAATTACAAAGAGGGGAAAGGGATAGAACCTTTTTCTTTTAACTTTTTAATCTACCCATTCCTTTGAAAAGGAAGAGCATATGTAAGAAGCTCAAAATATGAATTTTATTTCAACATAGCTCTTATAGCTAAAAGAGGTCTTGTCTTGGTCTTCAAGGAATAACATAATGATGTAGCAACCTTACTCAGCCAAAAACAAAAAAGAGTAAAAAATGTGTCAGCAATACAAAACCATCTAAGAAATTATATGAATTTTAAAATGTGAGAGCAAATAAAAGAAATGTCCACAGCAAAAAACCAGTAAATATTTCTAAATTTGCATTTTCTATACTGAGAACAAAGGGAAAAAAATGCAAACAGGAACGAATGAAATATAGCAATTTAGAAGAAAAAATCAAGTAATTTTAAGTTGATATTAAAAATAAGTGAAGAGGGTATAGTATGGATAAAAATTATACCTGAGAGCTCTGAACCTAAATTTATTTAATACCTATTAAAAACATCAAAACTGGAAAATATAGATGAAATTCTAATGCTAAGGGCATATGAAGTTCACTAAAATTCTGCAGGAGCTGGTGGCAGACAAAAAGGCTTCAAAATAAGGTTTTATTATTTCTGTCAAAAAGTAGCCTGTATAAGAAAGGCTAGGGAATTGAACGGGATAATTTTTCAAGGGAATAAAATACAAATATACCTCTGTTCCAACCCTAGAAATAAGACAGAAATAATGAAAAAAAAAACCCTAAATATTTTATATTGCATAAGATCCTTTGACAGAGATAGAGAGAAGTTACCTTGAATCCTTTCAGTGAGTCCCTTTTGTGACTGCATCTAAATATATTCTTTTAAGCATGGTGTGGTCCCAAAGTATCTTTGTTTTGATTTGGCAATCAGATGTGTACATATATATCCTTGCAGAGGTACGTTGGCTGATGGTTGTTTACTCTTAGAACATGTAGAACATGGTAATACTTTTCACATACAGAAAAATCCCCACAGTAGGACTATTTTACCTCCAAATTGCATGCTGAAGATGTGTTATTTTTTCTCTCTTTAATCTGCTGACACATTGCCATCCTTCTATAGTGATCCAACTGCTAGATGTTCATCAGCTGTAATGTAAATTTGTAAATGGTATATGAAAATGTCAGTGAAATTTGTTAGCAATAGCAGAATGTAATTCTCAATTCTCATTCCATTAATCTGTATTTTTAAGAGGTCCCACTAATGAGTTATTTCTGTAATTAATCATGTTGACACAGTTCAAAGTAGATGACTTAAATCTTGGTTGAGAAGTAAAAAGCTAGCAAACTCTTGCCTGCTGCAGATTCAGAGAAGTTAATGGTGAGTTCAATGTGGTATAGGATTCCTCAGTGCAATACCATACTAGACTTGATCATGAGTTTGTAAAACATTTAACATAAAATATTTTAGTTTATCTCTAGTCTTCACTGCAAAACAATCTCCAGTTTGTTGCTGGAGATTTTTATTTTAGCATTGTTGTCGCCGTAACGACACAAAAGGAAGAGACAGAGGCACCTGTTACCAGGATCAGAGAGAAGGAAGGAAGGGGGCAAGACCTGCCTTCTTTATTTTTATATACATTTGGAAATCACTATTCATTGGAGGAAATCAGTTCTTCCTCCCTCAATCACAGTGGTCAAAGGAAATGTCCATCAAAGTTCTGTGTCCAGGAGAAAGGAATGCAAGTGATAAGATACAGTTACAATAACATGGCCATGTTTACAGAGAAAACTGTGAGAAACTAGCTACAGAGGAATGACAACATCCAGAACTGCAAAAATCAGGGCAACACATTGTAGGAAATATAGAGATTCCAACAAAAACTTTTTTTGTCACGAGTGATTCCTGCTAAATATGAAAACAGTATTTTAACTAATTAAGAAATAGTGGTATACTTCTGGAAGTTGAAGTTTGTGATAACATTTGTAAAATCTAAACTATATAAATGTTCTAAAAGTGTACTATTGCAAGCAGATCAGCAGAAACCTTTTCGAGATCCTGCAAGCACATTGAAATCACTGTAATCACGGAAGCTGCTCACTGCAAAATAATTAGGCCATGCATAGGAACCTTTTTAGGATCCAGGGGCTAATCTAGTATTATGATGACACAAACTAAAACTGCATAAAGCACCAGTGTCTCTTTTGTGGTATATGACAGCACTGAAATCAGTGGACTGTAAAGAAAGAAAATAAAAAACTCTGCAAAGTGATAAAAATAACGACCATGTGTTCCACTGAAAAATTTGATATTGAAGCTCACAATTGCTATTAAGAAATGGAGTACAGGAGATACCAAAGATACTGTGTCATGTGAAAAGGAATTTCCTCAAACCCTGTGTCTGATAAAGACTGTCAGCAAGCCAGGAAAGCCGAGACCCTTGTGCCTGACCAGTCTGTCAGCACACTGTTATGGAGACCCTTCACTGAACATCCTTCTGGATCAGACAGTGATTGGACTGACTTGTTCAGATTCACAAGCCAACAGAGTGACCCCCTCCCAGGTCTCCACATCTTTATTTCAGTCTGTTACCTGCTGATAGAGACTGTCAGTGCCCATGAAGGACTACACACTAACAGTTAATGGAACAACGCTCTTTATTAATAAGATTGTGACAGGTTAATGTTCGAGGATTGTCAGTGATAGTATCTGACTGCAAAAATATATTCAAAGCAATGTACTGACAAGCTCTAATCCCTATTGCAAGTTGGCTTGAGATAATCATTCAACACACAAAGAGTATGATTCTTACCCACTAGGAGTCCCTAGGGGGAAAAAGACTGGTCCAGTCCATTGACTGATCACAGAAGTTAGAGTGAAGTCTTCCCTAACTTTGTCCTGTTCTTAACCTACTTTTATACTATTTCTTTATGTTTAGCTGGAGCTGAAGTAACTCTAGTCATGCATACCTTTGTCACTGATTGTTGTAAAATTCTAAGATATAGTCAATAAAATACAGAACACTTCTCTATAAGGAGTGGTTGTACCTTGGAGGCAGGCAGCTTTGGGATGGAGGTGTGCATCAGTATGACATCTGTGGTCTCACCATGGTTGCTGGTTCACCAAGAAGAAATCTTCTTTTCCTCCTTTGGTTAACACTTGATACATGACTTATCACCTACAAGACACCACTGAGGTCCCTCCCTTGCAAAGATTTCAACAGAGCCTGGCTGCAGTGTCTCCCCTCTGTTCCACCTTCCATTTAATTTCCCTTAGTATGTATTCTGTGGGGGAAGTCAGGCCAGCTGACTGCATCCCATCTAGGGATGCAACTGCATTTCACCCTAAAATTTCTGTACTGTTATAATTTCTGTTAGAGTGTGAATATAACTTCTCAGTTTTCTCTAATTTTACCCCCAGTCATTTTCCCACATTCTGACACTCTGAGATACCAAACGGTGGAAAAGGGGGAAAGAAGAAAAGGGTCATGAGGAAGCTAAAGATACTATAGAAAATAAGAATTCTATAACTGGAGGCTTTGCAGTATTGTCACTTGCTTCCTTAATCAGAGGAAAGAAGTAAACTGTTTTCAGAGTTTATCAGAACACTGTCTCAATAAAAACCAGCAAAAGTGTGTTGTTGATTATCATACATCTTTCACCTGGCAGCTCTGAAACATGGGGGAGAGTGTCTTCAATTCTGAGGCTGTCATCATTGACTCTGACTAAACTTGATTATATTGGCATTTATATCCAACTTATCAGGCAAGTCAGCAGTGTAATCTCTGTAATCATTCCAGTTTTGTTCTTTAAAACATTGTCAATGAAGAGTATTTTGATAGTTTTGTCTCTAGAGCCTCTCACTCAAAACATCAGTTCAACATACTAGTCTTCAAGAAAATGTGCTAGCTGAAAAGACAGACTAGTGCTTAAAACATATTGATACCTGCAACATGTTATAAAGACATTTAATCTACTTTCAGGTAAGGCAGAAATGTCTTTCAAGAAATGTTTTGGGTTTACCTAAGAACCGCATGGGAAGAAACTTCAATGTGCACAAAAATGATGGTATCTCTGAGGCATTTACAGAATTTGAATTTCTAAAAATAATTGTGACTTGTTCTTGGTATTTCCTCGACATTATGAAATAGTACCTATTTTACAAGTTAATTAACAATTTGTAGTCACAGTAGACTGACATGAGTCATCAGTTTAATAGTCCTAAATTTTGGCATATTAGGCATTGATAAACATAAACTCTTGCTCATTTTTGTCATAGTTGGGTCTAGTCTATAAATTTTTTTTGAAAACTCACAAGATCACATCAGCAGTGAAGACACGGAATACTATTTTGATAAACTGTGTAACATACAAGACATTCAAAACCAGAACCACTTTCAATATACGGATGATTGACTTTCCATTGCAAAATACAGCTAAGATTATTCTTGAGTATAGTTGAGAAGAAAACCTGCTTTTCAGTTATTACAGTGATTTTTTGTTGAAAATCAAGTATTTTAAACTATTCAGTAGTTTGTCTTAATTATTTGCAGATTTTCCTTTTTATGTCTGATCATTTAGCAGTTGTTCTGCTTTAGTTGCATTCAAGATGTTCTAAATGCTTAAATGATGGAAACTTTAATAATAAAATAATACTTTTATCTGTATCAGGCACTACTCTTTGGCTTTATCTACAAAGTTTTTGCATTATATATCACTGGCTTTGTTTGAGGGAAGAGTGTAGTGAAAGCAATGAGAAATTTTGTGCAAAAGAAAAACAATTGAAATTCCCTTTTTCTAGCTCTTGTCGAAGTTCTACCAAGGCTTTTAAAGTTGACTGTAGACTTTTTGAATTTGTCCATTTATATTAACGCTTCTCACTACTATCAGCAGTTTAAAGCTTATGTACTGTCAGTTCTGAAGCTGACCTTTACTGGTCTGAAAGCCAGATGGCTTTGCCTTCTGATATGCTTTCCCTTCTAGAGCTTGCTTACTCACCCTTTAGAGATGCCAAGGGCTGTGTGTTTCCCTATCCTGTTGTACTGCTGAACTCAGTAAGAAGTAAATCTAACTTAGCAAGATATTTTTAAGTTTTTTCCATTGTAACAAACGATGAGCAAACTCTGCTCACAGGAAGTAGAAGTGTGACTAGGTTAAAAAAAAAAAAAAAAAGAGGAAAGAAAAGTAGAAGAAAATTTCTGTATATCAATTATAGTCTTGCAAATATAAGCCTCTGACATGGGCTATAGGTATTCAAGCATCTCCCTTGTGTATGTTTGATCCTGGGTTAGCTTGTGGTGATTGGTGTAATGCATACAGTGCCAGCAGTTTGTCTGATTGCTGTGTGCCCTGCTACCCTCAGGTGTGCAGTGCCCCTTGGGATCACATCAGTGCAGATGGATGCTCTACTTTGCACATCATCTGGCTTCCTCCTCTAGGCTTGGGAAACGTTTTGGACAACTTTGATAGGCAGCTGTTCTCAAGCAGTCTTTCTGCTTCTTGATCCTTCTTCTTTCCCCTTAACAATATGAGGAATGCATAGAAATTCTGCTCTTTCCAGACAGAAATGTCTGAGTTGTCCCCTAATTTATTTTGTAAATGTATATTCTGTAATAGTCTCTTTGAACTCAGATTTCCATAAAAGTAACAGAAGTATGTTAATAGCTAACATTAGATAAAGAGTCATTTATCTTCCAACTTTGGTGATACTTATGAACCTTTTTACAATAGATAGGCTTAAAAACATATGACAGCAGAAGCAATGAAAATAAAAAATACATTATTAATTAAAAGGCATATTAGAGGACTTAGGTCTTGGCTATGGAAATAAAACCCTAAATTTAATAACGTCTGTGTTGGAATTTAATAATGTCTGTTTATTAATACTGATATTGCATTGGGACAAAAAAGAACAATGCTGGAGATCGATTTTTGCCTATTCACTTAGGTTATGGGGATGTACTCATTCAATTCAATGCCACTGACAAAAATATTTTTAGATGTGGTACAATGTGGTATGTAAGGTCAAAATCAAACTAATATTAAATGAAATTAATATTAACTAAATAAGCTTAAAACATCTGAACATACAACAGTCCACATACTGTGAGTGTTCTAATACAAGCAGTGAAATATTGTATGCATACATTTACGTATAGTGTACACTGAATTTTCATTTACAATAATGAAGCTCCACTTTTATTGAAGCATTTACAAGAATGAGAAAGGGTCAATGACTATATAGCCCTATATTTAAAAGGACTGGAAAGAGATAGTAAATAAACTTTTAACCTTGAAAAACTTGCTGTTAAATATTTCTATCTTAAAAATTCTTTAAGGAACAACTTGTTAACTCTTCCTTATCAATCATAATTTTAAACAGTGTTATGGGTTTAAATCATGCTTTTCTGCTACACTAAAAATGAATATTGTAAAACCAGTACTTTTCTTTCTGCATAGTCTGTTCTTTACAGGAATAAAGCTAAGTCTGGCTCTTTTAGTAATAAATGCAAATTTCTGCAATTTTTTTTCTCCTTGCAGATCCTATAAGTCTAAAAATTTGACCTGATGGTCTTTAGCACAGCTAACTGAGAAAAAGAATTTCATATCACATGAGAAATGAGACTGGTTGGTTCACTGGGTGACTGGCATGCAGAGCTATTACACGTGACTAACTTGGAAAATACTTTTATCATTGTCAACAGAGGAAAGGAAAAAGAAAGGACAGATCTGTTTTTAAGATCTTTAGCTTAGTTTTGCAGTTTTAAAGAAAAAAGTAGATTTAAAAACCTCCTCAAGGCATGTCTTACTCAAAATTAAATTGGTTTGCTTAGGCCTTTGGCCAGTGAAATTTTGAAAATCTTGAAATATTTTGAAAATCATATCGTAGTATATCTCTGAGCAACCTCTCTGAGGGCTTAAACCTCTTTCCCTGTGAAAAGCTGCTTCCCTATGTCCAATAGCAGTGTCCTTTATCACCACTTGTGACCACTGTCCCATTCTGTTCTTGTACACCACCCCAGGAAAGCCCAGCTCTCTCTTCTACTGCTTCCTTTCACAGGCACACTGTGACTAGATCCCTGCTGTGACTTCTTTCTCTTCTCCAGGCAAAACAGCTCCAAGTCATGCAGTCTCTCTGATCTTCCAGCATCCAAACCATCTCAGTGGCCATGCGTCACCTTGTTGGAGTGCCTTTGAATGTCATCCCATCCCTAGTGCATTTACCACTTCCTCCAATGCAGCTTTGTTTGTCAACTTCCATATTCTCCTCTGTTCATGTTGACCAAGATACCAAATAGTGTCTAGGCCAATACTGACTTCTGATGAATGTGGTTCTGAGAGTCTTTTAGTCCAACCAGACTTGGATGTTCCATCCAACCCATAAGTCCTTAGCATGGCTATGAGAATACTGTGAGAGAATTTGTCAAAAGCAAGGCTGATCAGCCTTGTGGTTCTGTGGTTCTTCCTTCTTATTGTTTTCAGAAGATGGATATGGTTTGCCATTTTTCAGTTGCTGAGGAATTTCTCTGCTTGTTTAATAGAAAGCAACATGCACTTGCAGCCCAGACAGCCAACTGTATCCTGAACTGCATCAAAAGCAGTGTGACAAGCAGGTTGAGGAAGGTGATTCTCCCCCTCAACTCTGCTCTCATGAGACCCTACCTGGAGTACTGCGTCCAGTGCTGGGGACCCCAGCATAAGGGGGATGTGGGCCTGTTGGAGAGAGTCCAGAAGAGACCAATGAAGATGATCAAAGGGCTGAAGCACTTCCTCTATGAAGACAAACTGGGAGAATTGGAGATGTTCTGCTCCTCTCCTGAAGCAGAGGAGTCTCTAGGGAGACTTTATTGCAACCTTACTGTATTGAAAGGGGCCTATAAATTATGACAAAGGCATGTAGTACTAGGACAAGGGGCAATGGCTTTAAGCTGAAAGAGGTAGATTCAGATTAGATTATTTTTCATTATGAGGGTGGTGAGGCACTGGCACAGGTTTCCCAGAGAAGTTGTGGATGTCCACTGCCTGGAAGTGTTCAAGTCCAGCTTGGATGGGGCTTTGAGCAACATGATCTATCAGAAAGTGTGCCTGACCATGGCACGGTGGTTGGAAGGGGGTGGTCTTTAAAGGTCCCTTCCAACCCAAACCTCTCTGTGATTCCGTAGCAGGGAGTATCTCCTCAGTGATGAGTCATTCCACTCAACTCTTCTGCATGCATTCTGTCATATTTTGTATTTGTCCAATTTATTACATACCTCTAACATGACTGAAACATTGGGATATTTTATCAGTAGATGGAACAGTTTTTCTTAAAAACTACTGAAAGCCAGTAAACTGAGTTACCAAACACAGGAGTCATTAACCATAAGAATAAAAAAAATACCAAGGGAAGTGGCTGATCATCCATTTTTTCAGTTTCTTAAAGCACAATTAGTACCTTCCAGGACTATATGCATCAATCAAACATCAGTTGTTAGGCTTACTAATAGAGACAGTGAGTGGAGTCGTCTTTTTGCCTTGCACGTGACTGTTACTTAATGGTTCCTTCTTTGTTTGAATCTATAGTATTGCCATTGCAATCATTTTCTCAGAGGGAGTCACTCTCCAGGAGGTTTGATTTAATGGTAGAAAGAATCAGAAGTATAAAACAGTAACAACAGTTTATCTAATGTTATACCAAAATAGAATTGACAGATTCAACTTTTTGAAAAATCACATTTTTTCACTTTGGAAGATATGAGATCAAAACCAAAGTACTTTAACAAGCATTTTTAAGGAAATAAGTCTTTATATGATGTGCCTTTTCTACACCTTTAGTGAACAGATGGGTAATAATCGGTTATGCGTGCAGTTGGGGCACTAAAGAAAATGTTGTCATTTTTTCCCCTGCTAGCCATTTAGCTATTTAATTCTTTGACAGAACAGAGGAAATATAACTAAATGTTCTGTTTTAATTAAAATGAAAGTAAATTTATTAGTCACAGAAACTCTGTGTTTTGTTTATGCTTGGGGAACAGCACCAACATATGTCTCTGCTTCATTGTTTGTCACCATCTAACACAAGGTTATTTTTTGTTGCTTATTTGGCCTATTAAACAGATCACACTAGTCATAAATTTAATTTTTCTTAATTCTAACTAATTGTAGTGAGCAGTGACAAGTAAATGGCAAAAGAAAAGCACATTGTGAGAAGCACTCCAGTAGGTGGTGGTCTTATTAAATAAATGGCAGCTATGACATTCCCTACGTGGGACCATGCTGTTGGCTGGTGGAACTGCAGTATTTCTTTCAGGGAAAACAGAGTAATAACCACTTTGTTTCTTGACTCATTTCCATGTCTTCAGTTGACTTTTTGCCTGACTAGAGGAGTGCAACAGAGGGGCAGCAGGGAGGGGCTTTTACCTTGGTGCTACCACAGACTTATCTCCACTGGAATTTTGAAACCTTCACCCCTTGTGATAAGCACACTGGAGGGGGACATATACACACAAGGCCAGGCACTACAGAAAAGGAAGGCTGCTGTGCCAAGAAATTAGCCTTTACAGCAGAGAATCCCTATCAGCTACAAGGCATTAAGGATGCCCCTGTGGACGGTGCTATATGTTTTTTAACCTTGTTTTCTCATGTGACACTTCTAAATGAAAATACTGTCAATCTAAGCTTTCAGAATTTGTAAGTGGCCGAGAAGTTTATCCTTTGTTTCACTACCCCTGAGTTTCTTCCTCTTTCAGAAATCTACTGATTTCCTCTAATTAGAAACTAGATTAATCCAGTTAAGAGAAACAATGGGATTAGACATTACCTGATTCTACACCCCTGTACTAAACACTGTTGTCCAACAAAGTGTTGGTGATTCAGCAGCTAAGAGCTCTACTAAATAGTTCAGTAATTTCAGCATTCAACTTTGGTCCTATGTTAGTGCTCAGTATAATTACAAAATGTGACTACTACAAATACAGTGCAAATTTGTCCACTTGTGGTAAAGAAGGCCAACAGAATCCTGGGCTGCATTAGAAGAGCATCATCAGCAGGTTAAGGGATGTTGTCCATTGCCTCAGTCCTGGTGAGACTCATCTGGAGTGCTGAGTTCAGTTCTCAGCTCCCTAGTACAAGACACATGAGCATCTATTAGAGCAAGTCTAGCAAAAAGTCATGTATCTCATTGATGGATCAGAACATCCACCATATCAGGTGAAGCAGAGAACTGGTGCTGTTTGACCTGGAGAGGAGAAAGTTCTGGGGAGGTCTCACCTAGATGTAAAAACACCTGATGAAGCAGGGGAGGTAAAGAAGAGAAAACTGGACTCCTCTCAGTGGTGTCCACTGACTGGACATGAAACTATGAGCATATATTGCTATATTTAAAAATGTTGTTGGTCCTGTACCATTTTGGAAGGAGCAAAACAACATCTGTACGCATCTTCATATTGGAAGAAGTGCTGAAAAAATATAGCTGGAACTACATACAGCTATAATACAGGGAGTATAGGATACAGTATAAGAGGACTGCTAATTTTCAGTGAAGATTCTTGTTAAAAAATTACCCAATTTTTCCTTAACATATTTTCAGCATGGTTCAGCATTATGGTTTCAATGGAAAGGATATTTTCACTTGACTAAAAGTCACATCATCATCATGTTGTAACATTGTACATTTCTCTCTTTATGATCTGCTGTTAGCCTACTGAATGCTGAGTCTAAGAGAAGCAATTTCTTTGTCTTAGTAAAAAGTATATAATATGCCCCAGAAATAATGTCCTTTAGGATGACATGAAAATTTGTCTTTACAATGTCACAAAAGCCTTTGCTTGTTCATGTTTTCCTACCTCTACGCAAAAATTTATTAAAGCTCCTCTTACAGTGGGAAAGAAGGTTGTATCTCACTACCAGCTGTAAGAGCCAAACTTCACCAAATATAATGTTCATAGTTTGAAACAGGACATATTTGTATCTGATGTTTTATATAGAGTATCTAAATAACCACTTGCAACAATCCAGAGAGAACCTTAACCTGTGAGGATTTAATATCAGGCTGCATATGAAAAAAGGTTTATTTTTGACTACACTAGTTTCAGAAACATCAGGATAGTTTCATTACCAGACTTAAACTTACAAAAATGTTGCCCATTACACATTAATATTATATAGTTACCAGGAAGTATCCCATTTTACACTGGTCACTGCATGATCTACAATTACACAGTCGTATTAGTTTCCTAGGAAACATCCGAATTAAGCAAGTTTCTTGATTGAATGGTGTCTATTATAAATGCTGGTGTGAAATTCCACAGGATGGACAGAAAGATCTACTAATGTCTAAGTCAATCACTTCATTGCCTTCAGCTGAGTCTTTCTTGTCTGTTGTCATGCAGAGACTGAGAGATTGACACACTATGCTATTCTTTTGTGGCCCCTTGTATTTTTCTCTATCTTTCCTGCATTCAGAAAGGGACTGATTAGCAGAGTTTTATGGTAACAGGCAGCAAAATGCCAGGTATTATGTCATTTTCTCCAAGTCCTGTCAGTATATTTTACCTGCTGTTTCATGCAATACTAAAGGCATGTGACCATATTATCACAAGTTTTTTGTGACTGGCAACTGTTATTGGCATCATATATCTAGGAACAGCTGTTGTTGTTTTATTAGAAAATACTCCAGTGATGCTTAGTGTAGAAGGAGCCAAGGCAGTATCAGCAGTGCCATTCCCTCTGAAATTAGTATAGTGTAGAATTTGCTAACCTGTATTAAAAATCAACTTCTTCTAATCAACTATTTTAATTTTTTAGAGGAAATGCATGCCTTACAGAATACTCAGAGAGACTATATGCAAAATGAATTGTCTTAATCCTATTCCCTCTGAATATTTGTCCACATTACCAAATCTAAAATAAAAATACAGTAGAAGAATGATCTGAGAACCCTCCAGAGAGTCTTCATTAGGAACATGAAGATGGCTTAGTGGTATGTTCATCCACTAGACAAGTCAAAAATTTCTGTCCCACCATTTTATATCAGAAAATGAAAATTTTGATTGGTGTGGCCTATTTTAGTATGATTTTCTGTTGGGTATCTAGACATAGAAATGCAACAATATTGTAAACATATTCAATGTCACAATTATTTTTGCATTTTTATGTTTTACTACATTTAGGTCCTCTTTGAAATAGAAATAGCAGTAGCATGGTGAGTCAATTATGTCCCATTGTGATGCATCATCAAACTGTATAGATTACTTTTATATTGAACTTGACATACTATGCTTTTAAACTCGAGGCCCAAATGTTAATTCCACTTATTGATATATTTTTAGATAATAGTTTCTAAAGAACTATCATTAGTAGATCACATACAAACTTTTAAGAAAATTAACTTCTGCAAAAATAGTAAGTGTAGGAATATTTATTAGTAACTCTGCAAATAAAAAAATGTTCATTTAATAAGAGGAAAAACAGAGATTTGGAGGAGTGTCAGTATTTTCAGACATATTGCTGGGACTTGTTCTTATGCACTGCAGCTGAGAACACAAATAATGGTTTGTGAATGTGAAATTGGTGACACATAATATTAGAGAATCCTTTGTTTTCACTCTTTTGATCTAGGAAAAGGGAAGCAGTTTGTAATTTTCTGTAGGACTGGAAAGTTGCTGCTGGAGATGGGGGTAACTATGGTATTCCCTGGTGCTTTTGAACAAGAGAATGAAAATTCCCAGTGTAATTGCTGTTGGTGGGTGAGCAGAGGTTCTTGGCAGTGACTGAGCTAATTTTCTTTGACTGTAGTTATTAAAGTACATGTGTTTAAGAACAAGTAAGAGTTGGACTTGAACTTGGCAACATCCTTATCCCAATACGATCTTAGCCATTCCTAATCTATCTATTTTGTGTACAGAAACTTTGTAATCTATAAATGACCTGGAATTTTCATTACTTTATGTATTAATGAACCACTTAGTCTTTTTGTAATTGGTTGAATGTTAGCTGAATGATTAGTTCTCTAGAATTTACCTGCAAGACAATCAATACATGTTTAGCATATTAAGCACCCAGAGAGACTGATTTTGTGAGCATATCCTATAATTTATTAACTGGAGCAGCAAAATAATTTTTTTTTTAATCTGTAGAAACTAGTTTATTTTTGGTACAGCTATATCTGCTCCTTCATAACTAGTGTATCTCCTTTTCAGTATTGCTTTTAAAAATAGCAAGTTCACAAGTAAAAAGGGACAAAAAGACCCCCTTTTTTTCTGCCACCATAATCATCGTCACAAGCTCTCAAGTCTAGGAAAGGAAATTCCTGAATGTGATTGACAAAGTTCTGTGTTTTGATATAGTGCTAGAATTGTGTCAGTTTGCTGGATTCTGTAGGCAAAACCCATGCACACAATGCCTTCAAGGGTTATATTCAAATTTCCCTGGAATTCTTTTGCAATACTGCTGCAGTCCCAGACAGTAACTTCATTTTGAGGTGCTTTTCATCAGACTTCCTTTCCCCATGACAAATTCAGATTCTTTTAGCATTCAAACTGATGAAAGGATCGACCTAACATGAGTAACACCAAATCTCAGTATTTAGTGTTAAAATGTAGGCTTAAAAGAAATGTCAGAGTTCATTGAAGCTAATTTTTTCAAACTGTCAGATTTTTCCTTGAAATGGCATAATTTTGAATTCTTAAGAAAAACTTTGATCACTGTGTATCAAATTAGCCCGCAATACTGGCTATAATCTCTTTACACAGATATTCTTTACTCCTGCCTGTGAGAAGTCTCTGAAAAATGTCAATACAAATGAATATGCATGTATTTATATATATATTTTTATATATACATATGAAGAAAGGATTGTAGATTTTCACCTTCTAAATGCTTTTCTGGAGCATCAAGACTTCCCTCTGCTTGTCATACTTCTTATTGCAGAAACAAATGAGTTGATAACTTATGCTCTGAGTATCTGGTGAATATTCACAATTCTGTCTTATTCACTGGAAATTACTGAGAAAAAACCTCAAGATAAAATGTTCTGTTTTCAGCTGTATCCCTGGGTTGTTCCACCTAAGCAGCATTTCACCCAATGGTAGGTAAGCTGAAAAACAACCTTGTATTTTATCTCTTTCACTTTATGCACTCAGGTGGGAATCTTTGGAGAATGGTTTGACATGAATTCTTTTTCATGTGAAATTGTCTGGACCTTAAGAGAATGAAAGGGAAGGTGTGTCTTTTCATTCCTTTCCCCCCGTTTTTCTCCCTCCATGTTACTAATGCAACTACCTCCCTGACAAAGAGATTTAAAATTTGCTTCTGCCATAGTGCAGTAGAATAGTGTAAGCATCTGGATAGAAGCAGCCCATCCCCCAGATCATGAGATCTGAATCTGTGAACAACCTAACAGAAGTCGTATGAGAGAGAACATTCTGAAGACTGTGTATTAAAGAATTGATTCATATGTGCTGCAGTTGCAAGCCACAGGATGTATAAATAGCAAACTGAAACAGCTTCTATTTCATTCCCTCCAAGAGCTTACATCCCCCAAATTCAAACAACTAGCTGCTTCTTGCCTTCAATTCCCTATCCTGCTAGCGAAATCGTTTTTAATGTATATTGCTGAGCAGCTCAGAGCGATTTTGTTTGAAAAGTTCTCAAAATCCAGCACTCTGAGTGATCTCAGTAAGCAGTGTTGTTCTTTCCATCTAATCTGGTGTAACAGCTTCCCTTCCGGTTATGTTAAATTGTAGAATTAGTCTTTTCAGCTCTCCTTTTCGAATCTAGATCATTCGTACATGGGGTACCTATCATTTATACTTCAGATGCTGCTTCTGACCCATAATACATTAAAAAAAAAAAAAAAAAAGGCAGTAGCTTGCTTTTCTTTCATCCTGTCATTTCCTGTCGGAGCTTTGGGACTCAAACATGCTCTGGTTTCATGGCTCACTCCAGGATTCATGTCCTGCTGGCTGGAAGCAAGGTTCCTTTGCACCAGCAGGGAACGTGCCAGGGCTTTCACTTATATGTTAATTACATTTTTAATACTCTGCCTTAGCAGGTTGAACAATCAGAGTCTGACATGGTTGCCCCATTGCTGAAACCCTGAATCAGGAGAATGCCATTAATCTTAATTCCGAGTAAGGTGTGTTTGGAATAAAGATGTTATATGAGGTCCAGATTTTTGAATGACTTTTGCATCGGCCACCCTGCCTTGATCCAGACCAGCTTGAAAGGGCACAAATTATTCACCAACTTACAGATAATGGTGTAGTAATATGAATAGAAGGATGCTAGAGGGCAGGAAATCTTCAAAGGAGTGGGACTGGTCTGGAAGGGGACGGGTTGCCAGTGTGACACCTTCTGTGCCTCACCAGGATTGGAAGGAGGCATTAAAGGGCATCATTCAATCTGAATCTTACAGCCACCGCCGGACCATGTGGACAGCTGATGAACGAGCCGGCAATGGAATGTTTAGCAGGCTGTGACGACTTTGCACAGAAATAGGAAAATTTATCGCCGGCTTGCCACAGCAGTGCCGTACTGCCCGCTTTCGGTGGTGCGCCCCTTCTCTGCACTCCCGCCCCGCTCGGCAGCCCAGCCCTCCCGGCCCCCGGCCCCCCTTCCCGGCACCGAATTTAGGGGCTCGCTGTCACCAAGCCGGCACCGTCCTCCCTCTGCAGCTCAAGCACGAATAGGGGTTTTTCGCAGCCGCCGCGCAGTTGCCGGACAAAAATATTCCTGTGCCCGAACGCACCGGTTATATCGGTATGGGAGATCGGATGGATGGGTGGGTGCATGGATGGATGAACCACGCATCTGTCCGAGTGCCGCGGCTAGCTCGGGTCTGCCATTGCGCGCAGGAGGCTGCGTGCGGCCCCGAAGTGCTGGAGACGGGGAAAACAAGGCGGGGAGGGGAGAAGGACG
>VZRZ01000477.1:224834-326077 GCA_013398175.1 Climacteris rufus | reverse complement strand
ATCGCCCGGACTGCCGGCGCTGCAGGAGCGGCGGCGCGGGGCTCAGGGCTCCGAGGAATGCGGAGCCGGGCACGGGTACCTCTCTGAGGACGGCGAGCAGCTGTGCCGCCAGCACTGCGAAAAGTCCCCATTTGCTTCTTATAAATTAAAGTGCCTTGTCACCAGTTAGGGCAAGTCAGCCAAGGTAAGGCTTAAATAAAATGACACTTTAATATGTGGCAACATGGATATTGCTGGACAGCGGTGCCGCTAACACAGCCTTCTAAGTAGCGCAAAATATTGTGTGCAATAATGCTGTCGCAGTGGGTGCACAACCTGTAATTTGTCTGTGTTAAAGTTACCGCTGGTACGTAAGCCTTACCCTTGTGGTGCTGTAGAAACGTGTTTGCTTATCCGAGGCAGTTGCAAAGGGACCTGCAAAATATAGGCATAGAAAGGCAGCGGCGCTCTGTCTATGTGTTTGTGTGTGACCGTGTTCGTAATACCTACAGTTCTGCTCCTTAACTTAAGGGGATAATATGCACATGCATTTTAATGGTGACGGCAGGCAGATTCTTTAGCTCATCTCACATATGTGTGCCTTTTTATACAATCAAAACGCATGCCATTTTGAACTATATGAGAAGAACGTTAAGGCTGGTATTTGAATAGCAATTCCAGGTTTTGGGACTTTTTCACCCCATGTTTGTGATATTATGTGTTAACTGAGGGTTGAAATTGCAGCAAAATGAGACCTTCTGCAGATTTATCTTTAGCTGCTTTTTAAGGCTGAAGCAGTCACCTAACTTTAGTTTGTGTAAAGGGCATTGTAAATAATGCACAGGTAGAAATAAATCGTCTCTTATTTTCC
The DNA here is from genome assembly GCA_013398175.1 of Climacteris rufus. Taxonomy (NCBI): domain Eukaryota; kingdom Metazoa; phylum Chordata; class Aves; order Passeriformes; family Climacteridae; genus Climacteris; species Climacteris rufus. The sequence goes on along the minus strand of VZRZ01000477.1, from coordinate 325,227 downwards.
TGCTAGCCCACCCCAGCAGTACCTTTCTTGATGTACAAAAACTACTACGTGCTTTTAGTTCACACCACATTTTGACTGACTGAACTGTCACTGGTCTGCAACTGAGTGTTTTGGCATTCAAGCAGTTCCTCAGGATGACTTTACTAATGCGCATATTTGAAAACAACATCGTCCTGAACCTATGTGTTTATGTATGTCTCTGTGTGCCTGTGAGAGTCTGTTTTGTGTACGTAAGTGACAAGACACAAGGAGGACAGGGTGCAGAAGCCAATGAAACATGGCAAACATAGATGCCTGCATGTATTTCTCTGAGTGGATCTCTGTAAAGCAGTATGAGCATTTCTTATACTTTAATGTAATTCATCATTCAGATTAGGGGCTGGAATCAATTCAATTTCATGTGCATTGATGCCCCATTAGTTTTTCACAATCAAAAGAAATACAACGGCAAACATAAGTAAAATTATGACTTCAGTTAACACAGGTGATAAAATCACTGTCAATATTCAAGGTACAGAATTTATTTTTCATTCTGAGACACTAAGCATAGCTTCTTAATTTCCAGATCTTTACTTCTGTGCTGCAGTCAACCATACACAGTTGTGTGAAAACACTAAAGCCTTCCTCCTGCATAAATTGTCTTTCTACTGGATGATAGTAAATGTTTGTCTTCTGGGGAAATGCAAAATTAATTTAAAAGTTTGGCACAGGTTTGGCATTTTGCCTAACTGTAAAGGTAAGAAGACTGATTTAGAGAAATAACCGAAAGCCTCCCCTAACCTACTCTCCTGCCTTTGACAGAACATTTCATTCCATTTCATACTTTTCTGAAGAAGACATAGTATGGTATAGTTACCTAATGCAAATTAAGGTGTGGCTCTTTTTTTTTGTATTTGTGTACCTATGGGAACATCTTAATACTTTTTTTTTTTTTTGGTTAGTTAAAGTTCCTAATCATCCTACTTAAGGACTACAATAAATAACTTTGTTTCATTTCCGTTTAGGAAAAGTCAATCAAACAGAAAAACAAACAGTCTGACCAGAAAAATCACAAACCAAACCAACCCATTCACTGCTCCCTGCTTTTCTAAAAAGTGACAGGAGAAATAGTGTGTCAGACAGCACTTTCCTTTAAACAGGAGCAAATCCGGTGCACAGGCATGGCTTAGGGGGCACTGTGCTGCTGACTGAATCATTTACAGATGGGATTCAAAACTAAATTCCTTCCACTTGCAGGTATTCAGGATCCTATAAGACTTCTCTAAGATAGGATTGCTGACTCTGCTATTAGGACAAAATGCCAGTCAAAATTTGTATGCTGTGTCAAATTTAATTTGTCAAGTACCTTAATTTGAAGAGCATTGCTCTTTACTACATTAAAAATGTTGTTTAGTGTTTTTGTCCGGCAATGCAGAGACTGTAACTCAACCACTTTGTTGGTGCATGCTCTTCTAATTCGTGGTAACAGTTCTGGTGAACCTATGCAAAGTTATAAAACAATTGGGGATAAATGTCTTCAATATCCAAAATTAATGTATGAGGGTGCATGGGTGCACCCCAGAGAGGCACAGTTGTTATTGCACAAGCACTGACATTCCTGTGGTGCATAACGTTTACATAATACCCTTCAGGGAACAATCTGTACTTGTGTCTCTGAACTTTTAAACATTTAACAAGTGAGCTTTGAACATCTAAAATGTGAGCAATTGAATTGTTAGTTCTCAATATGGTTGTATGAAAGGTCTCAACCGTTATCTGAGGCTGATAAATGAAACTTGAAAGGTATGAAAAATTCTGTTAACCAGAGTTCCTGCTCTTGGTTAAGAGCTGCGTTTTTGTTAATACAATTAGTGCTAAAAATTATCAGATTGAATAAAACCATCTGAATACCAGTGAGTCATCAGTTCCATGCAGATGAACATGAGCTCCTGTTTGGACAGCTAACAGCCCTGGCAGACCTGTCCTGCAAAGGGGCCTGTGCTAAATCAGCTATCATGACACCATGGAGCACAGTATCATTGCTTATTGGCAAGGTGGAAACTGACATGGCAGGAAGGGGAGGAAATACCTAGCAAAAACCAACCAACAATATAAAGTGATTGCATTCATAGAAGAGATTCTATCCATCTCCAAGAGGAAGGTCATACATATGCAAATGTCATAAGAAGAAACCAACATTGCCTGCAAATGTTTGTATAATTCAGCACGTATATCTCACTAGCATTAATTATAGTAGAAAACTTATTTTCCATGGTCAACAGTGCTGTAGTTTTTGGGTGATAAATCAGGGTGAAGTGTTTTAACTTCTTTGTATACTGGATGCGCAGTCTTGGACAAGTCCCTAAAATACTATATAGCTTCATGTATGACATGAGCACTACACAATAATTATAGAATGAATATTGCATGATAATGTTTTAAAGAAATATTGCAGAACTAATACTGAAGCGTTTGTGTCTCCATTACTCTATTACTTGGTTTTCATTGATACACAATTTTGCTATTCATTTCCAACAAACAAAGCTATATGGAATTTGGAAATTCAAAGAATGGAAGTGCAATTTTTAAGAGGCTCCTGAATTGGGAGCTAAAAAAATCATGACTCTTATAAGAGAGATCAAAGATTGATAGAATGAAACCTTTTTTTCCTCCAAAGCCAGATTTTATCAGACAAACAGCTAATACTGAAATGGTTCTAAAGATACTTTTAATAAGGTACCATCATTTTTTTTATTGGGCTGGTTTTAATATGCACAGAAAGAATCAACAGAATTTAAAAGAAACCAGTTTGGGTTTTGAAGGGAGTGAATAAGACTAATCTCCTGTTAAGGGTTTTTTTTTTATGTGGAGGAGGAAGTTGTTTCAGGTTTGTTGTTTTTTTGTTTGTTGTTTTTTTTTAATCATGTCTTTGTGGATTGAACACAACCAGAACAACATAGTCATGTAGCTTTATAAGTAACTGACAAGCAACTTGGTAACATTTACACATCTGCAGTTCTTATATAATGAAAATACATACAGTGGATGCTTGAGGCCTGTAACAAATATAATTTTGCTCAATGGCAGTTGTCATTTATATTTTTGTGGAATTAGTTCAAACCTGAGCAGAGTTAAGGCTGGGTTTGTTGTCATAGAAAAGGCAAAGCATCATTTTACAATTGCAAACTTTACTCACCACTCCTTATGAAATTGCTTGCTTCTTTTAAGCAAATCTGTTTGCAAAGGGAATATAATTAGGTCACAGACATATTCCATTCTCAATTCGCCTTACCTAGGTTTCAATATAATTTATCCAGTGCTTACACTGACAAATTTTCAAGGCTGTTTGTGAAGTGTGGCATAAAAATACGCGAGCTGCATTTCTACCATAGGACTGTAGCGATCTGTGAGATTTTTTGTACTTTGTAATACTGAACCCTGAAATTACTTTACAAGAGGGATCAGCCACATTGTCTTGACTTAGCAGTTGGGATGAGTGAGGCAGTGGGACCAGCAGGCTTTTTTCCTTAGAACAGTCTGTTGGATGTAGAAGAGGGAACTGCTGTGTCCTCATTCAGATGCTCTGTCAGACAAGAACAGTGAACTGGGCACTTGCAAATCAGATATCTTCAGGTTTTTCAGGTACTTAATTGCTTTGAACCATTCTTTGGAGAAACCTGCCTCTGCCTGCTAGAGATACAGAAGTACATGCCTAAATATAGGTGATCTAAATACTACCTACCATGTCTTCTCCCTGTGGAGTATTCCTGTTGAAAACAACCAACTCTGTATTTGGTGACTCCCAGTTTTTTTATTTCCAGGTATATCATAAAATCATAGAATGGTTTGGGTTGAAAGGAACCTTTAAAGATCATCTAATCCAACCCCCTCTGCCCTGCCACAGGCATAGCTATCTTTCACCAGACCAAGCTGCTCAAAGGCTTGAACACTGCCAGGGATGGGATGTCCACAACTTCTCTGGGCAACCTGTTCCAGTGTCTCCATCATGCACTGTATTGTTCCATAATTAATTGCCTTTAAGCTTTACAGCCACAGTTATGGGTGAATATAAGGTTATACATACACACGTGTTCTTTGAGAAGGAACAAAGAAATTAATCTTAATTTTTTTTTGTGGGTTTTGTTTGTTTGTTTGTTTTTGTTTGTTTTGTTTTTTAAATACGATGCTTGGTACTCTTAAAGGCATGTAAAATTTACTGGTTACTACACTGAGCTATTCTTTGACCCAAATGTTCTTATATTTACAGATAGAAATGTGCATTTTCATAATTATATTAGATGATTTATTTGAATTCTATGATTAGTCAGCTTAACCAAATCAGTAACATATCGTTATATGAAAGTTATACATTTAGATTTGAGTTCTATTGATTTCACATCTCGTTGAGTGCTGCGAAAACTGTGAATGAAAATTTTTTTTTCAAGAGACTATGATGTGCCTTTCATTTTCAATAATTATACCTAGCCCAGAGGAAATACTAGTTTTGTCTTTTACTTGTAAAAAACATTTATGTATTGGGCAGTTGTTTGAAGGAGGTTTAAGCTGACAATTCATATTGGGGTGTGTTAAACTTCTCAGGCTTATATTCGGTCAAACTTTCAGTCATGTTCTGCTGTTGATGGTACGAAAATTGATATAACAATTAATTTTTTAAAACAGCAACATGAAGACGATCTCTATAGTTGCAGGGCATGCTTTTGAGGTATTCAGAGACAGGTTTGAGATTTTGTCTCAGTGAATCCTGTACTATTTGTAAAGCTCCTTCAGTAGAGAATGTCCCTATAATTAGTGAAAAATTTAATAGTTTAGCAATGGTGGTAGGACAATTGTACTGCTATTAATTTTGAAGGTGTTGAAGTGCATATGCATGTGTGTGCATATTTGAAGGAAAAAGTAGTTGCTAAAAGGGAGGTAGCTCCTTCAGTTTGTTCAATAGTGAGAAAGATTTGATTTGACTGTAAAAAGGTATTTTTAACACTGATGTATTGTATTAGCACCTGGGAACTGCTGACTCTTCTAAATGTAACATCTTGGCTTTCAGGAGAGGTGAAATAAAACTAGGGCATATGAGTAGCATTGTAGTATGTTAGCTATTAACTGCTCATGGCAACTGCCAAAATTAAAAAATAAAACGGAAACTAATTTACATCTGGATTACAGTCCTCAATCACTATTTGTATGTTTTACATTTGGTCTTTCAATAAATAATAAGCTATCTTACTGGAGTAATAAAAAAAAAGAAAAAAAGCTATGCATCATTTATTACATGCAATATCCACACACTTTGCTGATGAAGAAAATTTGCTTTATATTTGCTGTTCATTAAAGCATGAGTTCTTGCATTTATATTAGTGAATTTGAGTTCAGAGTTATTATCCTGACTATTCAGCCTAGAGAGATCTTAAATATTTTCATATTTGCATGGGAGAATGTGTAAAATAATCAGTTCATTTAGAATTGTATGTTAAGGGTTTGGGTGTTTTTTTTTTTTTTTTATTATTTACGAACCACCTAAGACTTCTTTTAGAAAACTGCTGAAGAAGTGTAATGTTCATTTTTGCACTCATTCATTTTCAATGAACGCACAGCTAACACTTTGAAATCCAGTGTGGCGGTACTAGAAACCCTTCTAAGTGGTTTTGGGAAATGACAAGACAACCAGCAAGCTAGCATGTTTTCAAGTTGTACTCAACACTTCTAGCTGGTTGAGCTTCTTTCAGTGTCAGGTAAAGAATTCCAGAGTATTCACAGTAACAGTTGATTCATACAAGATCTACTGTTTCCTAAACTGGATTTATTTGTTATCTTGTGTATTCTCAGGACAACTATCCAAGGCATACAGTTCCCAGTGCATTAACACAGTGTGTGCACCAGAATTGTCCCAAGCAGCAGCGTGGTGGCAAGGTAGTTAGTGTTTCTGGAGCAGATGATGTGACCTGCTGCCACAAGTCCCTTCAAGCAGCAGGTACCTCTTCCCTGGTGCTTAGCAGGCACTTTATGTGCATTCAGACTCTGCACACCTTGTAGACAGGGAGTGAGTCCCCAGAGCTGACTGAGTGCTGTGGTTCAGTCCCCAGTTTGCTGCTGGGACATAAATGTCTTGGCCTGACAACGCATGTGACTTGTGTGTTATAAATTGGACAGTAGGTTTAGAGGGCTTAGGGAGAGTTATCATGTTACATTTATATTTTCCTGGAGGAGGTCTTTCTATTTCTCAGCTCCCACTCAAACAACTAATTCTAATCATTCTAATACCAACCAAGTTTTATACTATAAGGGAAAAACATAATGTTGGAGACCTCTTGATGTGTTAAGAAGGAGTTAGTAGAAGGATATGTGTTACCTCAGAGAACATAGAGGAGCTTATGGAGAATGTATGCAAGATGATTCAGCCAATAAGTTTCTGCTTTTCTTTAGGACTTGGGTTTTTTTATTGGGTTAATTTTCTGCTGGATTAGAGAGCTATCTGATTTTATGTGGAGGTTTGTCACATTTTGCATCTAAAGCAGAGTAAATTGGGGGACCAACAGGCTGGATGCAGGGAAAGAAAAATAGGGCACCATTATTTCGATAAACTTTCTTTAGCCATGGGGCAGATGAATGGAAAAGATGACTAGAGGGATGTTCCTTTGTAAGAGCCTGTGAAAAGTAGCCTCCTAGATGAAAACCTATTCAGGATGTTTATAACTACCTCTCAAGGAAAGTCAGCAGGAAGACTTGATTATGTAGCCTTGCATTGTGACTTGACAGGTAATTAACTTGAACTCTTTCAGACTATATAGATCAGGTGATGACTGATTTGCTAAAGCTTTTAAAGCCTACTGCGCTACTGAAGCCAGTTTGGCTTATTTTGTTATATTATTGTAGTGTGTTTGTTATGTTATGTCATGTTAACATGTCTATATGTTTCCTAGTTCTGAACTGAGACAGGAGATGTCCCCATTTATGTTTGGGATTTTTTTTGTTTTGTTTTGTTTTCTTTTTATGAAAAAAAGGTATAATAATCTTGACATGCAGTGAGTTTACTCCACAGGACCATTGTGTGATAATTTTGCACATTATATTATAATGAGCATTTGTTCTATTCATTGTGGAGCTTAGTATGTTTTATTGACTGTTGTGACTCCCCTACAGAGCAAAACTCAAGAGCATCCCCATGCACATGGTTCATTTAAATGGATGTGCTACAAGTTTTGGGACTTGGTGTGCACATATTTATTGCTATACATACACCTGTAATTTTGCTTTTAAAAGCAGGGTATTACTTTTCTTAACTTTACAGAAATCCCAAAACATGGATGCTTGTATACTTAACATTCATATTTCATACCAGGTGAAAGATGAGTGGTTTCATTAAAACACTCTTGTATTGAAAAGGACAGCTTGTAAATTTTTTGTTCAGGACTGTGATGTATTAATTAAAATTAAAGCTCACGAATTAATGTGATTTGGTACTCAGCCCCCTCCAAATCCATACTTTTTAGATTCAGGTTTATGTTTTTTGAAAAAACATTACTCAGTATTTAACTAGGTTTATGGCATCTGCAAGCTAAGTAGGAGAACTTTAAAATAGAATTGATTTTTGTCTTCTGAAGATTGTCATCATTCTGGCATCACTGTATTCAGGAAAATGAGAACTGGAAAATGAATGTCATACAAATTGACTTAGAGACAACATCTTCAACCTGTCAGTCTGTCTAGTCTATCCTTATAGATTGCTGGTGATCTTGCTGTGACACCAAGGCTTTTTATAATGACGTTTCTGTAATGTCCACATACAGTGTTAGCCCTAAAGGGAAACACTTTGCTCCTTTCTATGCTTTCCTGATGTTGCCACAAAAGCCAGTTTCAAAACGAGGCAACTGTTTGAAAAAATGCTGTTTTATCATTGACACTTAAAAATATGAACTGATTTTCTGAATTGGCATAGGTGTTTGTCTTTTGCAAAACTTGAAGACCATGTCCATTGTCTTATTCTAAAAACTGCAGTATTAGTAAATTCAAACTGATAGACAGCTCTTTTATCAAACCGTTCTTTTATTTTCTGTACTCCTTCTCTGCTGTGTCACTTCTATTTGAACATCTTTTACTATCCACAGGGACTTGCAAGCAGGAGTTTACTGAATTTATGAGTATGCAGGAATTATTTATTGGCTCATAGAAACAGTAGATAGGTAAGGCTAACCTGCTCTTGGGCAGAATGTTGTAGCACCTGATAACTCAGCTGTGAGGTTCTGCTGAGTCCCTGAACACCAGACAGTTACCACTCAGGTAGGCAAGTGTGAACCTCCATTGCATCTGAGAATGGGGCATGTGTTATTCCTGCTGAGCTTTTGTCCTCCCAACTCCTCACTTTTTCTCTTATGTTTTTATACTTTTTTATGACTTTTTCATTACTGCCAACTCTATACTTTCAATTCTGTCTTTATTTTAGCTGTAGCTACATTAAAGGTCCAAGTTCTTTGCTCCATTTTGGTAGAGTACTGGCATTAGAGAACATTCTATTTGGATCAAAGATGGACTTTGAATAATTGCAGAAACAAGGAACTTCAAGTAGATAGTTTAAATCAAATTTGGCCTCATTCTTGCTATAACTGTGAACATACATTGTCTGCAGGAAATGATAGCTTGTGGACTGCACATAATGACTGGCCTTTTAAGCTCCCGTCTCCCATGCATCTCATGCCAGTAAAAGGAAGTGTTGTGTACCTGATGTGCAATTCTGCTGACCAATTTTAGCAATTGATTAAAAAGGGCAGAAAGTAAAGGATAAAAGAGATTAAATAAGGAATTCAATGAGGAAGTAAGAGTATGTCACTTAAGAAAGAGATTGAAACCTTTTTTTTTGGCATATGAGATATAAGAAAAGAAAAGAAGGGCATGACTAAACCTGGTTTTTGCTCCTCTTGAAGTATTGTTCCAGATTATTGTAGGAAAGGTGTCAGTTAGAGTCAGCTCCTTTATGCCTTCTTATCTTTTTCTTTTCACAAGAAGATATAGTTAGTTTTACAGGTTGCCACATAATGAAGTTGATTTTTTTCACCCTCAAGAAGCTTTTTATGCAGTAGATATCTTACTCCTAAAGAGGATTACAGGCTTAGACCAAATAATCAGGGTTTGCAAATATTTTTTATGATATTATAAGCAATATACTAGATATTGAAAATTATATCTATCTTCTGCTTAATTTTGGCTCACCAGGGCAAAATATATTTGCATGCTGAGTTGGACCTAAACCTTGAGATATACTGAGATCCTAAGCCAAAGGCCTCGGCTTTTTATTGATGCTTCTGCTTAACAGCTGGAAAGAACTTCTGCAATGGACATGGATTCTGTTGATATTAACCTTTCCATCACAGAGAACAAAGGGCTTCTGAACAACTACCACCATTACTGTAGCCTGAATATAGTGCACCAAGAATTTGTCTTCAGGAAGCTGGTCTTTGCAACAAGGTCAATATGAGGACTTATTCAAAAAGCCTTCTTTAGATGTATACATCTCATTTCTTGGATGTAGGATACCACTCTTGTCCTATCTGCAACAGCTCTAACAGTAGTGCTGGAATAATCTTTACAGATTTAGGAAACTGTTCCTCCATCAACTTCCTAGTGTCTGCTTTTTTTATGTTAAGGAGCTTTCTTGCTATAAGGACTAAATGAATTCTGCCTGCCAAATCTTCACATAAATTGAGGGAAAGACCGCTACTAACCAGACTAACTTTTCAACATTGAAATATACTAAGTGGAAAAGCATGAATCTTTCTTCTAGCACAGCCCAGTTTAAAGTTACCAGTTTGGTGTGGGGGGATTTTTTGGGATTTTTTTCTTCACTTGTTTTTTTTGCTTTCTTTCTTTACAGTTTACCTTAAAATGATGGGTCTTTTTATATGTATTAGGTGTCCCCATGCAGATATTTCCTTTGTCTTTGATTCTGTTCCTTGTTGCACAAACACATACATCCTTTCATTTTTATTTGATTACTCTGCAAGTTGTAAATAACTATAACAAATACACCATTCCTGTGTGTGACATCTCAAAAATATTGTTATTGAGTAGATTCCCAAAAGCCCTGTGAGACTGGTATCTTAACATTTATTTAGTCTGATCCTCTAGAGTTTGCACTTTTTTCAGTTCAAAAAACCATATAATTCTGTACTGCCTAAAGGCATGAGAGATTGGTTTTTCTCACAAGCAAAATGAATAGGTATTTTCAGCTCCCTCCATTTTGTTTAAAGTTGTCTTTGAAAGCTTAGGATGATGAATTTGAGATTTCCTTTCAGGCACATGCTTATTTCTTTCCATCACTTATATTTTAAGGTTATACTTTTCACTCCTCATTGTTCAAGTGCCAAAGAGGTTTATTGAACTCTTCTTTGTCAGATAGTACAGACAGACTGCAGTACTACTTTTCCTTTTGAAGACCTTTTTATACCTAAAGTGGCTTGTGGTATCTTTGATGTTGCCTAATTGGAAACTCAGAAGTGAAAAAATAAATAACTGAATGATGAGATGAGCGGCAGGCCTTAGGTTGTACAGAATCTTATTTTCCTTTCAATCATTCTTTTATTCTTATACCTTAAAGTCATGTAGCCCTCTAATACTATTGCTATATCATATCTATATAAGTGGTGATATCTATATCACCCATTCCTGCAATTGAGTCTCTCAATTATCTGTCTCCCACACTTTGAACAGAAGCTCCTGTATTTGCATTTGTCTTCATGGTCCCTATGAATCTGTCTCAAAACTTTTAGCTGGCCTTCTTTTTAATGACTTGTCTTTCTTGAACAGTTATTTTTCATCCTGTCTCATCTAGTTGTCTCACCTAGTTTAGGCTTAAGTTTCTTAGGACAGGAATATCTGTCTTAAAACTGTATAAATATGCTTCACACAGACAGCTCAACAGAAGTTCTCCACCAGGTTTGGCATCCCTCAGAGCAATGCTGCAGCTCAGCTGGCAGTAGTCACATGGAAAAGGACATGGGGATCTGGTGAGCTGTGAATCGCAGGTAGAAAGTGCCATGTGCCCTTATAGCAAGGAAGGCTTCTTGATGGCCAGCAGAGCAGTAGGGTTGGGGTAGGGGATTCTTCTCTTCCATTGCTGTGGAACAGCTGTGTCCATTTCGCAATACTTCACAACAAGAAGGAGGTCAAGAAAATACAGTGATGATTGGGAGGCCTTTGAGGTTCTGGAGGATGTATTGCCAGTAGATGGGAGAGAGGGCACAGCAGTGAGCTGTTTGCGGCACTAGAAGAGTCAGAGCAAGGCTTCCCTGGGAGGTACACAGCAACAGGGCGGTGGACAGTGGCCATGAAGGAGACTCCCATTGGATTTCAAGAGGTAGCTTTTCACAGGGAGTAATGTTAGCACTGTCACAAGCTGCTTAGAGAGAGACCTCCAGCCCTAGAGGTTTTTGAAACTCATCTGGACATGGCCCAAAAGCAACCCAACAGAACTCAGAAGGTAGCCATGCCTTGGGGAGGAGTCTGTACTTTTTGTATCTCCAAAAGTCCTTTCAACCTGTATTTTTGCTATTATTGCCCAGTCTGCAGTCCTATTTACAGTAAGTGTTTATCAGTTGCTATTATTTAGAAATAGCAACGTGTAGAATTCTGTGGAGCTATGTGGTGATTTCACAGGGATAAATTCAATTCTAAGTCTTCAGCACTATATTTTGCTGACTTGGGAATGTATGGCATCTATTATGTGCTCATTTCTAGTCACTTTGGATGTGAACGTCCACTTCAAAGTTCAGTAACTGGAGAAACAAAGTTAGAGAGATAACTTAAAGGATACTTCTTTGACGTGCACTGATTACTAAATCAAATACCTTTCTGCCAAAAATACATGGTTTTGAAGAGAAGTAAAAGTATTTGTGGAGAGGTAAGAGCATAAGTGAATGGAAAAATTCAAGACTTGGAGCACAAGAAGGATAGGTAACTTGTTTGTCATAATGGCAAGAGCAGAATTGATTTATAGAATTTGACATCTTTAAGGGGAAAGGAAAAGATGAATCTGTGGAGCTGAAACAAAATGTTTTTGTCATCTTGGGATAAAAAACAGAAAAAAAGTGATGACCAGGAGAACCAAAGGCTTGTTTGGCACTGGAGTACTATCTGAAGGAAAGAAGTTTAAGCTCATGAAACAAATGGACAGCAGGGCATTCTAGAAAATAATGATGACAGAAACATTCTTTGTGTGCCTAAAATATTACCTTAGTTTCTAAGACAACCCTCTTGTTTAGTTGAGCAGAATTAAAGTCCTTTTCTGATTTCTCTGAATTTAGCATTAGCTTTTCCCCTTGAGTGCCATGCCAGTACAATTAAGAGCGTTAATTTACAGCATGGTCTGGCAGAAAATAGTAGTCTGTAGTGCTTTTCTCAGTGGGTTGGGGCCTAGCTGGCATTAAGTATAAGAAAGAAACAAGTGCCCTAAAGGACCAGCTCTACTGCTTTATTTCTGAATATGTTTAATAATTTCCTAATTTTCACTGCAGCTTTTGATAATCCTAAGTAAATGCTACACGTGCAGTGCATTGTGCAGCCTTTGGAGAAATCTCAAACAACCTTATTATTATCTCTCCTCAGCATATGCTAAATAGCGTGGAGAAAATAGGTCTCTTGCAGATGGACACAGAAAACAATGGGGATATTGCATTAAGAAAGATACCATCTTTGTAATTATTTGTGATTTTTTACAAAGAGAAAAACACCATGTTATATTGCAGGAGTGTGTTTTTGAAACAAAAGTGTTTTTAAATTATTCTGCTAAGTTGTTTTTATCCTTTAGTTTTAATGCATTAGATTTTTTTTGTCTGGAATGTGTGACCTATTTATAGGCAAGGTGCAGCTCAGTATCAGCTTAGTAAGAGTCTTTACCATTACGATTTGCATGGAGTACTATATTTCCTCTTTTCTCAAATACTTTTGAATGTGTTAGCTCAATTCTGATACAATCAGAACTGAGTTCAACTGCCAGCTCTGGCCATCTACTTCAAAATAATCAAATATTTCTATTTCTTGGAAGCAGCACACATACTATATCATTTTTGCTGTTGTTGTGTCTCTTAGAAACACCTGACTTCTCCTCTACTTCTTTGAATGAGAAAGGTAACTTAGATTTTTGTTTTCTTGCCAGCATAGAAATCAGTGTGTTCTATCCAGACAGAAATTATAAAAGTACTGACTTCACTCTTCTGTCTTTTCCATGGAAGCAGTGTGTCACCTTTTGAACTTAATACAGATTGTTGACCATGGAGAAAGAAAACATGGCATATCTCTAGTGTCAATTAATGACTGTCTTTTATATAATTTGAAGGGTTAAAGATTCTGAGTTAACACCAGAGTAACATTGCTTTGCAAGTGCCTTTGATATTTCCATCTGAAATTTTTGATGTCTTGTACAGAAAAAGGACTACAAACAACTCCTAGTCCAGTTTCTGAAAAGGAACTATATTAAATGAATATTTCAAATGCTATCTCAGTAAGATCTCCTTTGTCATTTGTAGGTGTTCTGAAATGAGCAGAGAATAAATTTTATTTGAAGTAAGGGTAGAAGAGAAGCACATACTTTTGGCTAGACCATAGGTCTGGAACCCAAGCAGGTGAATTTGCTGTTTCCTTACTTGCAAGAGAGTTATTTTTAGCCTGTGTAGCAGGCAACATTTACTTGTGCTTAACGATCAGTCTTGGTTAGATAAATATCCAAAAGGGCTGAACCACTGCCTAACTTTTACCACTGGGTCTGTGGGACTTTGCAACAAATGGGCTCATAGAGACAGGGTGTACATGTACCCAGACCATAAGCTCTGGAGCTGTCTGTTCTGGCCATAAGATGACCAAGGAATAGGAAGAATTGTATGGCAAATTTTGTATGCTGCTGGGTTCAGTAAATACTTCACATTAGCTACTCCCTGTAGCATTGTATGAATGTAGGTAGTCCTGGAACAAATCTTCTCTCTTAAGTATGTCATTTTATTACATGCTGCCACATGCCCTGTGAGAATTCTCATGGGTTCATATTTTTATTTGTTTTGGTTATTCCATAAATACGAGATAGCATTGAAAACTGAGGAGTTTTGCTCTCTTTTTTAAATTCCATAAGGCAGAGGCTTTTTTCTTAGAGCCATAGCCAGTCTCTAAAAGAATTTAATATTGTGTCTGTGGTAATCTGCCACTTCTTCCTCTCATCTGTCCTCCAAAACTTTGAGGCTGTGGTCTGAAATGCTGATTTGGTTGCTGCTGAGCTTGGTGGAAAGGTTACAACTCTGAGTCTGCTTCAGCTGCACTTCACTACATCCTGCCAGGAATTATTATAGCCACCTGTCTGACAGTAGAATTGCATCTGTAGCCTCTCCTTACCTTGCCGCTGTCAAATAACTTGCACCTAAAAGCAAAGTTTAATCTGACACTAAACATTTTGGCCAGCACCATCACTGGCTGTTGATGAAGTTAAGGTAGTGGACACAAGGGGCAGCAAAACCAGGAGAAGAAAGATGCTAATAAGCAGCTGGGGTTTGTTGTGGGTGTAACTTTTCACTTTTTGACTTTACTCATTTTCAGCCAAAAAGAAAGCTAGAAACAACTGTGTAGTTCTAGAAGTGTGAAAAGATGGGTGGAAAACTAGCAAAATATGTCATAGATTTGATGATAAAAATATTTCTTTCTAGATTTTGTTTTTTCCTTTTTGTCTTGCTGTGATTGGACCCAAATGGACGTTTTCTTCCTTGTAACATTATATTTTTATCCCATGAGCAAGTGGGTAGTGATGCCTCAATATGAGATTAGTTTTTATTTTAAATAAATTTAGAGAACTGAGGAATGAACCCTGCTTAATGAACAGGTCTCCCAAAAATTAACTCTGAAGATAACGAGCCAGAAATTTTGCTGGTCAGTGCCTGATGCAACATCACAGATCACAGAGATCGCAGAATAAACTAGGTTGGAAGAGACCCTTGAGATCATCTAGTCCAACCAATAACCTAACACCTCCTCATCAACTAAATCATGGCACTGAGTGCCACGTCTAATCTATTTTTAAACACATCCAGGGATGGTGACTCCACTACCTCCCTGGGCAGATGATCCCAGTGCTCAATCACTCTCTCAGTAAAGAATTTTTTCCTGATGTCTAACCTAAACTTCCCCTGGCTTAGCTTGTGTCCTCTCATTCTGTCAGTCATCGCCTGGGAGAAGACCAACCCCCACCTGACTACAACCTCTTTTCAAGTAGTTGTAGAGAGTGATAAAGTCTCCCCTAAGACTCCTTTTCTCCAGGCTAAACAATCCCAGCTCTCTCAGCCGTTCCTCACAGGGCTTATGTTCCAAGCCCCTCGCCAGCCTTGTTGCCCTCCTCTGGACACATTCAAGCGTCTCAACATCCTTCCTAAACTGGGGGGCCCAGAACTGGACACAGCACTCACCAGTGCTGAGTACAGGGGGAGAATGACTTCCCTGGACCTGCTGGACACACTATTCCTAATGCAGGCCAAGGTGCTGTTGGCCTTCTTGGCCACCTGGGCACACTGTTGGCTCATATTCAGTTGACCATCAACCAGCACCCCCAAGTCCCTTTCTGGCTGGCCACTGGCCAGTCACTCTGACCCCAGCTTGTAACGCTGCAAGGAGTTGTTACGTCTGAAGTGCAGAACTCGGCACTTGGACTTGTCAAACTTCATATTTTTGGACTCAGCCCACCTGTCAAGCCTGTCCACGTCCCTCTGCAGAGCCGTCCTACCCTCATCAGTGAACTCAAAATAGCTGCATAGAATGTAACTCAGAAATAGCTTGTAAACATGTGCAGAAATCTCTCTTTGGAATTTTTAAAAATTCTTTCCTGTAGTTCCTAGTATTATCTGAAATTCTACATCACTACTTTCAAATGTCATTGTTGTGTCTACAGGTCATAGTGCAGTTGATACAATTTTCATTGAGTCTAGAAATTTCTTTTGTTCTCTTCTCCAAAAATTTCTAGTCACATATTACCCTGGAATTGGTCATGGTCATGGTTGCTTCCAATGCTGTTGTAGCAGCAATGTGGTTAAATGTTCTTTGGCATGTCTTTCAGAAGTGCAGCGTTACTTGGGTAGATAAGAAGGGGTATGAATGTAGGTGGACATAGGCTTGTGTGTGTCTGCATCGTTATCTGTGCTCATATGAAGGCTGGGTTTCCGATAAACTCTCACAAAAATTATGTGGAAAGACACAGGTGCTGCACTGTCTTTATCTCACCACAATATTATTATTATTTGAAATATTTATAAGAATAATTTTAAATTACATTCACTGTGTGTGTGTGCATAGTTCCCATGTTCTAATGAGTCTAGAGCAGACCTATTAAATAATGAAAATGCTTCTTTTAGCTAGATGGATCAGTCTAGTTATTAAAGGAAAGAAAAAAAAAGGTTATGGCTTAAAAAAGTGCACTTTTGAGAGACTGTTATATTTTCATTTATGCTGACAATAGATACAGGTAACTGGTTGGAGCTGATAAAATCATAGATTTCTTTCCTGGCTCAGATCAGTTTTATGCCTCAGTTAGCTACAGCAGTGTTTGTCTTTGCTCTCAGTTCACAGTTTTTCACAACACAAATATTTTACAGTAACTATTATCACAAAAATTTATTATACAGATCAAGTTTAGTTTCCTAGCAGAGATCTAAGAGATTTTGTTTATAAAAGTGGTTACTGATCATACTTGTCTATTATTACAGACTTACTGAAAATCATAACGAGAGAACGATCCAGGCATTGATCTCTACTTTCACGGATTCTTAACTTTATGTAGTGTGTCTAATTCTGTTCCAGTGGTAGAATAACTCAGTCTGTAATGCTGGACATCCAGATAAACCTGCAGAGAATCAAAATTGGCTAACATGCTGGTGAGTAGGTGACAAAGGCTAAAAGAGCATCTAAGACTCAATGTTGTAGCTTCTTTCCTTACAATGTATGTGACACAGTTGACATGAAATGGAAAGGTTCAGTTATTAGATCTATAAAAATACCCACAAAGCAAGACCAAGATAAAAAGCACACAGAGTGGAAGGTCATATTTTCTTCTCAAATGGATGGTTCCTTGACTATAGGTGGTTTAGCAACTAAAACTTGTTAAATAAATTTTTTTTTAAATCTTTCTCTTTTTTTTTTTTTTTCTCCCAAGGAGATCTTTTTTGTTGTTATATCTTTAGAAGAAAGACTTTTTTCTTTTCCTTTTCTATTATCACAAATCCTGAAGTGGCTGATTATTATTGTAGGAGAACCTTGTCTAATAAAGTAACATCTGAAGAGGTGAAACAATGCATAAAGGAATGACAAAGAATGAAAAATGTCAAGATGTCAAGCATTTCTTCTGGATAGGTTAGAAACTATCTTCAAGAGTACATAATGAAAGGGAGAGAGACTAGGTCCATTGGACCTAACTCCAAAATACAGTTTGGTTGTGAAAACTAGCAGTGCTCCAGAACAACAGGGTTTTTTTCTGAGAAATACAGAGAAATATAACCAGTGGTATGGCAAGAGCCTAAAGCAAGTCAGCTGTAGTTCAGATTTAGCCTTGTCATAAACAGGTTTAGCATTTTTTTCTTTTGCAAGTGCATTGTTTATAATTAGTTTTATTGCTACTAGTTTGTTGGTTTTGTTGTGTTTTGTTTTGTTTTTTTTTTTTGAAAAAGTAAAACCAGAAAAAGAAACTGGATTTGTTGAGTATGTTACCCTGGCTTAGGACTGCAGACTGCCACAAGGAGGGATCTCTAGCACCGTCTCTAGTGTACTCACGTAGACTCCTTTCAGAGCTTGTATGAAAATGTTAGCAGGGTAAAGATGTCTTCCAGTGACAATTAAGAAGCTACTTACATATTTGCAAAACATGCAACAACTTGTATGACTATTTAGGACATAGGAAGAGGATTTTACATTTCTGTAGAAGCTTTGAATGTTTAAACAAATATCTACTTCTACAGCCTTAATTTTTTGATCAAAGTGGACAAGATGAAGGAATGTGACTCACTTTTCTAGGACATAGGTTGACTTGGGTACACTTCACTAGTCCTGTGAAGTAGGATATTTTCAAGAAAAACAAATGTCGTGATTAAGGTTAGCACTGAAGGAAATTAAAACTCCCCAAATTCTTGAAACTTAAAGCTGTGTAAGGAGCAAAATCTGAAAATAACTAATGTCAAAATCTTAAAGTAACTAATAATCTAGAAATTTTTTTATTGTTTAGGTCATTAATTTAGTATGTATTATGCTGCATCAGCAAGAGCAGCTAATTAATCAAAAAAGGAAAGGAAGAAAAATGAACTTCAGTATTCTCTCAAAGCTTCATAAAAGTAATTTCATATGTGGAAGAATTCTTTTCATTGCATTTTTAAATTCAGTAATTATCTCAGGATTTGACTGCAGTATATATCTATTCAGGGTTTATTTTTGCTTTGTCATAAATACCCTATGTCAGAGGAAATAAACTTTTGTTATGACATTGTACTATTTTAGGTACAGTCTTAGAGGAGGCCTTAGGACCTGCTCTACAAAGCATTTCCAGGGGAAATACCAATGCATGAATTAAATTCTCATCACTCCATGAAACACTTCTTGTGTTTTAAAAAAGTAAAACCACAAAGAAACCTCCCCAAAACACCTCTTGATGGTTTCAAGAAAATAAAAAGGAATTATTATTTTATATTAGTGATAAATGGTCTGATTTTATATTTCAGTGTTATAAGGATAATTCTTCATTTAAATATCTCCTCCTTTATTTTCCTTGTTAGTCAGACCATTTCATTGTTACAAACGTGTTGTAATGAATCTGGAACTGGGAGATTTAGCTCAACTCTTTGATTTTTTCAAAAGTCTTCAATTTATATTTTTAAGTAATTAGGACCTACCACTGCTTTAAAGATTTACAAAATTTCTCATTAGCATAGTAAGCAAGGCTAATTTAATATTAAATGTGTTAGATACTTCTAGATGAGGGATTTCACCTTTTATTGTCGAATGCAACATTTTGATTTGCAAGTCAGAGGTGCATTTTATGTCATAGTTATATTGTCAATAGATCTTAACTTATGGGTTAATAAAGAATGCTTATGAATTATGTTGTCTGTGGATATTCTTACAGATTTTTTTATTTCTTATAGATTTTTTCCATTTTATGAAAGGAAGGATAAAACTGGTGGATATATATATCTTTTTTCACATGAGTGAGATTCAGGAGGCAAGCACCTAGCTCAGCACTCAGCTGTAGGTGTCACACAGCTGTGATGCAATTCAGTAGCATATGTCAACATTTCTGTAATCTTACGCAGTAATTGTTCATTGTATGGATTTACTCCATCACATAAATGAACAGAATATGGAAAGAAAAGCAGACAGCATTTGTATAATGAAGTCATTCAGATATTTGATACATACTACTGTGATTTGCCATGGTTTATGATGTTTTTT
This sequence comes from Climacteris rufus, assembly GCA_013398175.1. Lineage (NCBI taxonomy): Eukaryota > Metazoa > Chordata > Aves > Passeriformes > Climacteridae > Climacteris > Climacteris rufus. The sequence continues at coordinate 305,787 of VZRZ01000477.1, read as the reverse complement.
GCCTCTCTGCTTGAATGTAGGTCATCAATGCTCTTCTTTTGAATTCCATACTTTACAGCCAAAGACAGACATTTCAAAGTGCACCTTGCTTTCATTTTCCTAGTGAAAAATGTATTATATCATGAGGTTATTTACTAGTTGTCATTTCAAAAGGGTCTCCATCTAAATTCAATCCACTGCCTTTAACTACTTATGTGGTTTGCTAGTGCATTCTTACCTACCTTGTAAAACACATGCCAGATTCACAATTTACTATGTCTTCTGCAATGACATGTTCATACATCTGAAACCTGTGCTTTTTAAAACTTGATAATAGTGTAGTTTTGGGTTTAGATTTCATGTGGGCTTAAACTGCAAGATAAAAAAGTGTATATTAATATAAAAACTAAGGTTAGAACTTTGTGCTTTGAGGCCTGTGCAAAATGATGTAGTCATGTATCGAATGTCATCTCTGTTAACCACTCTGCATTTGTTTCCATGTTTTGGCTTCTGAAGATCATATTATTATACCTATTTATTATTATTATTATTTTTTAATACAATTTGCATTTTCTTCATTGTCCAGTTATTTTACATGTTGTGAGCACCGTCTTTTACTTAGTACTGGTTAGGATGGCAGACGTGTAAAATGCATAGATTTTCTCAGCCCCATTGATTGCTGGTGCTGAAGAACAGTCTAGTCTGTGCATATGTGATATATTTTTCATTTATAGAAAGCATTGGTTTTTTTGGTAAATACCATATGGAAAGGTGTTGATACTTCATGTAATCCTTTATCTGTTTTTGTCACAAAATGGTGTCTGAGATGCGGTGTTTCTGTACACATAAAAGGACAGAAAATAAACACATAACTTGCGCTACCCCGATAATTTAGCAAATGCCCATTTGTACAAGTGTGAAAATCAGCGGTAACCTAAGGAAGTTGTCTGGTTTACTTGATTAATTATTTTTCCCCACGAAAGAGGAAAACCTGATCATGTTTGAAGTGGCTTTATAACACAACTGCAGAAACATAAAGCTTTAATTATACATTTACATGCTTGAAAATGTAGTTATGGAAATTATGTGGATTTTTTTGTCCCTCTTGTCTAGTAAAGTTGTAATTGAAAAACGAGTATGTTGATGACCAGAAACGTCTGAGACGATTAGATTTATCCAATTCAACAATAAAAAATTTGCAAAGAATCTTGACTCAACTTCTGAGTCTCTTGTCTTTTTTGATTGGTACCATAAAAAGAGTGTTAAATGATGTCAAAGACTGCATGGAATTTCATATATAGAAATGTCAATTTACAGAGACATTTATGCTAAAAAAAGTTTGTTTGGTCACAAAAGATCTCAGACATATCTAGCCACAATTCTCACTGTCTTCACTGCTCACCCACTTTATTTTAAATGTTGTTCTGATTTTTTGTATCGCTCACTCTTACTGTTCAAACTATAGATTGGACTTTATAGTCACCTGATAAAAATGTGATGTAGGTCTTTCTCTAAAGAAGCAGGAGGAGAGCTGCAAATGTGAGCCTGAAATGTAGGAGACTATACTGGGAAAATTTTATGTCAAACTCTCAAATGTACAGATTCCGTGAGGCTGTAGGCTTTACTTTATCCCAGGAATGTTTTTAGTCTGAAGTCAGATTTATCAGAATGGTTATTCATTTTCTATTAGGCTGGGGTAGTATACATCAGTCTTAGTGCAACTGCTCCATAACAGGCTAATTGTACTAAAGGTAGAAGCTAATTAATTGCCTGGAGCTTATAGTAAGGAGTTGTTGTTCATCCTTTATCTGTAGTACAGTTAAGTATTGTGCAGAAGTGCACTTCTAAAACCTTGTCTGTGAGGCTTGAAAGACTTCTGATATATGCTAGCAAAACTTGGAGAAATCTCACCTGGTTTATGATAATACTGAAGAAATGTTAAGACTGTTGTCTTTTACTGTACTGCATATTTGTAATCTTGGGATCATTATTGCTTAGGGATCTGTAGAGATGTTCTTAAAAAATTAGAAAGCTCAAACAGGGTAAAAACTTCCATTCATACACTCTAACATCTTTTTTTCACAGGCAGATGGTAAACTGACCAAGGTATGATTTTTTTTTTTCAATCTTTCAGTTTATGGCGATTAATATTGTCTTTTATACATTGTTTGCACTATGATACCACCTACAGGCCCCTGTTAGTATAATGCATGGAGATGGGTAATGCACTGATAGAACTAAAATTAAAAACTCTCTGTTGGAATTGCTGTGTCTCATGGTTCTTTAGAGCATTTGCTTTTTAAATATAATTCTTACTGTGGTGTTCTATGTATGGTTGCCTAGAAATGCCTTTACATATATTTGGTAGAAGACCTTTTAAAAATTAGGGAGTCACAGAATCATGTGGGCTGGAAAAGACCTCTTGAGATCATGTAGTCTGCTCCTACAGCTCAAGCATGGTCAGCTACAGCAACTTGCCCAAGAACATGTCCAGTTTCGTGTTGAATATTTCTTTGAAGAAGACTTGATGACCTCTTGACAGCCTGCCTTATTGCAGTAAAGATGTGTTTTCTTGTGTTCATTTACAATTGCCTGCTTTTCAGTTTGTGCCTGTTGCCTTGTTAATTGGCAGCACTGAGAATAGTCTGCTCCCTCTTACTCGTTTTCTTTCTTCAGGTATTGATAAGATACACATTGATAAGATCCCTTCTGAGCATTTTCTTCTCCAGGCTGAACAGTTCCAGTTCTCTCAGCTTTTCCTTGCAGGAGAGATGCTCCAGTCCCTTCATCATCTTCTTGATCATTTGTTGCACTCTCTCCAATGTGTCCATGTCTCTCTTGTACTGGGGAGCCTGGAATTGGACCCAGGACTCCAGCTGTGACCACACCAGTGTTGTGTAGAGAGAAAGTTCACCTCCTTCAATATTACTGGCAACACAATGACAGCAGTGACAGGAATGTGACATTAGAGGGTTTGTCTTTTCTTTTCCAGGGCCACTTTAAATATTACAAAGCTGGAAATGTCTGTACAGAGAAGTCACCATATTTTCAAAGTCAAGGGAAATCAATAGTCAGTAATTTTAACTCACTCAATCAGTTAATTTTTTCATGCTATGGAGTCCATAACTCAGTAAATATGTTTTAATGAAGCTAAGAAAGAAGATAATTTCTTTAATAAAGTGGTAAAAAGCACCAGTTAGAATGAATTAATACAAAATTCTTAGCAAAATTTTGCAGTCTGAGTTTATGAGTAATTTGATCTCACACCCTCCTAGTACTGACTAATGAGTGACTTACAGTGTCAATATTCATGAACAGCCACATTACTGCTAAGAAGATCTCTGAAAGTTTCCAACACATACTTTGTAAAATAACTTAAGTCATCTAGTGGCTTCTCAATTATTTAATTTCTGTGTGCCACATTGCATCATTTGTTAGTTTTCCTTTTGCTAGGAAAATAAAATGCAATTGAAAACTTAAAATTTCATTCATTTCCTCTAATGGATGCTTTCATTTGGCCTTGATATTATTGTCATAATTACAGCACACAGATAAAATGAATCAAAATTCTAATTCTTCTGGGTTTGAAAGAAAATTTATGAGTGAGACCAAATCACCTGCATAGTTGGTATGGAAAACAAATGATTGTCAATTGAATCAGGAGTAACAGAAAATAAAAAAAAAAAAATTGTCAGCATGATGCATAAAGGGGCCATTTTTAGCATGGCAGCAAAATGAAAATTTAAGTGAAAGGAAAAGAACAGGCTACCTTTTACTTATCTAACAATGTGTGTGTCTCTGGAAGGGTTGGCCACTTCAGACAGACCATGCAGATTTTTGTAGTGCATGGAAAAGAGAATTAGCAGAGATGATGGTGCGAAATTGTTTGCATTTTTGTTTTGATGTAATAGAAAATGTTTCTTCATTTTGTTGCCTCTGGTCATAGATGGTACATGTGTAACTTCTGTGAGAGAGGCTTGATATGTCAGTGTCATTTATGTTGGAAAAGACCTTCAAGATCATTGAGTCCAACCATTACCCTAACACTGCCAAGTCCACCACCAAACCATCTCCCTGAATGTCACATGTATGGGTCTGTTAAATACCTCCAAGGATGATGACTCCACCTCTTTCTCGGGCAGCCTATTTCAATGTCTGACCACCCATACAGTGATGTTTTCCTGATATCCAAACTGAAACCATGCCTGGTGTAACCTGAGGCCATTTCCTTGTCCTATCATTTGTTACCTTTGAAAAGAGACTGGTGAGTTATGAAAATGCACTGAGTATATAGTGAATGATATGCAGAATCTGCTACTCTTTAGTACTCTGCTACTTCTGATGAGCATATAGTGGAGTGTATCTTAATGAAAACACTTAATTTGCACTTTTTCAAAGTTGCTATTCTCTATTTTCTGTGTCCGCTATGCTTGGGAAAAGGATTTTGTGTTGTGTCCTGTGAGTCATCAGATCTAGGAAGGAAGTGATTTGCAAAAGATTTTTCGCATGAAATATCCTGTTATTTTTCACACAGACTGGAGTTTGTTTTGTTTGGTGGGGGTTTTTTGCCTGAAAAGCTTGTGATTGTGACAAATACTGCTGTATGAAAAGAGTTGCACCACAGGCAGATGAAGTTTGCAAATTATGTCAGTTTTCAGAGGAAGAAAATAAAAGTGCAAACTTAAAATCATTTACAGTGTGAGGAACATCCTATTTATTAACTGAACTCTGCAGTAGTTGCTATTTCTGCAAGTTTTTTATATACGACCCAATATCATTTCAAATAATATTGTCTCAGTGAGAGTAGACAGAAAATATTGTTGAAATGGCATTTGAGAGGGTAGAATTTAACCTCTTTTCCAGATACTGATTGAAATCAGTATTCCTGACAACTGGTGCTACCTAAACCCTTACAGAAACTTGTGTTTCAATATATCTTTGTATTGAGAAATTTTAAAGGCTAGGAATATCCTGTTTAAAAACCTATTTTCTTTTACAACACTGCTTTTCCTTTTCCATAGCTCATAAAAATGTTATTAGACTAAACTAGTGTGTGTAAATCTGTATTGTGGTTATGTACCTGAACTGCTGGACTATGACAAATCATGGGTTGTCTTTCTTCCTCTTTTTGTTACTCTCTGAATGCTAATTTATGTTAGGCATACCAAGTCAATCAATTCTACATCTTTATATACACTTGAATTATGAGGAACACCATAATACTTAAAACTTCCTATTCATTAATAGCTTTTAAGTTATTCAATTTATATTTTTATGATTTATTTCTTAGCAAAAAAAAACCCGAAAAAGGTGCTGTCAGTAATATGGTGTCATGTATGTACAATATGTTTCTATATGTAACTCTCAAGAAACAGAAAAATGGTAATCCCCTTATTTTCTTACATTTGTCCTGGAAATGAAAGAACAGTAGATTTTGCCTTAGTGTATTTTGATTAATTTTTTGTGAGTCCTCACTGTGCAAGAAAGCCAACATTATTCAACCAATTAAATTGTCTGGAACGGACAAACTTCTAATATCTAGTGAGTAATTATAACTTGAAATAGTGTGTACTGATTGCTCAAATAACTGTATAATTTTTTTAAGATTTGTACTGGCTAATGAACAAAGTAAGGCAGATAGTATTTATTATCAGTTGTCGGACGATTTTGAAGTATTGAAATACAATTTCAGGCAATGTTTTTAGTACCAGCAGAACCTGTTTCTGTACAAGGACCTGAATATATATTAACTAGATAATCCGACTTCTAAATGTCACTTGTTAGAAGCAGCTTGTGCATAATAAAGATCATAGTCAGATCCTCTACTGGATAGGTAACAGACTGTTTTAGATATCAGTCATCCTTGGTCCTCATTGAGTATTGCTGTGCTTAGTGATACTCTGATCATTTTGCACTTGTAATGATCAGATGGTAGGTAGTTGTACACAGGAGGGCGTTTTTATCAGTAAAGGGAATGATTCTAAAAGACCTAATCTTAATTTTGATTTAGCCAATGTGGCTGAGTGCTCCATATTGATATCAGGTTGATACCTGAGCTGAGATAATGTAATACAGTTAGATTACTTTTATGGTTTTTATTTTGAGCTTCTTCTGTAAGGAGGGGAACCATACCTTCAGTGACACTCAGAAGATGCAAGAGATGCAATCTGTGTTTTAGTTAAATTTACTTTTTATTGGCATATGGAGTTGATTCCTAACAGACATGCAAGAGTTTCAAGAAATAAAACCATTGCTTACATACATGGTCTAATTCAGGTACGGTCTAACACCTAATCTAATAATACATACTGTCTGTATGTGTATCTGTTATCCTGGCTCCTCCACTGCTAACAACTTTTTAAACTGTTGGCCAGTTCTTGCCAAGTTTCACAGATGGCTAGAAGTGTCAAAGATGTAAAATTTCCTACAAATCTTACAAAAATAAATACTGCTTCTAGGAGAAATGATTGCCATGTGATAACACCTTCTACTAAATATCCAACAATCAGGAAAATAATCGAGTTATTTTGATTTAGCTGTATGACGATATAGCTATGTAGTTCTGATCTTTCCAGGGCTGCTGTGAAACAAGGTGCTAATTGCATCATAAAGGGACAGTCTTCAAAGTTAAGATGGTTGGCAGTTAAAAAGGGCTTCAAATGATGCATTTTTTCCTATTCCTGCTGTAAAAATAGGATTTTATAAATATCTTGTATGTTTTATTATTTACTTTATTGGACTTTGTTGAAACTTCCAGAGTATTATTGTGATTAATTTATTCTTCTCTTCCAGTATATTTATACATTTGAAGTATCTGAAACTGCTATGCAGCAACTATTAGAATTGCTATTTGAATGAATTAGAAAGTATCATCTAGAAGCTGAAGTAAAATATTGTTCTGAATGAAATACTGATAATTGAAATCAAATTCTAGGTATGTAAAGTGGCTAGAACCTCCCAATATGAGAACACAGTAAGAAAATATGCTTTAAGTGCAGAAAAAAAATCTCAAAATTAAGCAAAAGTAGAACTGGTTAAATCTTTGACTGCCAGATGAAGGAAGTGATAATCATGAATGTGGACATAGGAGAAGGAATCAGTCCAAAGTATGACAATTTATGGACTGTTAAACTAACAACTTTAATACTGTATGGAAAATGTTAATGAAACATTATTTATATCATGTGAAACATCACTTTGCACTCAGATATTTATAACACATTATTTTTCAGAGTTATTAATTTAAAAAAATATTTTTTCTTTTAGATACAAACAAAAAGTTGTGTGCTGTTCAATACAGTGAACTATAAATATCCTGTCTTTATATAGGCAAGAGTTACTTAACAATGCCTTGATAGCATGCATAACATAGCACTATCACCAAAACATACTAATGGTAAACTTTGTCTGATAGTCACTTCCTAAAGGCCAAATGTGGGTGAACCAGAAGTAATTGATAGTTTAGTTTAAGTAGTAGTTTGTTCAGTACTGGAGTGATAGATTATATTTAAGCAGAAAATGGAGGACTCTCTGCACTATGGTACTGTGGTTCACAGACTGGCTGACAAGTAAAGAAAGACTCAGATAGGAGAATCAAGCTCTGAAACAACTTCATTCTGGATAGAGGATAAAAAATGAATAGATTTTGTGTAGAGAGTGGATACACTAATTTTTAATGCCTGAACACAAATATTAGTGAAAATAGAAAAAGACTAGACCCTAGGAGCTGGAATTTTGTCCTGTAAAATACACTGATTTGGGATTATTTTGAAGTATAAATATTTGTAAGACATAAATCTGAATTTATTTTTACAGTGAAGAGTATCAGACATTGAAAAAAATTGAAGCTCTGAAATTATAATTTAGAGTAATTAAGCTTCTTGTTTTTTGAAAACATGACTTAAGTACCTAGATAATTTTGACCTTCCACCACTACTTTTATGTGATCTAACTAAGATTAGCACAACTTTCTTTTTTAAATTTATTTATTTGTCTTCCTTACCAGGGCAGGGGCTTGACAGTTTCCTGTTTGCTGTAAACTTTCATGATTATTCATTAATTTTGTACTTAAATTATGTAACTGGGAAATACTCTGGTGAAATTTTAAATTTTTCAGGGAATGGCCAGTTGGTGATTATTGTGCTGTAATTAGTTTGAAGAAGCTAGCACTTGCTCTAAGTCAGAAGGTGAGCATGATGCTTATTTTGTATGTAAATACTTGGAAACTTTTCCATTTTGAATTTCACTGTGCTTGACAACAATTACTTCTTTCTTTGGTCATAAGTGGTTTCAAGGGAGCAGAAACCTTGAATAAAAAATTTCCTTGTGATCATATATTTTACTTCTATGTTTTGGGAATTGTTTTTTGTTAGAATGTTAGTGGAGCATCTCCCAAGAGACCTTTATATAGTAATATCAGTTCAGGCTGAATAGAAAGGTAACAACTGCCTACTTTCTTTTCTAATCCTGAACTGTATGTTGTGGTAAAAAAACCAAATAATTGGTAAAAGATTTTGGCCTCGGAGAATATTTTTTACAGCAATTGTTGAATCATTCATTCTAATCAAATGTATCAACATTGGTTATTCAGAAGGTTTGCATAAATAATTAAGATGTTATTACCACATGAAAATATCTTCCTTTTTACTCATGTGAAATAATACCCTTTTCAAAAGTATTTATTAAAAAATGTATCTGGAAAAAAACAACCGAAGATCCTAAGAGCACAAAATACTATCAACTACATGAGGTGTTCTAGAAAAGGAAGTATAAGACTTTAAAATCATATTTCACAGAATCAGAAAATATCCTGAGTTGGAAGAGACTCATAAGTATCATCAAGTCCAACTCCTAACTCTAAACAGGGAGTATTCCTGACAGTATAAAACTTCAACCACATACCTAGGAGCTTTGTCCAAAGCTTTCTTGAATACTTACAGACCTGGGACCATGACTGCCTCCCTTGGGAATTTTGTTCCAGTGCTTGACCACCATCTCAGTAAAAAACTTCTTCCTAATACCCAATCTGAATATCCCATGATGCAGCTTTATGCCATTCCCTTGCATCCTGTCATAAGACATGAGAGAGATCATCAGTTCTCTGTTCCACCTCATAGGGAGGTTGTAAGCAGCAATGGGACATCCCTCAGTCTTCCCTTCTCTTAGAAGAGTACACCTGGTCTCATAAATCATGCCCTCAAGGCCTTTTACCATCTTTGTTGCCCTCTGTTGCCTTGCTCTTTGCAGCTGAAAATTGTTATCCCCTGGTAGCTAGTTTTCACAAGGTTACTTTTCTGTAAACATAGCCATGTTATTGTAACTATCTTATCACTTGCATTCCTTTCTCATGGACACAGACCTTTGATGGACATTTCCTTTGACCACTGTAGTTGAAGGAGGAAGAATTAATTTCCTCCAATGAGTAGTAATTTCCAAAAGGGTATAAAAAATAAAGAAGGTGGGTCTTGTGCCCCTTCCTTCCTTTCCTTTGAACCTGAACACAGCTGTCTCTGGCTTTCCTTTCTGCGCGCCGCCAGCGTCAGCCCTCCTTTAATATTCTGATATTTTTATATCCTTTTGATATTGTGGAGCCCTGAATCACACAGAGTACTGAGGTGACGTCATGCTAGCACAGAGCAGACCAGGACAATCCCTTCTTTCAGCTGGTTGGTTCTACTGTGCTTAATGCTCCCCAGGACGCAGGTGACCTTTTTGGCCATCAGTGACATTGTTGACTCATGTCAAACTTACTACCAAACAAAATCACCACACCCCTTATACGTAAACTGTTCATGCAGAATACCTTTATTTTTCTCCCAGAATATAAACAGTGAAAGTCTTCAGCTTTTTCTGTGAGATAAATAGTTGGATAAAGACACTGTAGTTCATAACTTTTGCCTATTGCTTATTGTTAGAGCTACTCCTTATACATTAAAAGCTTACTGCACTGTACAAGATGGAATAGCCTCTGCAATTGGGATCATTTGCTGTAGAGCAAACGAGTTTTATGCAGAAAGCATTGGACAGAACCCATTTTCTGTCAGGCTTGCTTAGAAACTTGCTTTTCCATTAGCTTATTTGTTCAGTAAATCTCTGTATTGCTCCATATTTTTCTTCTTGCTAGAGACATAGCAACAGCAATATGTTCAAATCAATTTTTAAGCCTTTTATTACAACTTTGATTTACAAATACTGAGCTGGTGGCTGTGTAACTGTATTGCTGCCCATAGATTTTTGCTGGTTGTGGTTCTGGCCCCTGAAGAATTGATTTGCATTAAATAGCCTTGACAAACTGATACAAGTGTTTGGAGAACGTAAGATAAACAAAATTCTTGGTAGTAGGTAGTAGCTTCAGTCCGTCTCAGTAGGGTCTGATTCACTTACTGAGCCTTTACCAGAGCACTCATTATCACTCTGCTGATGTATTTAACAGATGCATTTAAGGCACTTGAAAATTATTTAGGTGTAGCAGACTTGCCATGATTTTAATCTTCATGTTCTATGGCTCAGGAAAGAACATGGGCTTATGTAAATTATATTTTAGGTTTGCTTCGTAAGGGCCCCCAGAACAACTTGTCATGACACTGCTTTTCATATATATATATATATATATATGCACAAAACAGTGTATGTGGGATTTCCCAATCTTCCAGAATGACATCCAGCTCTCATTAATCAAAATATATTTTCCCTTGAATCTACTTGCGAAATACTTTCTCGATCCTATACTGCTGAACTTAATGCCTCACGAAGTTTTAGCTTCTGTTATTTAAACTAATGTGGTGGTTACCCTGCACATTTGCAATGGACAGCAACATGTTACAAGAAAGGACTTTTAAGCATTTCCTTTGCTCAAGAAGTTGTTCATGTATTTGTAGCCGCCATAGCTCTTATGAGGCTCTTCCTTGTTCATAAATCAAAGACATTTATGCAAATATTGGACTGTTTCTTTCTCCCCCTCATTTGAAAACATTATGAAGCTTATAAAGTTTTCATTTTTATATAAAGTTTTTTCTCTTTGCCATTATTAAAGAACTTAAATATCTACTTGACCAGATTGAGTAGTAGTCATTGATTCCTTTACAGGAAGTGAGAAATGGATATTGGATTTGTACTTGTACTCTATGTTAGAGACAGATTAGTGAGACCTACTTTGAAGTTTTAATGAGTAAGAAAAAGGGAGTAAGTAGGAATTTATAATAAAAGCAAGTGAATATGATAGGAGGATATGTGTGAGTATTAGACTTGCTTGTTATTTTTTTCTGGGACATGGCAATAATTAGTATTTTGACAAATAAGAATACTTTGAGAGTAGTCCTGGATATGTCATTTTTATTGTCCACCATAAGTAAATGAAACTTTTCAATGACATATTAGAATAAAGAAATATAAGAGCTCTCTCTGTCAACCACTAGTTGTAACCATGTGAAAAAAATAGCATGCAGAATTATTGTGATTTATGACCAATTTTCTTACTAGGAAGAAAAAAAGAACAAACAGAAAGGACTATGTAATGAACCTGCTGCTTAGTTTTCATAGCAACCAATAAAAACAAATGTTTGCTTGCAGTATGTCTTATTCAAGATAGGTAATTACAACTCATGAGGTTTAACTTGAAAGGTCAAATTCAATATTTTCCACTTAGTAAAAACAAAAGTGAGAGAAATCCTGATATCCTAAATACTTGCTATGAACACATTTTCCTATAAAATGAATAAATTAAAAAAAAAAAAAGTATTTTATTTGTTTTCCATAACAGATACATTTCCAGGCTACTTTTTGAAGTGCTATCAGTATTGTAAAAAGAGAAAATTATTCCTACTGCTGTGAGTTATTGTGCTTGGTTCTGAAGGTGAGAAAAAGAGTCAAGGGAGAGTTTATGGTACTGGCCTGGATTACAAGAAATGTGGTACCAAACATAGTAAAACAAGGATAATTAAACACAAAGAGTGTTTTAGCTACATTTTTAAGATCATCAACTACTCTACCTTCCTTTGTAACACTTCAGCCAAATTTTGAAAATCCCCTGTCATCAATTTACTGGTGGTCTACTGAATGACACAGTAGCCAAGCTAAAACTAAACTAAGTCAAAAATGAGGGGTGTATCTTCTAGTGACAGTGGAAACTTTTAAGTGAAGAATAGATCTTAACAAGGTGATATTTTTCTCTGTGTGTGTTGGGTTTTTTCGTATATATATCAAACTTTTTCATAAATATGAGGGGATAGCTAGTAGTTATCACTTTTCCCACATTCTCGGAGGCTTTTATAAAGACTGCTCACCCACAAAGTCTGCAGAGAATACCCAACAGTCCATGTCCTGCAAAATTCCCAGAGGCTTACTTGCCTTTTTTTTTTTATTATTCCCATGGATATAATTATTTGAAAAGAGTTATGCTAGCTCTACATCTTTTCTCAAGTTTAAACAAAGTTACAACTTGGGGTATGTGTTTAGTACTGTAAATGAACTCTTCATACTCTTCATAGTGCAATACAATTGTGTCCATAGCTGATTATTGTTCATAGTTGATTATTTACTATGACTTCTAATATATCATAGGAAGTGCATCGTTTTATACAGATATATTTCCTTCCAAGTCAAAGTGGGTGAGTGGGAAGAGGCCTTATAAAATTATAAAATTATTATTTGAGAAAATGTGAAATACATCACAGCAGTAAAATTGATATGCCTCCTTAATAAGTGTACTAAATAATCTGTTTTATTCTGGAGACTGAGGGTTTTTTTTAACTGAGTACTTTGAACAAATGCCTTGTTCTTTTCTCCATCTTGTGCATGAAGAAACTCATGGTGACACTGGCACACTTTATCTTCAGAGCCATTACAGAATACTGTAATTCCATTCCTACAACATTGTGAAAGTCAGTGCATTCATTTAAGCAGAGCTAGAGCTATACCTTGTGCCAGATCACACATTTCACAATGTCAGCCAAGAAGATAATTATAGTAAGGTGATTTTTGCATACTATGGATCAGCCTGAGAACATTTGCACTCCTTTAAGTATTCAATTTATGCCTTGTAACTAATCATGAAGATAAAAACCATACCTTAAGCTCTGGGCATTTATCCAGCTCAGCCACTTATTCTGGAGCATAGAGCAGTGTGGGTTCTGATAGGGTGCTTTGATTACCGTCAAAATCCCAAGCTCTATTAGAGATGCCTAACGTCAGTGTTAGAGTCACACATGAAAAAGCAGGTATTTTTGTATAACCTAACTGAAAACTACAGCTGCATCATTTTCTTATAGAAGCCAGTTTTGTCTCTTAGAACAGTAGTATGATTAGAAAAATTCCTATAATGTTACATCCCAGGAAAAAAATTGTGAATGTAATTTCTTTTCCTAAGTTTATATATGCAAGTAAAATATTTGCTCCACAAGCAAACAACTAAGGATGTAGATAGTATTTTATTTTTCTTTGATTGTTCATCTCTTAATAATAGAGTTCTGTTTTGTAGCAATAACCTTTTCTACAATGGAATATATGTTTTCCACCTTGTATTATTATATTGCTTTTGTTCTCTGATGTTCAGTGGTCTACAGAATGCAACTATTTATTTTGAAAAATAATGCACTTTCTTGTGCATTGCTGAATAAATAAATATAACCTTGCTGTTAGTCTGTGACAAAAGTACTATTTGGTATTATAAGACTTCAATGAGAAAGAGCTTTCCAATCATAAGAGCTGTGAAATATACAAAATTATATATTGTTATTTAATATTTCTGATTTCTTCTTTTTTATTATCTTTTGTCAAATCATACTCTGCATTTTCATGTGTGGTACTAAAACTTCTGGTTTGTTTATTTTTCTTTTTTTTTTTTTGGCTGGCTTTTTATGGTCAAAACTTGGGAAAAGTTTGTTTTAGAAGAAAATTTCTGGAAGATGTACCTGCAAGTAATTGAAATCATCAAATGATTGATATTTTTGCTTAAAATATGACTAAAAACATATATTTTTTTCCAAAATATTTGAAAATAAGAAGGTAAAGTTTTTCTAATGTAGATATATACAACAGGAATTTTATATGGAATTTAAGCATTCTACAACAAAAACATTCTAATCTGATTCAACCAATGGCTATGTGAGTAGAAAAAAGAGTTTTGTGACCTGGGACCCATTCTCTGTGGTACTTTTCTTTTGAATATGGTAGGAGTTAGTCTTATCCTTGGCAAAATACATAGTGTTCTGCTCATGCATGTACTTTGGCAATGAATCTTCATTGTTATTTAAGCTGTTTCTCCTTAAAATCCTAAATTATAGAATGGAACAAAATTTATTTCATTACTAGTACAACAGCCTTAAAAATTAATAACTAGCTTATTTAAAAACCTTTCAGGTTGATGGTATTCCATGTGAATGCTTAGTAATTACAAAAAAAAAAAGAAAAAAAAAGAAAAAAAATTAGGGTGAAAAAATTGGGAACCTGGGTCAAATGATGAGAAACTAAAATCTCTTAATTTTACAGAGTTTCACAGGTATAGAAGTGAATTTTTTTTTCTGCTGTCATAAAGACTCAGTGCTAAAAGCTTTTTTTAATTATTAGAGAATATGGCAATGATCAGCATGCTGTAATGATAAAATCACCAGTGATATAAACATCTACATTCCTCACCCTTTTTTTTTTCAGTCTTTCTAAAAGACAATATTCTTTAATTTTAGAATAGTATTGATGTAGAAGGGAGGAGTAAGACAGTTGAATGGGTGGGTTTGAAAATTCAAGCAGATTGTCTTGGAAGGTAGGTTTTTTCTTTGCTTTATGTAGCAATGCTTTGAGCTTCTCTTCCAGATTTTATATGTCTTTATAATTAAAATTGAATCAGAAATATTTCAAGGCAGATAGGAGTAAAATAAAAGGAACAATACAATAAAAAAGTAAGGAATTATTGTTATATAATGTGCATGTACAAAAATTCTGTGTATGCTGTGGAGTTATGTTTTAAGTTACATTCTCTGCAATTCAGGGAACCACAAGAGTAAATATTATAGACTAACATTTGCAGAATGGGACAGTTGAATTACATTGTTGTCTTCCGATAAGAACTGAAATTCCATCTGCTCAGCTCAGTTTTATGCAACTGCTCTGAGCTCATTAGATTCAGCTTCATTGAACACTTCCTCTTTTTTTAAAACACACATAGTGGGATAAAGTAGTTGCAGGACCTATCATAGCAGAAAACATCTATGCAAATTGTCTTCGTTATTAATATGCAGAGAACATTTGTTTATAGTGGGGTTTGAGTTTTCGTTGTAAAATGTCTCTTTTTTATCTGTCAACTAAAAGTAATTTCCAAAATTCTTGGGACCCATGGATATTCAGCCATTGTTCCTGGCATCACAGGAACAGCTTCCTTTAACTTAGAACCTTGACAAAGCATGTAACACATTAATTTTTTTACAGATAAAGAATTTTTTACACTTGCCCTCCCTCCCATCCCTATCCCCTCCTCAGTCCACCTGGAGGCGTGGGCATGACTGCAAGAGAAAGCAGGGATTTTATGTGTGCAAAATCTCAAAATCTGTCCCTTTTACAGCCAGAAAATATGTAAGACTTCAGTGGCTATTTACAGTTATAGTATATTTTCTGAATTTCACAGAAAAATTTTCTTTGACAGTCACTGGCACAAGCTAAGAAGTCGTCTTTATCTGCATGCCTTTTTTCCTCTGATGAATCAAAAAGTTTATGAACCAAGTCATTTATTTTGTTCTGATATGTGTTTTCTGCTCCATTTATTAAAAAGCTGTGAGCTATTTCTTCAAAATTTTTTTCAGGTGAAAAAAAACCCAACAAAACTTGCAGGAAACAGGGATGTAAAGCTAATATTATTGAAGTCAATCATACAAATCAAACTGATTACAATGTGACAAGCACTTACTCCTGATTTTCTCCACCAACTCATAAGATGCAAATTAATTCAGTTTTCTCTTTTTGTAACATGTTTATTACAATATTCATAGAAAAATTTCTTGACTTCCTTAGAACTACAGGGTATATAAAAAAAGATGACAGAAGTTGCTTCCTAAATCATACCAATCATAATTATTAGACATACAAATATCCTGTAAACTAACTGTCCCAAAAGGACCTTTTTCTGTGTATTACAGCCGTCAAAACCCCAGCTGTTACCTCTGTCTCTGTGATTGCTCTTCCCCTTCAGTACAGAGATGCTTGCCTCATTTGGCAGCACCATCAGAGGAATTCTATTTAGCCTATTTTAGCTTAATTTTCCAGAGTTTGCAGTTCCACAACTCCATGTAAGACACTATGGAAATGATGGAGATATTTAAGAACTGTCTGGATGCAATTCTGTGCAATGTGCTCTAGGATGACCCTGCTTGAGCAGGGAGATTGGACCAGATGACCCAATGTGGTCCCTTCTGACCTGACCCATCCTGTGTTTCTGTCACATTAAGGCATGAAAAGGCTTATTGATGTTGTATAGAAGCCTGAGTCTCACAGACCCTTTTTTATTACCATTTTTCCGTTCTTCTTCTCTGTGCTGCTTTTTACATGACTATAGACAAACTGCCTTGCATATTTGTAAAAACAGAAAACTAAAGGATTAATTGCTGCCTAAGTGATTATCTTATTATGTTTAGATTTGGTATTTAAAAAAAAAAAAACAAAAATCAAAACCCCCAAACCCTTCAGCACACAAAGTCATCAAAGATGTTTTTTATAGTATGTGGTTAATATTGATCCTTTTGTCATAAGGACAGTGTCAGATAGTGACTGATCCTATATTTGAATTTGTTGACTTCATTTACATTTCACACATGAGGGGTTTGTTTGAATGGCCTGAGGAGAAGGAAGACCTTTTCCTATTGGACCTTCATTTATACTTGTATAAAAAGGATCCTAAGTTTTTAATTATCTTAAAATACAAAGTCATGGGGGGGGAAAAACCAGTGAACTTGTAGTAATAATAAATAGTATTTCAAAGGCCTTTAAATTTCAAACCAACATGAAAACATAAGGTATTGTTTTTTGTTAATGGAGAGAAAAGAACATGGGAGAAGTCTGCCCTGCACAAAGTATGAGGTCGGTGCCTCAGTCTGTTTACACCATGCTGCCTTTTCATTAATGACTCCCACACTCTGATACAAAGGGTCACTTCTGAAGCTGGTTAAGGCTTTGTGTTGCTTTCTCGGTTTCCTGAAATGAGTAATAAAGGGCAGGTTTTTAACAACATGAGGTGGATCTCAGTGGAAGGAACTACTTTTGATCCAGTGTTCTGATTTTAAGCTTCAACTTCTGGAGGAAGCAGGAGGAAACCTGTCCCTAATCTTCTGATGTGAAAACTTCAGCACAGTTCACTGTAGGTCAAATATACTGCTGCAGTCCCAACTGAACCACTTTATCAGAATTAACTGGAAAAAGTGTATATTTTAATTCAATTTCATATTGTTATGAAATCTAGCTGAGATTCTTAACCTGTAACTGAGGCCTCCAAATCAAATGCAGAGTGCCCTTGCATTTCCTGCATTATCTGAATGGAAGAAATTTGAGAGACCATTGAGAATAGTACTCTAAGGCATAGAAAAGCATTTTATATGAAGGAATATAAATACAGTCTGAAGCCAAAACACGATTAAAATTAATGTAGAATGTATCATGTATACACATAGAAGGATAGAAACTTGTGCATATTCAGATATAAAATAAGTGGCTTATTAAAATATGTACACTCTTTCCTTCTCTTGTGACCTTCCCCCAGTTCCATGTTTTCCACTATTATGTGTATATATAAGAAGGAGACAGGTGCTGTTGTTTGTAGAGAGATTCCAATTTTAGTTTGATTCAATGTTCTCTATTCTGTACAGCCAAATCTGAAGGATGCTTTCAGTCCATTCAACTAATCAGCATTAATTCAAATAGTTATTTATATCTATGTTTTGTAATGTTGGTGAATTATTATTACACACATAAGATACTTTGCTTTGTCCAAATAAGCAAAAAAATCCCACTGTTTTCCCTCAGTAAGTAGCATCACTTTTGAGGATATTTCTCTAATAACCTCATTTCACAACAGCTGTCACACCAATTAAAGCCATATATGCTGAATGCACATGAGAAAAGCTGCAGAGAGGGAATGGGTTACCTGATGGAGGATATATTTGTCTTCAGCTCAGTTTTGTGAGCTAGGTTTAATACACGAACAGAAATCTTGTGTGGTGTTGTAATCCTGGATGTTGTCTTGCAGTCTGATTATTTGCTTTGTTGTTATGTAGACTTAGATGTTAGAGACATTATGGTGGCAAAATAAATATTTATTTCTGTTACAGGGTACAATCAGGGGGGAAAAATAAAGTTAAAGAAAACAAAAAAGGATTTTTTACCTCTTGAAAGAATTTTCTTGTTTTACAGACATATATGTTGTTTCTGGAATTATGACAGCAGCAGCTTTGGAACTTTGTTCTTAAAGAAGCCTTGAACACTATTGTTCCTAAAATTTCCCTTAGTGATGAGCCTTAAAAACAGAGAAAATTTTCCACCTGATAAAGCTGTGATCATGCCCAAGTCACTGTGGAGCTTTTCTAAGTAGGGGAAACATTATTAGCATTACCCTTTATTTATTGTTGAGTGTTTCAATGAGTATATAAAAGACCTAAAAATAAAACCAGTATTTTTACATTTTCTTTTGATGCTTTTGTTAATATTTTATAAACTTTTTCAAAATAAAGCAAACCACAAAAAAGTGCATGCTATCTTAGTGAATGAGAACTTGTATTCCTATATAGGTGCAATAAATTATTAATTTTTATTTCTGTAATTTAGAGTGAATGCAAAGAAGCAAACACACAGAGTCCTAAGCCTACATAATTTGACCTGTCTTCATGGTTGTTGCTCTCTGCATCTCACATATGCGAAGCTTCCTTATTATTTGAAAATCAATATATTTCCTCAAGGAATGTACATATGAGATAATTTTGTATCCTCCTGTGAGGTTGCTATTGCACACTCCTTTCTACCTCACATTTAAAGTCATGCAAGTTATGTTCATTATAAATATACAGGATGATCTGTGTACTCTTCAAAAAGTGACTGCGCTGATTTGCTTATGGCTGTGTCTTCAGCAGATACAGTAAACAAGTGCACTGAAGAAAACACAGAATAATTTTTCTTTTATTCTAGGTTACAGTTCCAGCTTTATTTGAGCTAACTTGTACAGATCATTTTCTCCCTAGTTCACGCTTTATGCTGAAACTATCCAGCTTCCTCAGCTGTGATCTTATCCTCTAACAATGCCCCTGAAGGTGCTGGAGAATCCCAGACAGGATCTCAGTGGAGTTCACCTAGTATGTATTTAGAATGCAGAGTAGATTTGTTTGTCCTAAACATGTGTTTTGGATGCAATTAAAACTGTGGCCACGCTTACTCTCTTTACTCCGGTTGCAAAGTCCAGTCCACAGATCAAACATTTGTGCGGCAGCAAATTGCAGATCCATGTGCAGGGGGTCTCGGTTGTACAAGGCAGAATATAAGCAAAGAGCAGAGACTGAGACTACGTGTTCCAGTCTGCACAGATGAATGAACACCACATTAAATATGAGGCAACTGTGAGAAGAAAGGAGGAACTGAAGTGTTTATACACTTCATATAAACATATATGAATATGTTTATATGAATATATAAACATATAAACATCTTTAGTGGACTCTTTCCATTCTGTCACTCAGTTCCTCTTGCTTTTATTTAAAAAGAACTTTTCTAGAGGAATAATTTGGCCTGTAGGCTAGTCAGGTCCTCCTGAAAGTGTTTGAGAGAATAGCATTCCATCAATGCTTTCTTCCCCTTTTATGTTTGCTTTCTTAAGCTGCAGTTTCTGGCACGGAAAAATTTATTTTAGAATTCCAGCTTCAATTTAAATATAAGATCAGGAAGATTCCCCCTTTAGCATGCATGAAAGATCTAAAACATTATTTCATTGTATCCTCCAGACTCAGAATTCAGGTTAAAAGTAGTCTTCCTTTCGTTTTTTTTTTTCCCCCCAAAACTAATCTCTGATAATTTAATGCTTTGGGTTATGAGTATTAAGCTTCTGTAAGAATTACAAAAAAACGGAGGTATCAAAATAAAACTTTCTGTCTGGTTAAACCATATTTCTATAATAAAAGGCATCAGTATTTTTTAGTTAATATGCAAAAGGAAATGAAAGAGAAGATGGAAAAAAAATGTATGTGCACTTCTCACGGGAGAATGATATCTACACATGAAGTGTATGAGACAGTGTAAAGATACAGTGAGGCATTTACTTATTGCTGTTTAGATTGTCCTTTATGTATTTCCTTGCTTTATACAAATCCAAAGTTGTCATCCCAATCATATATAAGCTGAAAAATATTTTATTTAAAAAAACGCCAAAGCACCAAAACTAAAACCCCCATGTCTTTTTCATTTCTTTAGCTGACTGTCTGCATGCCACTTGAGGGGAGTGAGTGAATAAAAAAAAAATAAAGTGGTATAATAAATTTTACAAAGCTGGTTGATTCCGGTAAGTGATGTGCCTGATAGGATTTAGCAAACTGGTTTAGATGAAATTAAATATAATTTTTAGTCATACATAGAAGCAAATACAAATGTGTCACTTTGTGTGTAACCCTATCACACCTCTCAGTAAACTGTTAGCTGTCACATTATATGGTAAATATGTTTTAAAGTTGTGGTATTTTGTCCACTGAGAGACAAAAAAAAAACCAAAACAAAACAAAACACATGATTTCATTGTATTTAATCTGTTGATCAAAAAGAAGGAAAAAACCCAGCACCTGAGGTTACTATTTGCATAGAGTTAAATGAATTGTTTGAATTGCAGAAGTGCTTGGAAACTAGAACAGTCTTTGAGGTTCAGGCAAGTTAATTAGTGCAGGAATAGTTCTTTCCATAAAGAATGAACACTGTGACATTTTATGTTAGCAGTCACTGTAATCATCCTGGCAAAGGACAGGTCTGATTGCACAGAGCTTCTCCTTGGTGCAGTTTCAAGCTGATAAAGGGACTTCAGTAATGACTGTGGGACAGACTAGCCTCAGTTACATAGTGGAAGGCATTTGCTACAAACTGTATGCCCAAAAGGAGGAAGTAGATGAATTCTCTGACCAGCTTAAAGAAGTCTCATGACTGGAAAAATCATGGAATATCTTACCAAACTTAGTATCTGTTGGGAGGGCAACATAACATATCAAAGTGCAAGCAACTGTTGTGTGTTAGACAATTTCTTGATACAGGTAATCAATAGGCTGATTAGGGAGGATGTTCTGCAGACCTGTTATTCACAAAAAAAGAACTGGCTAAAGATGTGAAAGGCACTGGTGGACTGAATTGCAGTAACCATGAGACTATTAGGTATAAAATTCTGAAAAAAAAATGAACAAGGCAAATAGAATCACATAGGGAGAAACAAATTTGGCTTGTTCAGGAATCTTCTTTGAGGGTTCCCATAGGAGTCTGAGCTGGAAAACAAGAGGGTCAAAGGGAGCTGGTTGACCTTCAATGACTATACCATCAGTTAAAGTGGTCTAAGCCATTAAGCAGAAAGAAGCCACACAGATATTGCAGAAGACCATGATGGGTGAACAGCAGAATCTTGACTGAAGATAAGCAAAACCAGAGTGTACACAGAAGGCAGAAACTGGGATGGGCTTCCTGGTTGTTTCCAACAGAAGCATTGCCCAAGCATGTGGAAGTGAGGTTAGGAAAGCTGTAGCTCAGTTGGATGAAGAACTGGAAAAGAAACAAGTTTGGCTTTTGTGAGTACATTGGCAGCAAAAGGCAGCCTAGGGAAACTGGGTCCATTGCTCAGTGGGGCAGAGGATCTAATGACAAAGGACATGAAAAGGTCAAGCTGACAGAAAATTCATGAATTCCAACAAAGGTGAATGCTGAGTCTTGCGTCTAGGTTGGGATAATTTACCATGCAGCAGTATGGGCTTGGTGCCAGCAGGGCAAAAAGCATCTTTGCAGAGAAGGTCACGAGCAGGTCTTGGTAAAAAAAGACAAGCAAAGAAAAGTAAATGCATTCTGCAGAATATTAGCAAGAAAGAAGTCAGTAGGCTAAGGGGAGTAAACCTCCCCCTCCATTAAACACTTGTGAGACTGCATCTGGAGTATTGTGCCCAGTCTGAGCACCCCATTGAATGAAAGACATTGATGTCTTGGAGCAAAGTCAACAAGGAACTACTGAGATGGTTGGGGGGTTGGAGTACACAATGAATGAGTAGAGGTTAAGAGAGCTGGATTTGTTTAGCCCTAGGAAAATAAGCTACAGGGAGGTCTTGCTGCTCTTTTCAGCTACTAAATGACAGAGTACAGAGAAGATGGAGATGGATGTATGGATAATATAGCAAAATACAATGGGTACAGCTCATTCATGAGAGATATCCATCAGGAAAACATAAAGACAACAATAAAATACTGGAACAGGATTCTCAGTATGGTGTGTAATCTCCACCTTAAAGATATGCTAAACTTGACAAGTACTTGAATAACCTGATCACCTTGTCCTTACTTTGAATAGAGGCCCAACCCAGACTATGTAATTCTACTGTTCTGTAATCACTGCTTAAAATAAGCTAGATATTTAAAAACCAAACAGAATAAAGTGTCATGAGAATAAAACAAATGTTTAAAGTACCTAACTTTTAATTTTTTCTTTTTTGTTTGAATTTACAGTTTTGCTGTATTTCTGAGAAACTAGATAGAACCTGAAAGGGAGCATTGTCAATTTATTTCTGGCACAGATATTTGAGCTCTTGAGTTTTCCCTTCTGACTTCCAGAAAAGGGCTGTATTCAGAAGTGTCACAGATAAGCAGTAAAGATGCTTCTGACTTTATCTGAATTGAACTCTGCTGTCAAAAAAAAAAATCTACATTTGTTCATTATTTATGATTGGTGTGCATATAAAAGGAGTGAAAACTGATCATACAGTGTTGGATTTGGGACTGTATTTTGATTTTTTTACACAGTCCCTAAAAGACCATTAGAGCTTTTTGTATGACAAATATTTTTGTTACATCAGAATATCATTCAGTGAAAACCATTTTCCACATCCTTACTAAAATAATTTGTGACTTTATTGGAAGTAGAGCCAGGACTTTAATATCACTTTTTCATTTCACTGCACTGTTTAAACAGAAAGAAATTACCAGCAAAAATATTCCTGTTTAACCTGAAAGTGAATTTGCAGTAAGCATCCTTAATCATTAATATTTCTAGCAGTAGAATTGTATTCTGCTCCTAGTAGAAATAGCTGAGTATATAAATAAATAAACTCCCAATGGTAATTAAGGCTGACATGGATTTTAATGGAGGTGTTGAGTTTATTTGCTTGGTTTGGTTTGTTGTTGTTTTTGTTTGTTTGTTTGTTTTTGTTTTTGTTTTTTTTTTTGTTGTTGTTTGTTTGTTTGTTTTTAATTTGTTGAACTGAATAATGTACTCTTGTCTGGACAAAATATTCCAATGTTGTTGATCAGAGCCAAGAATTAGATCCAAGAATTCTGGGCTCTAAGGAAATATATAAATGAAAACCAGAGATTTTTTTCTCTATGAAGAACAAACTGTGAATATTTCTGTTTAACTGTAGTGATATACTTTACTTAGTCTCCAGCCTTTTACAGTTATGTAAATAAAACTTACTTTCTTTTAATGTTCCTGAAGTATATGAGCAGCCATACGTACTAACGTTATGTCAGTAAAGGGGTATAAGCCAATTAAAATAAAGAAGTATTTATAGATATCTTTTGATAATTCTTGATACTGAACTATGAAGTATTTTTATATGCTGTTAACTGCAACTTCAACGGCATCTTGATAAAGGCTTGACTGTCAAAACTGTCAAAATTATAGCCAAGGACATGTTGATAGCTGTGGTGTTGTTGTTTTCTACCTAGAGATGGACTGAGGGAGGTGACCTTTCTGTGAGATTTATTGTAAGACTTTGCTGCAGGACAGAGCATCACACTCTAGCTATAATTTTACTTCCCATTAGCTGTCAGTTAAAAATTCTGTTGGGAAGATGTCCTATTCACAGATTTCTTTATAGTACAGCCTAAAATTACATATTTGAGCATATTCAGTTGACAGTTACATGAAAGTAATGATATAGTTGAGAGGAAATAAATACTTTGAAGCCAATGAAACTTAGTTCCATGAGTGAATGGAAATTTTCTTAGAACATGCCCTCTGTGGGATGAATATAATTTAAACATAGATTAAACAAGTTATAGTCGTATAATTATATGTTTTGAAGGGCTACTCTAACATTAAGTAGCATGTGATAATTATTTTTTACTGTTTTATTCTTATGTATTCTGCAATTTTCAGTTTGTACTATTTTGCTTAAAGCATTTACAGGCTGATGGCTTTCAGACATGACAGTCAGGGTGTGTTGTACCTGAAAATTCTCTAATAACTTCTTACAAATTGGTTATTTCACAAATATGAAACTTGATTTATTGACTCAACTACTTTGCAGTAATCATTGGGGGTGGGGTGGAGAGAAAGAATTAGTTGATTGTTGGGCAGATTTTGAAATTGGCAGATTATTTTCTCATTGAGCTTGAATCAGCTTCATCCTGCAGGAACCAGCAGCCTCTCTGACTTTTGCAAGAAGAATGTTAAATTATTTTCCTGAGCAATTTCAGCCACAGATGCAAAAATCTGGCTGTACAATTCCAGGGAAGTTATCTTTGAGTTATGCTGAGACATAGGTATGTTTGGCTCTGATAGGGATGTAAGCTGGGGGAAAGGAATGGTTTTCTGGATCAGAGAGAATTACATTTCTGGTAGAGACATGAAATGCCTTTAAAATCTGTCCTACGAGGGAAATTTAGATTGAAGGCTTTTTATTCTGTTGAGCTATAAGGCTGAACCCTGGGACTTGACATAGAATATGATGATTTTCAGTGATTTTTGCAGAAAGATCCACCCAGGCTGTGTGAGAAGCTGGAGCAAGTTCTGTGTGCTTTATTTTGTTCGGGCTTGGGGGTAAACTGTTGATGCAATTAAAAAACTTTGAAGAGAAATAACTGTCCCTGACTGTTAACATACAAATGAACTAAAGAATTGTGAATTGTTACTTAAGCTAATGGTAAATAAATACATTTTGCACGGTAGTGTTTTTAATATTTTCTTTCTTTTTTATTTTTAATTTTTTTTTTAATGTGTGCATTAATTTTTAGGGTACCTATGTAGATATCGCTACATAGTCCTACAGAAGTTTTATTGGAAAAAGTAACTATTTTATTTTTTTGCATTCTTTTTTTCCCTAACATATATTGTTACTGGCTATTCAAGCCTTTGGTCAACATTTTGTCCCTTCTTCTTGATCATAAATTATGGATGTAATGGCTTAAGATCCTTATTTGGGAAACCGCTTGAGCAAAAGCAGTATTCTCATGTGCTCTTTCTGAGGGCTGTTGCTGCATTGGAACATATACTGTGAGGGACAATAGGTTAACTTCCAAGGTGTGGATTCAAACCAACGTCTCATTTGCATCCCAATTACAGCTCTGTGTTCAGCTAAAAAGAAAGTCATTACCAGGTTCCTCCATCTGACTTGCACACTGTTTAAATAGAAACAGGATATGTCACGTCCAGTGCAAAGAAAAGGGAAGTGATACAGTGAATATATAGGTAATCTCATCTGTTGTTTGAAATAGCGGTTCCCTAACACAGAAATTAGAGCTTTTACATTTTCACATCAACAAGATTAGAATGGTAACAGTCATTGCAGAGCACCATGTCAAGTCACTGAAACATCTTCCTTGCCAGTCTTTGGTTTTCATGTAATTTTAGGACTGCATAGAAAACATGGAACAATTAATGGAAATTACATTTTAATGGAAAAATGTGCAACAGTATAAAATAACAAGAAGAAAAGAAAAAGAAAGCAGGACTAAGAGAACTTAACCTCTTTAATGACTAATTATGTTTAGCTAACTATTCCGGTTAACTATCCTTGCAGATGTTTTTTCTAGTGACCAGGAGAGCATTTTTTAGCTTTACCTTTTGTAATGTTATTTAGGTATTATCTAAGTAATCTTTGTTAAAATAATCTTGTGTTATATTAGAGCTTGTCCCCTAATTTTTCAAGCCTGAATTGATATGTATAGTCCTTTCTTTTTGCATTGCAGCCTTTGTATGTGAAAGTAGAATGTAAGGGGTTTGAGATTTTAAATATACGGTTTGTGGATTCACACAAAACTGTCCTTACAATGTTTACACCATTGAAGAACCTTTTTAAAAAATATATTTCCCTGATATTTAGAAAAAAGTGATCATATTTAATTTGTGAGTATCAGATCAACATTTTTGTAGAAATAGTTCTCTCAACAGAAGAATTGTGCATTTGAGATTGAAAGAAGTTTAGAAAGTCAGCTTTTACTATGTTCGGTAATAAGTCTTTGCTTACCTTTTTCTAAATTCTTTGAAGTAAATGTTGTTTTGAGGAAAGTAGAATACTTTCCTCAAATAATATTGAATAATATTATAGAATAATAATATAGAATAATGTTTCTAGCTGATTTAAATCTTTACTGCCATTTATAGTTCTCTTATTTACTCTAAACATCCAGATGTCAAACCTCAATGCAAAATCCATCACGGTTATACTCCAACAAAGTTAGAGGTTTAAGTGCGTACCTGAAAATCGTACTGTGTCACAGAGATCTCTCAAGGTAAACAGCAGTCACCAGGTGATGGTCCTGTTTCCATCAGCCCTGTAGGATCAACTTCCTGTATCCATCCTCACTGCAGCCCCAGAGAAGAGGGAAGAAATCTGGGCCTGGGGGTTCTGGTTAGGCAGGTCTGGGATCCAGTCCATAGATTTTAGACACACTTAGATAAGGGCTACTTCGTTATCCAGTTGTCACTAATCAAACTCAACTAAAGCAAAGTTTAGGTAAAATTCAAATGCTAGCATTTGTCTATAGCATTCAAAACAGACTAGACCACACAGTTTAAAACATTTTTAGGCTGAAGTGAGAGGCATTGCAGTTATTCTTGTTGCACAAACCTTGCATCAGATTATCTGTTCCTCATTCCTTGAGTTGACTAATATCAATGCTGTCAAAATGGTAGTCAGGCTTACACTCTTTCTGCTTGTCTTAAACCTCAAATTACACTTGCTCAGAAGGTTTTGTAAGATAATTTACAAAGCACACTTGGTGGCCTCTTACATTTCATTGCACAAGGTCTTTCATTATGTGTTAACATTGTATAACAACCTGTATTTTAAAACTGTGTGTTACAAAGATCTCTGTAGAATAACTGAATTATAACATTTTACTGAGACCAGAAGTATTTCATGCTGAGGTCACCCCTCCCTAGACATAATGTGAAAGTAAACTAACAGCAACACAAGAAACAACAGGAAGTGTTCATGATATATGAAAATGTGTAAAAAAAGCTGATAAAAAAATTACCAGTTTGTGGTTCCTTATTGGCATTACTGCTGAGAACTCCTGTCTGAAGAGTGTTAGGATGTTAAATTCTGAAGAACTTACACAGAGGAATTGAAGCATTTTGATTATATTACTGTCTAAGTGTACAGAACCTTTAACTTATTTCTTTTTGGGTGCAACACATTCTTGAAACTCTAAAATCTGTGATCTAGGGAAATAGTTCAGTTCAGCCGTATAGTCTATTTTCCACTAAGGGTTTGGGTCATCAGAGCCATATAGAAGATTTCATGTGTGGACAATTCCCTGGAATTCCCTGCTAGACTGCACATTTAGTTTACAATTTCTGTATCAAGAGAATGCTTATGCTTTGTCCCTAGACTGAGCAGTGCTGGCTCTTGAAGGATAAACCTAAGTCATGTCATTACATGAATCATTATATTCATTAGCATTCATGGCCAGAGGGGTTTTGGTCACTTGTAAACTTTCAATATGTGACAAAAAAACTGGAAGAACAGCAGAAATCAAGATTATTTGCCTGTGTTTGAATTCAAGCATGCTAACAGTTGACCCTACAAGAGACCATCTAGCAGTGTCAGTTGTAATGCATACTTCTG
Source organism: Climacteris rufus (assembly GCA_013398175.1). Classification (NCBI taxonomy): domain Eukaryota; kingdom Metazoa; phylum Chordata; class Aves; order Passeriformes; family Climacteridae; genus Climacteris; species Climacteris rufus. The sequence goes on along the minus strand of VZRZ01000477.1, from coordinate 277,774 downwards.
TGTAGGGAATTGGCCCTTAAATATTTTTTTTCTGTGAATGATCTGTCATTTGTGTGAACATATTCCTCCCCGTTGCAAGACTAGGTGGATTTTTTGTTGAACTTCCACAGATGGCCCTCTATCCATTTCTCCTGCCTGTTGACATCCCACTGAGTGGCAGCACAACCATTTTGTTCATCTGTCTCTCCCCCTCACCCACCCCTGGTTTTATATCATGTTCAACCTTCAGAAGAGTGGACTCTGTCCCATTTTCCAGGTCATTTATGAAGGTGTAAATAGTATTGGCCCCACTACTGACACGTGGGTACAGCATTGGCTTCCAGCTGGACTTTTGTACTACTTATCACAACCCTTTCTGCCTGGCCCTTCCACCAGTTTTCAATCCATCTCACTGCACTTATATAACCCATACTTCATCAGCTTGTCTATGAAGATCTTACGGGAGTGTCAAAAGCCTCCTTATTGAGGATGAGGCGATCAACAACCACTACTCCTTCCTCAGCCACCAAGCTAGTCACCTCATTATTGAAGGCAGTCTGGTTGGTTAACCACAATTTCCACTTCACAAATCCTTGCTGACTGCTCCTGATAATTTCCTTGTCTTTCATGTTCTTGGAAATAGTTTCCAGTATTAGATGTTCCACCACCATCCCAGTGATTAAGGTGAGGTTGATCAACCTATAGTTTCCTGGATCTTTCTTATTGTACCTCTTGAAGATAGAAGTGAAATTTTCTTTCTTCCAGTCTTCAGGAACTTCTTCTGATTGCCGTGCAATGACATCAGTCAGCTCTCACAGTACTTGTGGCTGCTTTCTGTCAGGCTTTGTGGGCTTATGTATGTCCAGATTATTTAAAATTTTCCCTAATATGATTCTTCTCCACCAAGAATGTCTTTCTTACTCCAGACTTTGCCACTGGACCAAGGGGCCTGTGATTCCTGAAGGACAGTTTTTCCAATAAAGTCTGAGGTGAAGAAGGCATTGAGTACCCTAAGTCAGAACAGTTAATCAGAAACATATGGCTTGATTAAGTTTGTAGAGAGTGTTTGAAGACCATTCCCTGAATTCTTGTTAGTGTTGTAGGTCGCAGGTTTTCCAGACCATGTGGGTGTTCTATTAATGAAGTTGAAAATCTACCTATACCATGTGTTCATGCCCCAGTGTCACAGTATAAAGCACTAAAGTGCCACTGAGTTTAAGGATTCCTGTGCTTCTGTACATGGAATGCAAAAACAGCCTGAAGGTTTGGGTGGTTACAGTGCAATTTCCCTCAATCCACTTTTTTTTTCCCTTGCTCTGAGAATTTAGAAATATTGATGTTAGGTGGTAGCTAATTTTATTTTCTCTGTTTTCATGGTGACTAAAAAATACTGAAAAGAGAGTTAAGTCACTTAGCTAATAAGTGGCTTACTTAATCCCGTACTTCTTGAAATTTAATGATTTTATGTTGTGTAAGTATTCAGTTAATGTTGATTACATGTAAACCTCAGATATTATTTTCTAAAACCTGTTACACATTTTCCTAGTAAATAGGTTCCCTGAAATTGTTTATATTAATTCTTTTATACTTTAAATCTTCTTTCTCTTTCCTCAGCCAGTGTAGGGAGGAAAATTGTAACACTAAAAGCCTGATTTTGTTCTGCTCTTGCACATGCAATCCATTTGCTCAGTGGGATTCCAGCTAAGTATAGAAACAAGAACATCACACTGGGGGATTCATGCACCTAACAGAGACCTGAAAGCTTCCAACCTTAAGCTTTGCTAATGGCAAATTATCTTGGTGATCTTACTCTGCTGTATCTCAGGCAAGAATTAGAGAAAAATTTAAAAAACTGCCCTTGCTTACTTCAAACTTAGTTGATAATATCTGATGTATTATTTTAAATTGTTATCTCTATCTTGTATTTTCTTCAAGGAACAGAAGGCAGTGTTGAACTTCTTTTTTTAATCTGACAGGAGCTTTTTTGTTGGCACAGTTGAAATATGAGTTAAAACATAGCTCCTTGCTCTGCTCAGAGGTGTGTAGCAGACCACAAAATTTAGTTCTGTGTGTTCTGCTCTGTACAATGAGCTTTAGCCTGTTTCTCCAGTAAGCCCAGTGCAATTTCTGGAGCCACTCAAGGAATGAAACCTCTCACAGTAAAAGTAAAGACTTTGATTGCACCCTATTTTGTCTAGGGCTTGGTCAAAAGATGTACTAAATTGTTTCAGACATTTTTTTTTTCTTTAGTCATAAGTGAAAGGAATAAATACATTAGTGTTTGTTTCTCCCTAGTAATAATAATTACTGTATAGTGGCAGAGGTGACTTAAGAAGTAATTTAAATAACCATTTCAGAAACAGCATTTCAGCACTTTAATTTGGTTCCCAGAAGTTGTTTCCTAAAGGTTTCTCTGTCAGTCACTAACAGGACTGATGAATACGTAAGTAAACTTTTCTTAGCAAGCACTGAAAATACATTTGTTAGTTAAACTGTATTCTTTTCTCCTGTGCCGACATTTTATAAATATTTTAGATTTTCAGAGGATTGTTTAGGGTCATTCTGTTAGCAGAGATTATAATTATGTGTATTGTAACTGGATTTGTGGTGCTACAGTGTAATTTTCTACAGAACAATTTGGAAAATATTAATAATTATACAAAGCAGATGCATAGTTCATACTAACTATATTCTTCATTAATAACTACACAAATTGTGACATTATGAAGGGCATCTATAGGAATACAGAGCATTCAGCATCTTCTAAGAGATACTATACATGGATGTTTTCAAATAAAGTAATTGGTTTCTGAAATCACTTAATAAGCTTTTTATTTCTGCCCAAGAATAAAATTTGTACTGGTAAAGCTAAGCCGTTTCTGGATTGTAAACTTCTAGTCTTAATTATAATATCAGTAAACTTTTACAACAAAGGATGCAGGATGAGGAAGGCAAGCTAGAGAACTGACAGGAATAAGCTAAGTTAATGGATTGTTCTAATAAGTATACAGATTTGTTTTCTTTTTAAATTTCCAAATACGCCTATAGTATTTTGTACTGAAAAGCTGAAAGAAGAGCAGGTTATGCAGTTTAAAAATTGTTTAATAATGTTCATTCAGGCCCTCTTATTGTAAAAGATGCACAACACTATTTGAAGTACAGAAGGTAGCAGACGTGCAGGTGGCTGAGGTCCAGCTTTGGAAACTGAGTGTTAAGAGCTTGGTTCAATTGGGTGGATTGCTTAGCCCACTCTGTTTTCCTCATTTGGTGATTAAAAGCAAAGTGTCTCATTAAGGGTAAACAGTTGCTTCCACAGTGATCATAGAATCATAGAATTATAGAATGATTTGGGTTGGAAGTGACCTGTAAAGGTCACCTAGTCCAACTTCCATGCAATATCTTCAATTAAATCAGGTTGCGCAGAGCTCCATCCAACCTGACCTTGAATGTTTCCAGGGGTGGGGCATCCACCACTTCTCTGGGCAACCTATTCCAGTGTTTCACTATTTCATTGTAAACACTTCTTCCTTTTTCCCTGTCTAAATCTGCCCTCTCTCAGTTTAAAACCATGACCCCTTGTCCTATTTCAACAGGCCCTACTAAAATGTTTGTCCCTGCCTCTTTTATAGTCACACTATGTTATGTACTGTAGAAGAAAGGAGTTTTGCAGCAACTCTCAATAGTGCTTTTCCCTGTGATCTAGTGGCAAAACCAGTTGGTAGCCCCATGGCCTTACTTTGCCTTGTCTGATTTTCTCTTGGTGGTTTTCAATTTCCTTCCCCTTTGTCTCTCCATGAGTTCTGAAAAAGAGGACAGGAGAGTGTTTTGCCGTCTGTATTCCTTGACATTTCTTCCCAGGTCTCTTCTGCAATATTGTATTAATAATAATTTATTTTTCATGGAGTAGCCTTGGGAATCAGAGCACAGAGCAACCCTACTGGTGTCCTGGTTTGTGCCTCTCCAGTATTGCCTCCTAACTCCAACTTCATTTTCATTCTGCAGGACTTGAGCACACACAGAAATGCCAAGTAGAACATCTGTACTGGCAGGTGTCATTCTGGAGATGAGAACGATGACATTAAATTAAAATAGGTGAGGAAGGGAGATTAATTAAGCACTTGATTAAGTACTCTATCTTCAGAAAAGAAGCTTTTTTTTTAACAGAATCTCTCATCTCTAACTTCAGGTTTCCTGCAGTGCAAGAATATGGATGTTAATAACAGAAATATGAAAAAATAATACTTCCAATTAAAAAAAAAAAAAGTATTTTTTGTGATAAAACTTTAATTGTAGTCTTGCAAGTATATAAGTTGGTAGCAGCTCATCTGTGCTTCTCTCCTGTGCAAAGATGCACAAGTAGAGCGGGCAGATGTTGTTCAGACCTCATTTTACCTGAACACTGCTCTTAAGTAGATTTTACCCTATGATAATGGACATGCCTCATTTTCCTGTTTGTAATATGGACATAATAGCCATTTTCATTCAGGGAAAGTTTCTCTTCAAAATTACATTTTAAATACATTTCCACCTATACAGTACAGGGGCTGTATCCTCATGGTGTGTGAGGAGTGGGTGTGTAGCACAGCAGGGCTCTTCATGTTGTCTCTCAGCATTGCCACCAGCTGCGATGAATAGAAAAGCATTTGGTAGCTGGTGGTGGTTGTTTAAAAGCTGTGTCTGATGTTGACAAGGGGTATGAGAATGCTGCTGACTTTTAGAAAGCAAACGGTTCCTATTTCATGTTTTAGTCTTGATGAGTGTTACATACTTTGTGAAACAGGATTGTGTTCAACATAGTGACATCTCTAATATACATTAGGTTTGAAAGGATTATTTCAACTTTAATTTTTAAGATGCTATCTGGTGTCTTCTAAATGAGGTTTACTGTAAATTGTAGGTGCTTCATCACACTAGTTTTATAGGACTAATTCCAGCACATTTTATTTGTGCTAAAATCACAGTTATTAATAACTCAATTGAATAAACAGTGTTAGCACTGCATTGCTTACTGATACCTTTGGGGAATGCTAGCAATCAGTAGCTATCAGGTACTTCAGAAAATGTTTCTTACAGTTGCCTTTTTTTAAAATTGCATTTTCTCCAATGGAAATTTGCAGGTTTTATATTAAAAAATAGATAAATAAAAGCTTCTTCAAAGAAGCTTAATTCTGTATCAAGGGGAAAACATTTGCATTTGCAAATTAAAAAAAAAAAATCTACTAATACGGTGGTACATGTAAACCTTGGCTAATTCTTTAATATGGTAGACCAATGGAGAAGGCATCAGAAAAAATTAATTTATTGTTGAAATGTTGGTGGTTCAGTTTGATAAAAAGACAGATAATTTAGCTGATTTTATATTCATTTTTATATTTTGAATAAAATTGTTTCTATTAATTTTTTTCTTGTTGTCTAAAGAGGTTAACTCTATGCCCCACCACAGTACTCTTGTGAAGGGATTTCATGTTCAGAAATCCTTGTAAATTGTCATGAGAAAAAGTTTAAGTGTTAATATCACCATTACACAGCTCTTTACTTTCTCTGAAAGAGATTTTTTTAGTAAAATGCCCTCTCACTCAGTTCCTTGAATTCTGACATGTGTGGGTTTGTTTTTTTTTTTTTTTTGGAGTTTTTGTTTGTTTGTTTTGTTTGTTTGTTTGGGTTTTTTTGTTTGTTTTTTGGTTTTTGGTTTTTGTTTGTTTGTTTCGCAGCAGCTAAAGAGGGAGTAGGTTAGATTTGGCAAGTCATTTGGAAAAAGAGGAGTGGAGAAGTGCCCTGTAACCATTGAACAGTAAGTGCCTGTTTTATGTGCTACTTTGGCCACAGAAGTAAGCAGGATATGGAGATGGATTGGTATGAAATTAATACTTTTATAATTATATAAGTATAATTGAAATTATACTTTTATAATACTGAGAGGCATACAAAAATGTGCACACACAGAAGTGTAACTATTCTGAAATACTTCAAAAAGAAGGCCAAGAGATCTGCTTGGATGTAATTAGGGATCAGGTCATGAGCAGTGTTGAGGTATACAATATAAATTATTGAAAGCTAAAACTGAAAAGTACCTTAAGTGACATTCCATTAAATTGATTCGGGTACTAAGTAGTTTTAAATATTCAATATAGAAAGTCTCTAAAATTAGAAAATACAGTTTAGATATGTGCACACAACTCTGCCCTTGGAAACGAGGAACAAATTGAATAAAGACATGCCTGTCAACATTATTTGCATGATATTAAAAACATCACTCTCTTTTATACTAAAAATGACTGTCAGCTTTGTTTGCAGCATGCTTGTCTATTAATTCTAATGATTTTTTGATTCATGTCAAATTAAAATTTCAATTTCAAAATGCAGGTGTTAACTGCTTTTAATTTCTCCTCAGCATAAAATATCTCTGTAGCAGAAAGCACTATATAATAACAAATCTTACAGGATTAATTTGGATGTGATAAGCTGAGCTGGAACACTAAAGTATGGAGCTCAGAGTTAGAAGTGTTTAGACATATTTGCAAGTGTATTAAGCACTTAAGCTGTTGTTTGAGGACAGTCATACAAGAAAAAGCATTTAAACTCTGCACATATACATTAAAAACTTAATTACTTCAACAAATTAGTTTAAAATGAAGTTTTTGCTTTTCTTATGATTGAAAATATTTAAACAGCTGATGGAGCAATCCATAATACTAGGTTGTACTTTTGTTATCTTAGGAATTATGAACATGGCTTTAATATACTATAGTGTCTTTTGTTTATACACAAGTGCAGTGAAGAAGAATGCCATAAGATCTCCCTGACAGTGGAACAAGCTCTCAGCATCTTTTTGAATACACAGAGTACTGATCCTTCTAGAGCAGCAAACAGCAGGGTTAAGAAACAAAAGAACAGTGTCAAGTTTTAGAGAAATAGGACTAGCTAGAAGGAGCATAGAGTATTTTTTTTATGTGGATATACCTGGGATGCAGATTAGACCCAGTCAAATCAATCTGCTAGTTCATTGCTACTAGATGTACAGCTCTCAGTTATGTTTTCTCTCTTCTTTTTGTACCATTTCTGGTGCACATTCATTTCCTTGGGAAGCAAATTGCCGCACAGTAGCGAAAGAAAAGGCTGACTCAGCCAAAAAAAATTAAGGCTTTTCTGTCCGTTAAGTGAGCTAGATTGAAATGAGGTGGCAGGAAATGAGAAGAAAATCAGAGGAAGTGGATCACAAATTTCAATAGCTGTGGAGTGTTGGAGGAGATCAGCTGTCTTGCCTAGCCACAACCTTCCTCTGTACACAAAATTTAGATTCAATACTTCTGTCACAGAGACTGCACACCTCCCTCTCCTGTCTCCTTGGGTTTTGGATGGAAGTTAACTTCAGATCCTGGGTAATGAATACTGGTTTCCTAGAGAGGAAGAGAGGAACTGAAAAAATGAGAAAATTGATATATTACACAAACTACAAGGATTGTGGGATTGTAATGGAAGATTAGGTGTTGTTTTGTTGGTTTTTTTTCCTTAATAAATATGACATATTTTAGGAATGACTGATATTCTGGGATATCTCCTGTGGCTGGTAGAAATATGTCTTGAGAAATTATCTGAAAACAAGTTGCCATGGGGATGTAGCTGCAATACTATATTAGTAATCAATGTCAAGGCTGTGTGATAGACAGCAGTCATTGAATTGCAAGTATCATGGAAGTGAAACCAAAAGCTTTGAGTAAGATATTGGAAAGAATGAAGATTGGGAGGCTTATAATCACTTTACCTGAATTTTGGGAGCAATAAGATAACCGTTGATCTTATTTTCAGAGAAAACATTCTGATCTTAGGTTAGTGGTAAAAATCTTGCCCAGCCTAGCAGGATCAGAAGGGTTGCTAGCTAAGGGGTTTTGTACATGTTTGGCACTAATTATTCTCTTATTAAAGATTTCAATTGAAGAGATGGGATGAAGTACTTGTGTTATGGGTCTGTAGGATGTTTCTTCCTGTATTTCCTGAAAGATTATTTTTCAGGACACAACACATATGAGTGAGTTTATGTCAGGGATAAAGACTGATAATTTTGACATTAGCTGTTCGGAGGCTTGTCTGTGCATATGAGAAGGTTCATGATTAGTGAGACTGTTCAGTCAGTGATGAACAGTTGTTCTGATGGTCTGTAATTGTGCAGAGTGGGAGTATATTGACATCAGTAGTACATAGCTGTTACTGTGTTTATTTAAGAAATACTGATAAATTTAGATGAGCTGGGTTTTTGTATGTTGATGTTATTCTGGTGGTTGATGCTATTCTGACGTAAATTTTTGATACACTGGATTTTATTGGTTGAGTGTTGAAATAGAAAGAAGTACAGCTGTCTCATAAATTCTTTGCTTTCAGTCATTTATTTGGGTACATATCAAAGGATTAATGTCTTGTGGGCTGTGTCTTACTACTAGCATGTGTAGTCAGCTTCCCCAGAGTCCCATTTCCTTGGTCTCTGGTGAAAATGCAGTAAAAAATGAATTAGAAAAAGTGTGGTCCCTGGTGCATTACTTTCATAACACTATTGCTAAAAGCAACTGTAATAGATGAGATGGAACTCCACCTGTCTGTGACTAATTTATTGTAAAATATTGGTTATGAAGAAGTGGTTTTTTTTCTCTTTGCTATCAACAGAAGACAGATAACCAGTTGAAAGTGAATTTTAGAAATGCAGATTTTTCTGTATATTTAGAATTCTTGTGCTTAGAATAAGATAGTGTATGCATATAACCTACTTGCATTAAAAAATATTATTTTGATTAGTTACAGTCCACATAATAAAAATAGTGAAGGGCAGAGGATAAAAGAGGGGGAAAAAACATTACAATCCTCAAGATTTTTATGTTTAGTTATATAATTGGCTTTTTGGCAAATGTACTTATGTTGCGGTTCGCTGAGACAGCACGGTCCTGCAGGGCAGTCCCGGATCTGGGCTGTGCCACACTGCACGGAGGCAGTCCCGCTGGGGCTGCACCTGCTGAAACAGAACCCCGGTTGCTGCCCTCGGTGGGGACGGCCAGGATTGTTCCCATGCACACCTGGGGCCAGCCAGCCCTGGAGTGACGTACCTGCAGACAGCGGTTGCATTGGGCGGGCAACTTGTCAGTCAAGCCGTGTCCCGCCCGTCTTCTCAGTGATTGGCTTGAGTCAGCATTCTGCCTCTGTTTCCTGGATTTTAAAAGTGCTGTGCAAGTTCTGATGTGCGCCCTTTTTCTCCTGTACGAGTTCACAATAAACCTGGACTGCCATACTGGAGAGGCCCCTCCGTACCATCTCTTTGTCTCTGTCGTGCTTACACCACGACGTGTGGGAGAACGCAGCTCCAGCACCCCTGTACTTACTGCCGCCGTACTCCTGCGAAGAGGAGCTGGGGGCAGCGCCGAAGGGTGCTGGTTCCAGTCAACCCGGTGGGCTTTGTGCAGCATTTTAAACCCACTACCTAGCCGTGGCAAATGGCGTCCCGACGTGCGGCTTTCCTACGGAGTGCCTTCGGAGAAACGTCCCTGCTCGACAGGAGTAACATTCTGGAACGACCAGATAACCCTCCAAGGCTGCCGATTTCTGTCTGACAGACCCTGGAAGGCAACCGACAATTCTCAAGCCGCCTGGAGAACCGGTCGAAAATGCAGTGGGAGACACTACCTAAAGGACTTTTTTTTGAGGGAAGCGTCACGGACTGAAGGCAGGGTTGCAAGCCCACAAGAAAGTTGTGATTTCAAGTCCAAATGGACTCCCGGGACTGCAGAGAGGGGCACCCAGGACAGAAGAAGCCACGGCGCGCCCTGGGAATCATGAGTACCCTAGGAACCTGAAGAGACAGGAGACGGGTGCTCCCGGGACTGCCCTCACTGTTTTGATTAATTTCTGCATTTTTTCCTTTTGGTGGGTGGTGAGACTTTGGGAAATATGGGTCAGGCTTTCCCAGTTCCCAAGAGAAAGGCCCTTACCCCTGGTGGTGGGATCCCCAAACTTTCAAAAGTCATCTCCGTGTTTTCCAGTTCTTCCCGGAGGTGACTGGTGATTTCCCTGTGTGTGCTCCTACTCCCATTAACCTTCATAGAGGTGGGGGGCGGCAGAGATACCTCATCACATGATGACTGAGTTGCTTCCGTCTCTCAGTCTCTGCTTCCCCTATTTCTTACCCCTGCCAGAGCAGCACTGGCCATGCTGCTCGGGCATTTTTCCTAACCCTTTTACTGCCCCCCCTCATTCCCAGTTTTTTCTGCCCTCATCTGTCGCAACAAAGAATTTTGCCGACCACATCGCACAGCTATGCGGTCCGAAAATGGCGCGGGCCACATGACTCAGCCTGCAGCTTCTCTTCCTTCTCCCTTCTTGCCCACGAATTTTTCCTGCGCTGGGGCTCGGCCCCTCCCCCTTTCCATCAGGCCCTTCCCCCACGGGGAATTCAGCACGCAGCTGGCCAAATTAATGTACAGTGGCGCTGCTAAGGAGAAAAGCCGGTGCCCCACACTCCGCAATGGGCAAACAGTGTGGAGAAAATAAGCCTGTGTGCCCCCTCTACTTTACTCGGGTGGGTGCAGGGGGATCTTAGTGTTTGTTAAGCTCTCCCCAGAAACTACAGAAGTAAACAAGAAAAGTGTCACTTGGAAGAAGAAAAAGAAAAGGATGCAAAGAAAACAACCAAGACTGCGTGAACCTCCAAGCTGTCTAAGAAGAAAAAAATCCACACTCGGGACTCAAAGAGACTAAAATAAACTTTCTGACTTTTGGGCACCCGTGGGTGGAGGGACTCCATGGTTAATATGCAAAACCCTTTTGTTTTTTTGGTTTGTGAGAAACGGTGAATTGTTGCGGTCCTCTGGGCGTGGCTTGCGACCGGTCCATTCCCGCTGGGCCGGGGCCGGGGGGTGCTGGTCCTTCCCCCCTCCCCGCACATCAGCTGCCGGCTCAGCAGGGGCTGTCCCCGCCCAGGGGAACAGACCATTGGTTCCCATGCCAGCTGCGGACAGTCAGCTCACTGGCCGGTGCCCCTGTCAATCATTGTGGTCCTCCGCAGTGATTGGCTCTCCCGACTGCCCTCCCCTCGCCTCTGTTTTATAACACGCCCTGAGCGCCATTTTGGCCGTCTTCTCCGCACCATGTTCCAGGAATAAAACCTGCTGGTGATAAGCAGAAAGAACACTTTCTCATCTCTTTATTTCCCTGCATAAATTAAACCTCTGTGCATGAGCTAAGCCAAGATCTGCGGGAGTTCTGATGCTCGGCTCGCCTCTGATCGGAGACTAGATAAGGCCTGAGTTGCATTATCTAGGCAAACGGGACCGATGCAAAAGACTCCGAGTTACTCGCGCTTTTTACCCATGGCATACTTACAGTAGCGAATTAGCTTTTTTTCGTGTGTGTAAGGGTATGGCAAAAATTAATAGGATATTTGCTAGAAGAAACTATGTCTAGGTAGTATTATGGACCAAATATTATTGAGACATCTAAGTGCTTTGCTTTTGTTTGTATCTATTAGCTAACATAAGTTAATTGTTGCTTTTGGTAGGCTATGAAGATTCCATACTTGAATTATTTACTATCCAAGGTATGTTAAGGCCATCCTACAATGTCTATATAGTATATATTTGTCTTTTAATAGTCTAAGTTTTAATGGGAAAAATACATACCAAATCATCTTGTTCATGCACTAAAACTCTTGTATCCTCATAGCAGGCCATATTTCTGATATTTGTTTGAATACATGCTGAAATGAACAGGGGTTGAACCTCTCCCTCTTGATAATGCATTGGTTTGTTCTTGACCGTTTTTACAGAGGGAGATGTCAGTGATTGGCGATATCCCTGGTATAGTGCCATTACACTTATAGGAGTTCTTAGAAAATTGGTTTCGTGTACATGCAGTGTATGAGCACAGTGCAGGCAGCCATTGGTATTTTAACCCAGATGCTTGGTCATGCTGTGCAGACCAAGCTCAGTCCTTTGCTGTCAGAACTGGAGAGATGCTGTTCACTAAAAGTAATTGCTGTGATATGTATTTCCCATTTACAGACAGAATAACTGGAAATGTAAGCATCAAGCCGTTATTTTAGAAACATTTTGGATTCTTGATTACATTTCCTCTTCATTTTCCTTTTCCCCTTTTTCTTTTTTTATTATCTATACCTTTTGTAATTCAACTGGGTTTTGAATGTTTCTAAAGAAAATATAAATTCAGATTTTGAAACATAAAATCTAAAAAATAATCACACAACACACTCTTTGCTAATTTAAAGTTTGGAGTCCAAACTGATCAACACAATTGATTATGAAATCATTTGTAGAAGGTAAGCCTGCAGTTTAATGAATCTCAGTCCTTTCCCCAGTGTTTTCCAAGAGTAATATTTATAATGCAATCTAATATTGAACTACTTTTTATTATTTTCTCTCTACTGATAAAATTAACTGAGGTGAAAAGTATCTGTTTTCATAAAATGTGGTAGAAAGTGTTAGGTAAATTGTTACAAAAGCTAGTGTAATCTATAAAACTTAGAAGTTACTATTTTACAGTTTTCATACCTTATACTGAAAGGTTTTTTAGATTGCAAAAAGAGAGTATTTAGCTCTTTGGAATAGTAGAACAGATGACTCAGTTTTTGTTTTCTGCTCTTTAAGGGAAATGCAATAAAATATTATTACTCTCTTAAGTCATCACTGTTGATTCAGAATTGTGTTAATTCTGCAGTATTATTTATGTTCATTAACTTTTGGTTAAGCACTGAATGTGACACTCATTGTTGGATATTTTCTCTTGTGTGTGTGTGTATATCTTTTCATGTGTCGCTTTACCTTTCCATGCATAAATATGCATCATTGCAGTAATCACATTAGAGCCCTTCATTTTCATGCAAGGGGCAAGCACAAGTATTAAACACCCATCAGTGTTGCTTAAGTCTGACAAAGGTATCTTTTACAGATTGTTTAGTCTCAACATGTGTATAAACCAAATAATGTCAGAACCTCACAATTTAGAGTTTTTGAAAGAAAACTAATATCCAAGTTTTAAAGTTACAGCAAGCTGCACCATGAGGATGATGATGGTGGTGATGATGATGTATAGGAGGTGACTTCATAACCGTGAAAAAACCCTCAGCTTTCTTCTGTTCCTTGAAGAGAGACATCACCTCAGAAAAAAAAAAAAAAACAAGCAAAACATTTCACTGCTGTTTCTCCAGTAGCAGATGGGGTTTGAGATGGAGCATAATTGCTCTTACATACAAGCTCTTACTCCATTAGCTGTTACCTACGGATTAAAGACTAGCTTTGTGACAGACTTGTCAAAACAGCCCCTTAGTCTCCTATTTGCAAAGTTGCTTTAGCCTCCTGTGCAAATAATTTCTCTCTGAAGAATAAAGAGGCCTAAAGCTTCCTTAATGCTATTATATGTGCATCAGATCAGGATTATGAACTTTTATTAGCTTTTTAAGCTTTTGTAATCACTGTGGGTAGATTTGTTTTTTGGGTTTTTTATTTTTTTTTGATAATGTTCTGTTTTCTGCTGAAGCTTGTGGCTTGTTGATAACTGCATCCTTTTTATTCTCAAAGGGTGCTGATATTTTGACAAAAAGCCCAATCTATATCTAGATACAGTAGATGTATGCTACGATATGTACAAATTTATGTACTCTAAACAGTGAAATACTTATTTACTTTAATGAAATATAGCAGATGAAATTATAGGTACACAATTTTACTTATTATTTGTCTTGATGGTTTTCATATCATATATTCCAAGCCTCATTAAAAAAACCAAACTGACAACAACAGCAAAACAAACAAACAAACAAACAAAAAAACACCTGGAAGCCGTTGCACTTTAAAATTTCTTTTTCATTGTTCTATCATTAAATTATTCTCTCTCCAGTAACTCAATTGAACGACTACTTTCATAAATAGGATATAACTTATTACAACTTGTCCAAAGATAATTTTCATGTTCATTTAGGTAACTTAGTCTACCATTTTTCATTACTTCCTTAAGTAGAGTACTCTGGGAACAGTGTAAGCACTGTCAAAAAGACTCAAAATGAGATTCAGATATGAATCCTTGCTCAGAAATGGATTTTTGGTGTGAAATTCTGTCCCTCTTAAAGTAAGGGTGCAATATTGCTGGCCCTTCAGTTCTTATTCTGGTGCTCTTTTAGTGATGCTCAATGAGTGCTAAACCCCTTTCCTGCTCACTCACAGAAACAAAGCTAACCTGCAGAAAACATGTAAGTTACAGTCTGAACCTCCCTCTGGATGCAGTTTTTTTTTCCATTAACCACACTGTGAATGATTCCTTGAAGATCTTCAAGCCACAGTAGAAAGTCTAGAATCATATACCATGCCTTTTATTTATGAACAATATCAAAATGATCTTACAAGTTTTCACTTGCTATTAGACTATTATTGTAATAATGGAAGACAAACATTTTGAAATTTGAATTCTACATTTTTAAGTTTCCCTGGTGCATTTATATATATATACACTATTATCTGTCTAGAGAAGCTGTTCTTCTAGCACCATTAAAGCACCAGTTATATAATCTTTAAAATGTTCAGTTTTAGGCTTAGTTTTAGTCAGACAATCCAATTAATGTGAATGAGCTTTTCATTAATAGGCCTAAAGTTAAGTAAGTCTTTTTCTATTTGCTCAGTCAGAACCTGATACATGATCCTGCTGATTAACTTAGATTCTTCTTCCCCTTTTGTTTCTGAGGATTTGCTGGTATTATGGCTTGAACATTAAATCTCAGTTTATCTACTTGTTTATCTGTTCCTGGAAAGTTGCTAGGACAAGAAAAAAAGCCAAAATTTTCACAAGAATGCAATAAAGTTACATATACAAAGCCTGTGGCAATTCAGTGGGATTTGTGTATTTAACACAGTTTGCTGTTTAAATCTTAAACCAAATTAGTATGTGAAAATTATCCCCCGCATAAAACTCAAGTCAATCTTAAGACCATTAGTAAGGTTTAACTTCAGTTTAAATTAAAAATCATTTTTCTAGAATACCAGAGAACTATTCAAGGAAGAACACTAGGTAATTTATAGCTAGAAAAAAAAATGTAGGAGTAACATAATATTTATGAAAATCTACGTTGTCTGTAATGCAGGACAGGCTCTCTGCCTCAGAAAATAAGCTTAGGAAGAACAGTAAAGAAGAATCTGAAATAAAATCAGATGTCTTTCTAATAAATCATATGTCTTTCTGTTCTGAAAGTGAGTGGGAATGAACAGGACTTTCTGTATTTTAGTATTAGCACACAACTAATTTCTTTAAAATTACTTTAATATACAGACATTCATTAATTAATACAATGAAATATTATGTGTTCAAAGATACTGATACATGCATCAAAATTGAAAGAGATGAAAAATTTATTTTGTTTTGGTGTCTTTTTGCATTCCTGAGAAGAAAAGTTTTGGTAATATGCATAGATGTTGCAAAAAACAAGGTAGAAGATAGTCTGAAGAACCCAAGGAAATGTCACCATCTTCCTCATGTCAGTACTGACTTCCACTGCTAACTGGACATAGTTATTTACCAGACACACTGCTATTTTTATAGGTATTTTTATCTGTTTTACAAATACCATGCTATGTAATGCACAATTTCTTAAGACAGAAAAAATATTTCACTCCTCCCCTGTATGGATTTCCCTCCTCTTAAAGAAAGAAAAAACTATGCATTTGCGTACACAACACAACTAATCACGCATACAAGAGTATTTTCACTTTCTGACAGAAAAAAAATGCAAGATTACAGAATCACAGATGGGATCAGGTTGAAAGAGACCACAGTGGGTCATCTGGTCCAACCTCTGAGCTCTAGCAGGGTCATCCTAGAGCACATTGCACAGCATTGTGGCCAGATGGTTCTTGAATATCTCCAGGCAGAAGGACTCTGCAGCTTTTCTGAGCAATCCATTCCAGTGCTCGGTCATCCACAGTAACATTCTTCCTCATATTGAGATTATTTAGATTAAAGAAGTTTGAGTTCAGTTGTTGAACTGAAATTCATTAATTGTGTCTATCAAGTGTTTTTAATGATTGGGGATTTTTTGGTTGTGGGATTTTGTTTTGTTTCATTTTGTCTTGTTTTGTTTTGTTTTTTTTTCCATAACTTCAAGCAATGGAAATAGAAAAGTGAGCAAAAAGTAATTAGTCAGGGAACATTTAAGTAGACATTTAAACAGACCAGTGCAACTATTGAAAGGTGGGAGCTTGTAGAAATTATGGTCACATAAGTGCATACATACATATATGCATTTATGTAGAGACAGCAGAGCAGCAAGGCTGTGCAGTTAACAGTGATTATAGTATGTTTGATAGAAGTAATGTCACAGGAGAAATCCAAGACTTAAGGAGATCCCAGTTAAAGTGTGAATGAAAAGGCATGCTTTTAAATACAGACCTCAAAATCAGACTTGGCACATATGGATGTCTCCTTTTTTTCTTGTGATATTTATTGCTATAGCTACATAAGAGAAATCCTGAGAGTGACCATTGAGTTATTATTCACCTTTGTGTCATTTCAAGCTATTCATTTTCTTCAGTGTTGGATTCCTGGGTAATAGTTTTTCTTTCCAAGATGATTTTCTTATGTTGTTTTTTGTTTTGGTGACTTCCATAATTCTACTTTTTATTTGAACTAAAGTTATAGGTCCAAGGAATGACATGATGCAGCAGTTGCAGAATTTGATTCTATTTGTTCACCTGTGAAACAATGAGTAGGATAATTTGAACTGGTACCGCTTAATTACAGTTCTCATTAAATATATTTGTAAATTGAGCTGGGCCTGTGTAAACTGCAACTAAATCTATGGATGTCTAAAATGCAGAGAAGGCCCTTGGTATGTGTTATACAAGACATGAGTTTTTAAGGTGGTACCCTCCAGGGGTTCCTCTGTTATTGCAAGGACAATAGCTACCAGGCCTCCCTCAGGAACTCCAGGGAAAACATGTCCTGTCCCTCTGATTACAGAAGCAAGCCAAACACACAGTTCAAACTCCATGGTTTTTGTTCTGCTCAAAATGGCAGTGTTCAGACACTGGGCTGCTCTATACAGATCTCCAAATAATACTGATCACATGATTTATTCTATTTTGTGTTTCGTCCCCTCCATTTCTTCTTCCATGTTTTTCCATTTTACCATCTTCTTGTCCCCTCCCAAATAATCATTGCTCATAATTGCATTTTCCTTATTTATCTTAGCTTTTGTGCAAGTACACCTAAGCTCAGTATATCTGGTAGCATTACTTAGCTAGTCTCAACTTTAAAGAGTAGCACTAAATAGTTATCTGGGCAGTGTGGACCTTGAATCACTTGACTCTCCAAAGAAACCCCCATATTCTTCTGGAATGATCTGTGGCGTCCAGCTGCTTCTCTCACAGGTCTCTGTGAAACTGAGCCATTCCTCATGGCTCTAACTTATTTGTTGTGTGTTTTGTCCAGCAATTTTTTTCATATTTGGTGTTTTCTGACCACCTGTTCAGTTAGTCTAATCCCAGGCCAGTGCACACATTCTCTTTTCCACAGATTTCTCTGCAGCTAAACAGTTGTGTGCAGCCTAGAAACCCCAGAAAAGTATAAATACTGTATATTACGCATTGTTAAAATTTCTGTAACAATAATCTAATTAATAGTGTACATTGTTTTAAGGAGTTTCAAGTACAGTGCTGAACTGCTAGCAAAGAATGGAAGGTAAATGTCATTATTTCTGAAGCCTCCCATGTCTGCATTGGATCTCTCTTCCCTTTCTTTATTTTTTGCCAGTCATTTGGGATGCTACCATACTGCTCAGAGGAGCTCTTGCTATTCATTTTTGAGAAATAATTTGTTAGGACAAACAGTACATGTGGATTATGCACAAGTGGGCTGTTGCAAGTTCTTTCTATTTAAACTGAGTAATTGCTCATCAGTGTCTCATGTATTTGCTTTGTTCCCTGATTGGGTGACCTGACCTTAATATATGGGAGGAATGACTCAAGAAATCAGTGAAATCTTTATTCTGCTAGCAAGTTCCTTGAGAAGAGAAATAGCACAGAAGAAAAGCCTCTGCTGCTTTGGGAATATAAAGGGACCTTTGCGCTGCCTTGCATATCTGTATAATCCTTGACTAGCTACATGGACCCTAGATATAAATGTAGATGGATTGCTCTCTGGTCGAGGAAAAGAGAAAGATGTGAGTCAGATTAATGAATCATTTCTCTGTGTTTCACAGTTGTTCCTTTCACAGCAGGTAACGGCTAGCATGACTATTTGTGCAATTATATTTACAGAAACAGTGGCTTGGTGTTATCTGACTAATTGTGTTGTTACTGTGTTGTGCTTCTGACAGTCACTGTGCAAATCATATGGGTATAGTTGCAAAAATATTTCTTCCGTTACTATGTCAGGTAATTTTTCTTATCCTGTAGTTTCTACTCCCTGCTTATCATAGGCAAAGTAGTTTTGTATGCCAGCTGAGGACTGGCACTGAATCCCTGAATCTTGTTTTAATGTCATGTTTACATTATCTGTTCATTGTAACATTAATTGCCTGTGCACATACAGTGTTGTTTGCAGATTAAGAACTTCTTCAGTCTTGTTTGCAACTTTTCAAATGCCCCTTTGCTCAAGAAAGATCATGTTTCTTAACTCATTTCACTGTCTTTCATAAAATGTGTGTGGTCAACAGGATAACAAATTCATTGGTTGGTAGTGTTTAATAGTTCATTGTACTTGTTTATGAATATTAGAATGCCTTCAAATAACCACCTTTAAGATATTTTTCAAAAATTAAGGAATCTTAAATCATCTCTACAATTTACCCATTTTGCATTTATTCCTAAAGGCAGTATAGCAGATCACAGGTCATCTTGCGCATCATCTAACCAAAGCATCAATTACATATACTTTTAAAAATCTTGCTATGACAATAAACCTTCAATTGCATAGTGGTTCTAGTGTATTTCCAGCATGACAATGCAGATGAAGATCATATGTGGCCCATCTGTTTGTAGTCTGGCAATGATAATCCCTCTTCTGATGGGAATTTCAAGGGCTGATAGGGTTTTGTTATAGAGTGTTGGTGGTTAGTATGTAAAAATTGAATATTTTTGTATACAAAAAGAACTAGACCTCCCTCCAATTTTTTTTAATATTGTTTTTGGTTTTGATTAAAACAAAAGCATTCTTCTTTGAATAACAGTTTTTTAAAAATTAGTTGGAGGTTTTGTTTTTTGATTTTTTGGGTTGTTTTGGTATCATGTGGGGCATCAGTGCCTAGAATCCTTTATTTGGGCCATTTCGTATGAATCTTCTTGGTCATATAAGGTGCTGGATTTTTCATCTAGCTGTAATGTGACTAGTTTTCACTCTGTAAGTGGTGCTTCAGTTGACGCTATCTATTAAGAAGTCCATTAAAGTTTGTGTTTAGTGATAAACTACACAGAAGAGAGTACCCTGATCATGAATCCACATTTTTATAAATTCCTTGAACTCCTTGAACTCCTATTAAAGCTTCTATTTTAAGACCTTGGTACATGACAGTCTTGACAGTCTATTTTATTTTTCAAAAAAAAAAAAAGGCATGATAAAGCAGATGCTAGACCAGTAACTATTCAGGAGTTTCTTTTTCCATAGGCACCATTAAAATCTTTTGAATATTTTTTTTGTAACTATCTTCTGAGGCTCTTTCAGATTTTCAAGCTTTATTCATCCTTGTGGTACAGTTAGATAGGATTCCAGCTGGACTTTTCTTTTGGGAAAGCCCATCTAGATATAAAACATGACTAATCTCCTTTAATCCAGGTGTTGTTGGAAAGGTGTTTGGCCAGGACTGCTGGCACTGGTTCAGCGTTTCTATGCTCTTAATTACAAGTGCTGCTAGGCTGTGCTTACAATTTTGTCTGTAACAAAATCTGAACTATAGTTCATGCATCCTTCTATAAGGAATGTGTCACCTCTTCTATAAATAATCATAGAATCACAGAGTATTTTGAGTTGGAAGAGACCCACAAGGATCATTGATGTCCAACTCCTGGCCCTGCACAGGACATCCTCTAGTGTCACGCACGTGCCTGAGAGCATTGTCCAGTCCAATATTTCCAATATTTCTGGAACTTTGACAGTCTTGGGGCTGTGACAACTTCCCTGGGAGCCTATTCCAGTGCTCAACCACCCTATAGGTGAAGAACGTTTTTCTAATATCCAACCTAAACCTCCTTTGACACAACTTCATGTCATTTTCTTGGGTCCTGTCACTGGTCACCAGAGAGAAGAGACAAGTGTCTGCCCCCCTGCTTCCCCTTCTGAGGAAGTTGTAGACAGTGATGAGTCCCAAAAGCTCTTATTCATGTGATGTCTATTCTGTTTTGTGACCCCATCTTTAAATGATGCAACCTGTTCCAGCTATCCAGGTAAGTCTTTGATGCTTATTAAGTTAACAAGCAGTCGGGACTCTGTATAGTGTGTCTCTTATACCAGAGATAAAAATAAAGGAAAAAGAAAATTAACTTTTATCTAGGACTTGAATCAAACCAGTGCTGATTAATTGCTAGGGCTGCAGCTAGGATTTTAAAGGAAAGTTTTGAAATTTTCTATTCTATCTCGACAAAATAGAATTGAAAAAAAAAAAAGAGCCCTAGAAAACTCAGTGTGCTAATGCTGAATGAAAGTCATGTTTGTTTTTATCTTCTTCATTTTTCAGTCTCAAGATATTACTAACACAATATAATAGTTTTTCAAAGGAAAAGATCTGACTTATCTCTTGTGCTAGAAATAAAGAGTCCATATTTGTGCTGTGTTGAAGGTTTAGGTACAAACTGTCTAAAATCAAACATATAAAGCAAATATGAACAAACCCACTAACTTTCAATTAGGTCTCTGAAAGCTATTGAAATTAAAAGCTTATTACTTATTCAGCAGTTATTAATCCAAAAAGATGTCTAAGCTGTATTTTCTGTGATCTTCATAGAGTAATAATAAATTGGTTTCTGTGACTTAAATGCTACTAAAATTTTATGGAGTTGAGTTACTAAAACAAGAAATGTTAATTTAGAAAAATATAAAAATAAACCTCATGAAATATATAACCGAAGGTAAAAGGAATATTTGGAAATAATATCTGTCATGTATGAAAGAAGAATTGGAAAGAGGAAAAGAGACAGCCTCAAATTTGAAAAAAATGGCCTGGACTGTGAACACTTTAGGAACAAATCTTGCTTACTACCACCTGTGGAGTTAATGGAAGCTTCTGACATTGTCTCTGTGGAGCTCCAAGCCAACAGGAGGAATGGAGTCTCATAAGTACAGATTATTTGATGTATGTATGTCAGTCAGGATGGTGTTGAAAAATCCATCATACTTTACTATCTGAAATAATTTAAAATTACTTAATGCTAACTCTGCAGCTAAATACTACTGTTACCTTTGAAAAATCCAGTGGGGAGAGAAACCTTTTTTTTCCTGTGCAGTGACTATTTTTGGGTATCTAATTACAACATTAGGGCATGTAAAACCCACATCTGTGCCATCAACTTGTCTTTTTGTTGTGGAATACAGAAAGTTTCTTCTCAGAAGAACAGCTTGCTTGCTTTTCCATGATAAAGATTTGTCTGGTGGTTTTTTGTTTTTTTTTTTTTTTCTGTTTTACAATGCCCAAAAAGATGTGATTTCCCTTTCCTTAATAGTGTTCCAGAATATGGCTGATGTTTTTGTTTTTTTCCTGAGCTTTTTGTATAACTGTTCCTTTCTTTGTTGGTAAATAAGAGGTAAAGGGGGAGAAGAAATGAAAAAGGAGGGCATTTCTTTTCCAATTCTCAATTTTTATTTGGGCAGTGTCAGCAAGAATCATGTACTCATCTAAGTAATTAATTTTTCATAACGTGTTTCTCTGATTGTAAATTGAATCTAAGAATATCACTGCTTTTTGCATATACTGCATAACAACCTATAATCATTGAGCCTCTACAGTTATCGTTATACTGTTTTATTACTTTATACAATATATATATTTTATTTTTTTTATATCAAATGTATTAGCAGTTGGCTTGATCTGTGAGTTATATGTGAAAATGTGGCAGTTAGAAGAAGAGCTTTCTGGGTATGGAAAGTAAAAATGATAAGGAAAAATATACCAGCTTTTTACTTCCTTTGGCAGTTTCAGCAAACCAATTCCCAGAAATCTATACTTTGTGTGAAATTTTGCTCCATGATTTTGTTCCCAATTCATGTTTTCTGTATTCAACTGTCTTTCTCTTCAACTGTATTAACTATATTTCTTACGTTTCACAGACATTGTACTGTTGGATTTTTTGCATCTCCTCCAGCAGCTTTCACAGATTCAGCTGTTTCCACTTGAGCTTCCCAATCTGCTTCTCTGTCTTGATTTGCTTTCCAGTGATTTTT
The DNA here is from genome assembly GCA_013398175.1 of Climacteris rufus. Taxonomy (NCBI): domain Eukaryota; kingdom Metazoa; phylum Chordata; class Aves; order Passeriformes; family Climacteridae; genus Climacteris; species Climacteris rufus. Next base: position 255,394 of record VZRZ01000477.1, on the reverse strand, counting down.
CAGTGTCTCTTTTGTATCTTTTTCTATTTTCCCTTACGCTATGTATCTTTTTGTAATGTCTGATTGCTTGTTGGATTTGGATTCCCCTATCCACCCCTTTCTTCCCACAACAGAATTTCTGTTGCCTTATAGGAAAAAAACAACCTTTATATTTCATGGAGATTTTTTTTTTCCTTTTTAAAAATTATTATTTCTATTTATTTTGTAAAGGTGAGTTTCTGTAGAATAATTTCATAGGTAAAGTAATAGTCAGTATTAGATTCCCATTGGCACCTTTTAGGCTGTGTGTATATGTGCAAGAATGGTATGAGAAATAACACCCCTTGACTCTGTACAGACATCAGCTAGAACTGCTGGTTAAAAAAGTTGAGGAGAGGGACAGTCAATGCTCTTTTCTCTATATTTCTTTAGGAAACTGATCGAGTTCCAGAGTGATAAAGACTACATTTGAGAATAGTAATATAATATACCTACAGATAAAGTTAGCAATAATTCAGGAGTTTAATATCTCATGCAGTTATCTTAGCAATTAAGGAAATTTCCTTGTGCTATTGAAGTAAAAAAAGTAGTCCAGTTTCCCATTTCTACAAGGTCTGTTAATATAGAACTACAATATAAAAATATTTGTGGTTATTGGAATCACTATTAAATTATTTCAAGAACATTTTCTTAATTACTTTTTCTTAGTTTTCAGTCTCATACACGTAGCTACAACTAACAACAACAAAGAGGCAAGACAACAACATGAAATGCCGTTTTAAATGTATTCCAAAACAGTTTTGTCACTACTTCTGTCAGATTGACAATCATCAGAAGACAGACAATTATGAAGACTATGTGCAGAAGACAGACAATTATATGTTGTGTCTGCATTACATAGGCTGAGAAGAACTTGGTGCTTCAGTTTATCATGTGACTTTCTAGAGTTCAGCTCTACCAGCCTTGGGAATAGGGAATAGAGATCAGCTATAGATGAACAATTTACCTTCATCTACCTAGAAATGCCACTTTTTGTTTTCTGGCAGTTACCTGAGGTCTTCAGGAATACTGGATATTCTCTTGGCAGTCTATCAAACCCTTATTCAAGGGATATAGCAAAAAATCACATCTAATTTTCTCTTCTGGTACTAGTCCATTATTCTGCCTTTCATCTTAGGTCAATAAACCATTGTTTCTGCAGTGCTGAAGGATATAACACTGGCAATAAGCAGTGAAAACAGGCAATACAGTAAGTAAGATTTTTCTGGGTGGTCACCTATATATAAACAATTACATTGATTTTAAACTATTCAGATTTTGATAATCAAATAGTTTGTTCTGACAGGAGGAGATTAAAGGGCAAAGGGAGAATTCAGAAAGTATATGAGCAATGCAGTTTATTACAAACTCCGTAGCTCATTGTCAATCTGGAACTGAAAAGGGTCTCCAAGGGTTGTGACAAAAGCTGTGTTGAACGGTGCAGAATGTACATTTACAAAACTCAATCATTCAGATGAATTCAAATATGGGTCAATTTGATTCTGGAACTGAGATTCAGGACAGGTCCCCACTACAAAGGATACATCTCCTCGTGGTGGTGCAGCATACTCATTTTGCATCACTGTGTTCTCATTGGTTTCCTGGGAATTCATTATAGTGTCTTGTTGCCATGCTAAGCAGTAACTACTCTGCTGTAATGATTTCCAGCAATGCTGGTGGAACTTTCTCGCTTCATCTTATTTAATTATTTATTTTAATTTTAACTCACTCTGACAGTCTCTCAAGCTACACAACTCATTTTCATGAGGGTTCCCAGGAGATGGTTATAACACAAGTCTACTGTGCAGTTGCATATATCTTTATAACAAAAACCATAAATCAGGACACTTAATCTGAAACTGCAGACAAGAGCAATGAGCAGGCAGCATCACAGTATGTTCGCTTCAATTCAAGGGATTTCAGAAAATTCAGTTCTTTTTTTTCCTTTGTTCGCAGTTCAGGTTTGTCCATTCTTTGCTTTACTGACTCTTCTGTGTTAACTATGCAAGGTCCTTCCATCTAAACTTCCCCCTGTAGACATTCTGCCATCTTCAAGGTAGATTAGTGGTTTCTTTCGGGGTGGGTGGGAGGTTTTTACTAAATGCTTATGCTGGACCTTTCATAGGAGAGTGCTGAGTAAGTAAGAATGAGGACCTTTGTAATGAGGATTAATTAGGCTTTGCTTTAAAGATGTTTACCAGAGGTATAACACTTCAGAGAATTTTTGCTAAAAACCCCCCTCTTTTTTTAATTGTTGAATTTGTCTTAGTGGAAATTATTCTCCAGGCTTCACATGCAATTCAGGAACAGTTGAAGGCATGAACTTCTAAGCGTGATTTTAACATGAAGTAGATGTCATTGTAATATTTCTTTCCTGTTATTGTTATTATAATAATAATTATTACTACTACTAGGCATATCTGTTCAGCGTAAAGGATTTTAAAACCTTAATTTTGGGGAGTCAGGTGCTTAGAAGTTAATCTCTTAATTGAATTTAATAATCTAGTAGTTTAGCAAATAAAAATGTAATGCCTTCTAGTTAACGCTAATACTAAGATGAACAGATTTTTTTTGAGATGAAAAACTCTAATATTTCGCTGCTTTTTTCTTATTTTTTTCTAATATATTTGAATATAATATTTATATTATGCATATGAATGTGTTACTTATATTAACACACACATACACACACACGTGTGTATAATGTATATATATGTGTGTGATATAAATGTTTGTTCTGTCTCATATATGAGCTAGACTGTAGCATAACACAGTTTTCAGTCTCCATCTTCATTGTTTGGGGTTTTTTTTCGTATCGACTTTTGAGAGAAACAAAGTTCTTTTTAGTAAATCTCAATTTGTTGGTATCTTGTACATTCATATATACTTTTTTATAAGGCAAGACTTTTCCATCACAACCATCCCCACAATTTTTATAAAAGAAAGTTTAGTAGTAATGATTTTAAACAAATTTTAAATGTACCATTCTGAGAAAACTCAATGCACTTTATATATTTTTAACTTATTATGTGCTGCTTATAGTCTTATGAATGGCTCCCAGGCGTTTCTCAGGATGGAAACAAAGGGATGAAAAATAATGCTTGAACTGATAAAACTATAGCCTTAATATTTTATGAGGTACTGCTTAATTTTAAGGTACATCTAAAATATAATGATGATTAATCTATTTAAATAGCTCATCTGTAAATATAGAAACCTATACAAAGAAATTGCATGCCTCAAGGCAAAAACTGATTTCTAACAAGAATCAGGAAAGAATGCAGAAAGGCAAGGAAACTAGCAGAGAAGATTATATAGAAACCAATGTGAGATCCAGAATGGATTGATTGTGTCCCTGGTATAACTTAGACTTCATAAAACATTTAACTGTAAAAAAAAGTTTCTATTAAATCACATTTGAGCTTAACACAGATAATAATTCTTCATGTTGTATAAATCTATTCTGAGATGTAATCTTAGGGTTTTAAGAGAATGGTGTCTTGGACTTCACAGAGATTGAGGGGAGACTACATTGCTATGGAAATAAGAAGTAAGATGATGCTAAATGTCTACAAATTTCTTTCTTCAGTTGAAAATGCCATACAGAGTTTCTTTTTGAACTTCTGCACAACCACAAGAGACTGAAGTTCTTCTTTTATATCAGCAAAACCCTCGGTCCTGGACTGATTATTAGCAATGGAAAATACGTCCTTTCAGGCTGTTTCTAATGTGCAGCAGTCTTGAAGTGTTTTTCCATTGCTCTGATTAGAAACTGTTCTTAGCTGAAAAGTTTGGGTTTCCATTATTATTATGGACTTGAAAGAAGCATAAGTTCAAAACATTTGCAGCCAAAATACGGCTAATAAATTTTCTTTCAAAGTAGTATTTTTCTGTCTGATTTCTAAATTCTTGTTTGGTTCTTCTTTGGAGATTTTGAATTTATTCTGTTGGGTTTCCATGAAACCTAGAAACAAAATTAGTTCCATTATACAACTGTTTATGCAATTTGTAATGGCTTTATGATACTCAGACAAAACCAGTATTGGAAGATTCCAGTTTTTGTAGATTCATTTCCGTGACTCCTGATGGACTGAATGATATGACGATGATCTTTGATATCTTCAGATAACTGAACAAATGGTTACAGTAATGTAGCTGTTTCTCTAAAGTTGAAGAATTATTTTACTTCTTTCAAGGGATTTTTCTTTCAGCACTACAACAACTTCCACATACATATTCACATTTTACTGTTGTAGCATAAAAGGTTACATTTTTCTTTTTGAGGCTGAAAAAATATTGTCACTGGGAATAATACTGGGAATAAACAGCATGAACTTTCTGTCAGTATGACATAATTTTATAAGGTCCTAGTATCATATTGGTTGGAATTTATGTAAAGCACAAAGTCCTGTCAGTATGCTCTAGTATTGGCTCAGAATTCTCAAAGCCCATTTTGGAGGCATTCTTTCAAAACCCATTCTAGACTAGTTATTTTTCATCAAGCTGGATATCTGTGTGGTGTATGGAATATCAAAACTCATGTGAAATGATTTAGCAATCACTATCTAATGACACTGTAGCAGTGATTTTATTTACTGACAGACTAGGGCAATGATTTGTAGGTAAAAGCCAAAGGTATTGTCCTGAATCATTCAGGTTTTAATGATGTGAGTGTTTTCATAGCTTGGAGGAGCCATGCTGTCTTACGGTATTTTAACATAAGCAATCAGGAAATGCTTTTACAGAAAGGATTGAAAAAATTTTAGTTCCAATGACAGTCTGACTGACGGTTAGTACATCTTGGAGTGTAATCTAAGCTCAGAAACCTGAAAAATTCTGGTTTTAGTGATAAGTGGCTTTCTTTTCTTTTCCTATTAGATAGAAAATGGTCGACTGTGGAACTCTATTGTGAAGATCTCAGAAGAAATAGCAATTTTTCCAGTCAGCTTTTCATAATGTAAATATAATATAAAAAACTTTCCCAAATGGGCAGCTAAACCATGAACATGCAGAAAAACCCAAATTGGACTGTATTTCTTAACCAGACTTCACCTTCTCTCTCGGGAACTTACTGAAGGATTACAGCTGAAAAAGACAAGAGAAAGAAAACCTTGGACGGGAAGCTTATCCTACAATGAGAATTACAAGTACATCTTGTATCTGCCCAGTCCTAGTTTGTCTCTGTTTTGTGCAGAGGTGTTATGGAGCTGCTCACCATGGCTCCATCAAGGTGACTAGAAATCAAACCAAACACATAGAAGGTGAAACAGAAGTGCATCATCGTCCCAAGCGTGGATGGGTGTGGAATCAGTTCTTTGTTTTAGAAGAACACATGGGACCAGATCCTCAGTATGTAGGAAAGGTAAGGTTGTTGTCTTCTTTTGGCTTTGGTTTGTTTTTTTCCATCCCCTGAAATGTGGCATTGATAGAGGCAAACGGTTTATCTCCTTGTATGGCACCTCCTCTTTTAAAGGAGTATACCTCTTGGATTGCTACATATATTTACAGTGAACTTGCCAATTGCCTGTGTATACTGTGTTTATTATAAAAAATGATAAATAAAAATACGTAAGATGAAGATACTAAAACATGATAATATAGTTTTTCTTCTGAGCTCACCTAAACATTGTGTGAGTGCAGTTGATCCTATTACATCACTTTCCAGAACCTTGAATACATGGGGTCACTGCTAATGGCTTTTCCAGACTATTTCAGAATTATATTCGGTTCTACTTCAGGGAATATTACAAATGCAGTCTAGGCTTCATAGGGTATTCCTCCACCCTGAGTGCAGGGCAGAAAAAGGTTTCCTCCAAAAGGAGATCCTCTGTGACATTTTTCATACAAAGAGACACAGTGTGTTACTTGTTAGAGCTCCTCAGAAGTCTGTGAGAACAAGCCCTGCATTTATGTTTTGATGTATAGAGTGAGCTTCAGACATAAAGTTCAGTGTAATGTAATGAAAGTGAAGCCTGACCAGCTGAAATCTGGTTCATCATGTGTAATGTTGTCTGTACAGCTTGGGTTTTAACTTTCCATTAAATAACACAAAACTCTCTATATAGCTTTAATACATGACATAGAACAGAGGAAGCTTTTCTCTCCTGTCTTGCAGCACTATGACATAATTTTTTATTAGATAATCTATATGAGTCTTATTTTCCTTAATGAAAACAGAGAAATACAATGAATGTAAGGGGTAAAGAAAGATGGTTAACTGGGATGAGGGCATGGTAAAGAAATTATTTCATTTTAGTTTCCCTTTAAATGTGGAATCCTGAAACGTATGCAGGTGCAACTTATGCAATAAAAATATGCAGAGAAACCAGTAACTTCTGAAATCACAGATGTCTTGTAGTGAGGGCTTCCAAATTTGAACAGTATCATCTGAACTAAAAATTGGAAGTGGAACAACTGTATTTAAGATACTGTTAACACAAAGGCCAGGAAACAATATTCAGTTGCACCAACCTTAGTAAAATATCAAGTATTTCATCATACATACAATAATTGAGATATGTACAGGAAATGTAAACTGAGAAAGAACCTTTCTAAATGGAGGTAGTGCTTTGCATTGAAAGTGAAGCTTTTAAAATGGGTAAGGGAATGAGGAGATACGTTTTCAGACACACCTTAGACTGATTGACATTTTCATAAAGGATTTTGGAATAGAAAAAAACATTTTGCAAATGTATTGTTGATGCAAAGCTATGCAGGAGAATCAAAACATTGTCTGGAAAGAGCTAGATATGAATATTATTTCATGTGAATATTATGAATATGAGTATAGAAATAAAGAGTAAGTGATTTATTTTAAGTGACAGAGGAAGAGAAAAAATCTGGTTACCAGATCTAATGTCATACCATAAAGAAGGTGAATATGAAACTAAGCTGCAAAAGCTGTGATAAAAAAAAAAAAACAGGGGTAAAGGGCCATAGTGGAAAATAACGTTAATCTATATGCTATTCCGGTTATTTTTGGTCAAGAAAAAGGGATTTGTATGTGTAACTGTACAGAGAAACTTGAATACTATGGCTGGGAAGATAATGGAAGTTAAAATGTGTATGTTTTATTACTCCCACAAATAATAGAGGAGGGCACAGAATATTCTATATTTATACCTCAAAAGAAATCACAATGAAAAAATCAAAGCTATTTAAGTTGATTGTAATTCTAGTTGAAAAAATTAGGTTTTGATGGCCATGACAATGTAAATAAACATTTAGTTAATTTAGAATGGAATCAAGAATAAGTCAGATTCTAAAAGAGTCTATTTATGCGAAGAGAGAAAACAAAAAAACTGAAGGGGTTTCAAAGTAAAGCATGCTTGTCTTTGTGAAAGCATTTATAGATGTGACTACATGCCAGAACAGAAGCCTGGATTCAGTGAGCTAAAGCATGGTCCCTTTCAATTTTGTGTTCTTATGATAGTATTATGTATTTCATTTCATCCTCTGACCGCTCTATTAATGCTACATTTACACAGATCAATGAATAGAATTTGTTTCAATCCTTTGTGGTCAAAATGTGACTGCATGCCTTGTTTGAGGACATTTCTCCCTCTGTACTTACTAATTTTTGTCTGGTTTTCCTCTGGTGTTCATAATTTTCTGCCCTGAGTACTTCACAACATTGGTAAGGTTATCTTTGCAAAAGCTTTGTGGAACTTAAAAGCAACAATACTCTATTTTCCATTTGTTATGATGATTCTGATGACCTGATTTGCAGCAAAGATCCATCATATTCGTTCAGGCATATATTTTAATAAAAAAGTAAAAGAAGGAAAGCCTGTCTGAGACTGTCATAATATTAATAATTAGCAAAATTTCATTAGTGGTTATTAAGCATGAAAATTAGATGTATTTGCAAAATATATGTTTTACCAATGTTGCATTTGATTGTACACACCTCATCAAGGTCTCATTCTATGTGCTTTTAATTTGACAAGTGATTTTCTTGCAAAGCCCCTCAGTTATAAAGGAAGTCCTTTAATTCCAGGCTTCTGTTGGTGTCAGCACGCTGTCTGTTCTGTCAGTTACTAATTCTGTAGACTACTCTGCTTCATTGATGAGAGTTTTGCCATTTGAGATCTCTCCTTTCATATTTTTCACACCCAATTTGGGAGTAACATCACAGAAAGCAGAGTCATTATGTACAATGCTGTTATAATGGTTACAGTCATTGTCATGGAAATGCACAGTGAGGACAAGAATAGGGTAAGCCTGCAATGAAAATGGTAAACTTTCTTATTCTTACTGTGAAATGACTGTCAAGAGGATGGATTAATTCACTCCTATCATCATACAGAAAGTGTTAGGACAACAAATCATCATTATATTTTAATATCAAGCATATCCCTGTTCCTCAGTCATTATTTCTTTTCTCTAAACAAATGTCATTTGGAGACTGGAAATTGGTATAAAATTAATCCCTATTAGTCGTACTCAGAAGGTTTTTCTAGGAACATGACAAAACACAGGTCCTGAAAAAAAACGAGCTTATTGTAGAAGTGAGAAATGATCCTTTTGTAGATGTTAAGTATTATTTGTGCTTCTGGGATTATTGAACTGGTTCCCTGCTGTTGCACTTAGGTTAAGTCTTCAATGTTTCAGGGTGTGTTTCCCCGAAGAAAGAACTGAAAAAAATAGTTTTGTATTTAAAAAGGTATCTTTAAAGTATTTAAAACCACAGTGACTTTTTCCAAAATTATTAATTTTTTGGGGGGAGAGTTTCTGAAAAATTTTCCAATGGTCAATAATATCTAAAAATATTACTTCAGAGAGACTGTTCATCTGCAGGTGCAAGCATGTATGTGTGTGTGTGTGGGTGGGTGGATGGGTGGGTGGGTGTGTACAATGAAGAATTGTAAAAAATTTTAAATTTGTACAAAATTTGAATAAGCAAGATTAAAATCCTTGCCTCAAATAAGTAACTAGAATGCACAGATTTAGCCTTTTGTGTCTTTTGTGTGTCTCTGATGTAAATTATTCTAATGAAATACTACCTGTGAGTGCGGAAAGGGGCAGGGTTAGTGAATGCAATATGGCCTGGTGAATTGGGTACCCACTGAAACCAGTTCAGAGAAATTGAGATTCTCTTGAGGAAATCTAGAAAAACTTGGGCTGCAGTACTGCAAACTTTAACATTTCTCAGTTGTCATGTCTGATATAGTTTGCATTTCCTGCCTAGGTCAGATAACTCAAGTCTCAACATTTGGAAAAAAATAACAAATAAAGAATAGTTGGAAAGAAGTGAAACAGACTACATGTTTCATTCCATAACATACTTCATTTTGAACCGCCACACCTCTGTCTCCAGAGGGTCTTTTCCTTCTTTGAAGGATATTTCTGAAAAGTCAGCTGCACTTGAAGAAAGTGATAAGTACACATTTGCTGTATTTTTTACTTTGGAGAGAGGAGTAAATAAGCAGTGATAAAAGGAAGATCACTGTGGATTTGGGGCTGAGTGAGTCATGCATTAAGACTGAACAGCAGAGGAATATGATGCAGAAGACTGACAATTTATCTGTGGACCCTTTGGATCTGTGAAATACCAAACCTATACCTCTTAATCCACTTCAGATGTCCTCTGAAAAGTGAATAGGAATGACTGTTCAGGTATTTAGATCTGTGTTGGTTTTCAGCTGCATTTTTCTTGCCTAATTTGTGGGGTAAAGGGAGTGACACTTTACTTAGTACTTACATTTTTGCCTGTAATATAAAAAGAGTTTCAGATTTATGTTGATGTGTGAGATATGGAAGTATGGAACAGCTGGAAATGAGTGTGAATACAGAAAAGGGAAGAAAAAAGTAACAACTTCTAGTATGTCTTGAAATAGTTATACCCAAAGATTAGGAAAGTAATCCCAGGCATTATATTGGATTTACAAGATAGTAATTCTATTAATTAATTATTTTATTCTTGATAACATAAATACAGCATAACAAACTTGCTATTCAAAATTATTTTTCAAAATAATATATGACATGTCATTATAATAAGTTAGTTCTAAGACAAGACAGTGAATCTAATCTTCCCTGATTATATCAAGAGAATTTTCCATCTCTGATTTAGTGACAGTAAGGGGATATTATGCATATGCTAGAATAAGTGCCAAGGAAAAAACAAAAGTGGAGTTTTACAATTAAAACACTTTTATTCAGTTATAGAGGTTTACATAAAATAAAGCATATCCCACGTTTCAGCATTTTAAACATAAATAAGTAGTTCCAAAATTTATTTTGATAAAAAGAGGGTTTACTTTATAACAAAGAAAATTAAAAGGAAAGTGTAGATGATGTAGCTAAATATTTTGCACATGGCTTGTCATCCATTTTCATGTCTCTGTAAGAAGGTAGGCAAGTGGCATAAACAGCAAAAGCAACTTCTCAAATAACATGACTCTTACTTTCTACATTTTAGGTTGCTAGTTTCACAAAGAATGTATTTCTATAAAATAATAATTTTCTTGTATACCTAGGGAAAAAGTTGTAGCAATAACAACATGAATAATAAACTTCATGTTAGCACAACACAACATTATATGGTCCTATATCATGTTCACTGTCTCATTTTCTATTGTAATTTTTACGGAAAGCTAACTCAATACTGTTGCCAAACCAAAAGCTTTCCAAAATAAAAATGTGTACATGTGTACTTGTTTTGTCCTGAGTTCTGTTGACACAGACAATTTTACTGCCTCCTACCTTCATTCAACAAACGTTGTTTGGTTTCATGTTAAAAAGTTGAGGACACACTACTTGAATTCTGCAAGTCATAAAGTGCTGTGGACTTTTACATTTTTGTTTCTGTTTGTTTGTTTGTTTTTTAAGTGGAATCTCTAAACATTCAAAGGTTATTTGGGGCAAAATCAAAGTCAAGGGAAGAGAATGCTTTCATCAGCCTGATCAGTCTGACTTTCTGCCAGTATGTCCAGCTATATTTGAAGTTTCCTGAAGCACAGCACTGACAGGGACATTTTCACTTGACAGACCAACCAAAGAAACAGAAAAGCACAAACATATTGAAGCTCAGTACTAGTCCAAAGACATAGGATAAAGTGTTTACCTTGTTTAACTTCATTTAAGTCAACCTGAATTTGCACCAAGAAGAAACTGGCTCTTTCATGTCAAAACAGCAACATTAAATCTAATATGTCAAAATAATAACTGTTTTTGTAAGGAAGCTTTATAGAGTCTGTCAGTTCTATATTGCAAAACAACAATTCTCTATATGGAGACTGATATTTAAATTAATGGTTCAAGATAATTTTGTCAAGGTGATCTAATCTGCCCTGAAGTTATGATGGACCAAAAAACTCTGAACAAAACTGGACTTTTTTTTTTTTAATATATTCTTTTCTTCTTATCCTTTCATAAATTTGACATACCAGCAGCTGAGTTCTGTGGCTTTTACATCTTCTTTACACTGAATGACGACATTGTTGAAACCAATATCTTTTATGTGTAACTGCCATTTCTCACTTAAATGGCTTAACAGTAATACTTTGAGAGGAAATCCAACCTTGTTCCTACCTAGCTTCGATCCCTCCTTTATTTTGTTTCTCATTTTGGTTACGTATTGGTTTTACATATGAAAGTGCTGGCACTGGGGGCTCTGCTGGGGCTGCCCCGCATCAGCGCAGGGCACGGCTGAGCCCCGGGGAGAGGAAAGCCTGGGCAAGGGAGGGCAAAACGCTGCCCGGCAGCCGGGGCTGAGCCAGGGGAACCGTGCGGGAAACAGCCCTGCCAGCCCCGAGGGGAGAGCGGGAGCAGGGACGGAGGGCAGGCGAGACCCTGTAGCCAGGGAGAGATCCCGGTGGAGCAGGAGTTTCCCTGTGGACCCTGGGATGGACCCAGGTTGGAGCAGAGGAAAGTGTGTGAATGCAGAGAGGAGCTGCTATGTGCTGACCTCAGACACCCATTCCCCATGCTCCTGTGCCTCTAAGGGAGAAGAAATAGACCAATTAGGAACCAGTCAGTTCCCAAGGTGAACTTGGGAAAAAGTCAGGTGTGAAGGAAAGTTGTTTTAAATTTTTGTATTCTTTTTTTCTCAACATCTAACGCTATTTTAATTTCCAGTAAATTGAATTAAATTTCCTCATGTTAAATGTGTTCTAGTAATTAGTCAGTGATCTCCTTGTCTTTGTCTCAACCTATGACCTTTTCTTCATATTATTTTCTTCCCTTGTGATCTTAAGAGAGACGAGTGAGCGAGCAGCTGGGTGGGTGTTCAGAAGCCAGTCAAGGCTGACCCACCACAAAGTTGGTGTGGCATATCTTGCTTTTTCTGTAATTGCATCTTTAACTTATGCCATACTCTGTATGCATAGCCTCTTAGCCTCTGACAGTCTTTATATCTAAACTATGTAAAATGCCTAAATACTTAGTTTCTGTTTTAAAAACCAAACAAACAAATAAACAAAAACACACAAAAAGAGCTGTTAGACCAATTGCATAAGATGCAGCAACGAGGAAAGAAAGATAACTCTGCATCTTTTTATATTAGTCCTGAACTTGGTAACTTTGTTTTTTAAGGATATTTATCAGCTAATCTAAAATCAATAGGTAATGAACCTGAAGGCATGCTGATAAACTTGTGTGAATTAGCATCAGTTACTTCTCAAGTATCTTCTTGACCTTGTTTTAAGAGAGGTGCTCATTCATGTTCAACACCCACATGCCTTGTCTTTTAAAAGATTCTGCTGCATCGTTTTCGATTAAAGGTAGTTTATCAACTCAATCAAGATGCATTTGTAAAATGAAATGTTACCTATGCTTTGCTTGTTTAAACACTGACAGGAACACCTCTGTTGAATGTTTGAAACTGTACACTAAATAATTTTATTTACTGTATAACAAGGTACAAAAGTTTAAAAAGGTGAAGTAAATCAAACGTCATAATTAGGTCTTTTTTCATCTAGACTGATGTCGCAAATTAAGCCATGCATAACACACTTTTATGTCCTGCTTTTCTAGGGTGAACATGCTATAAAAGAATAGGAATTTCAGGTCTAGTAGCTTATTAATTTATCTCAAAATGTCTGAGAAGAAGGGGAATATGAGACTGCAATATTTCTAGACTCAGTGGAGGTAGCAAAGGGTTATTTGTATGGCATGTTCTGTACAGCTCTAAAGGCAATTACTCATATTTGTTGATGTCGAATGTAGTGCCTTCTCAGCAATTACTTCTTTGCCTTATAAGATACATTGGCTGTGACATTTATATGACATCTTTCAGGTGTCATATAAAATTTGTGTCTAATACTTAAATTGTATTTATTTTTGTTCTAGAACACATGCACAATTTTTAATTACAATAAAAATGTGGGAGACTAAAAGAAGCAACGCAGGAGAACTAAGGTTTAAATCTAAAAATTATCCTTTCTAATCATGTAACACACAGTCTGTGAAACTAAAATCATAGTGGTGAATTTTGAGATGAAATGCATTTGTAAATATTTAATTTCTAAATACATAATTTTTTTCCGCCTTATTGTAGTGGAAAACCCCATCCTGTAAAAGCATGAAAGCACTATTTGAGAATGGTTTCTTTTTTTCTGCCTGGCAGGATAAACTCTGGTTGGTTATTGGCAAACATTCATTTCTCATTTAAATAGTTATTCCCACAATTTTATTATCTGCAATTTAAACATACTTTCAGTAACAATGAAAAGAACACAAACACCTTTGTTTGGAAAGAAAGTGCAAAGGTGATATCTGCATTCAGATTATGCACAATGGTTTACAATTAGGAACCTGAGCAGAGGTAAATCTGTACATCTGAGATTAGAACAGAAAACCTTTAAAGTAATCTTTGTATTCCTGTGATCTTGGGTCCATTTGCTAAAAAGCCTGTTCCCTCCACAATTTAGATGAGGTTTTCTAAAAGACAGGTTGCCTGTGGAGCTGTTCAAGACAGGAGATAGAACTATTGCAAAGATGTCTCTCTGAAAAACGTTCTTATTAAAGGGCCTGGGGAAAAAACTCGCCAGAAGAGCTTGTTCTAAGTCTGTTACTGAAAAGTAGTGGTGTATCTGTCCTATATTTGAACATTTGTATCAAATTTTCATTTTTTCCTTTATAATAGTTTAAAATTTTCCAGTAGATTATAAACAAACAAAAATGTCAATCATCAGAGTTAATAGTTGGTATTCATAAATTTACACCTTGGATTATGTTGGGCTTACTGTATAGTTAATTTGTCTGGCATGGGGTATTTGCATGTCCTTGTCTGTTTTGTTGTCAGATATGTGTAACCTTAACTGTTGCTAAAATGTTTGTTTTGTTGTCTTCCTCTGAATTATCATACTTTATACTTGAGCTATCAGTATAAATAATACAGCTTTTCAATTTTTTTTTAATGAAAGACATACTAATAATGACAATTCTACAGTAGAGATCTTTTCATAATATTCAAAGGGCCTCCTTGAGGCATTCTTGCAATAGTGTTGATAAAAGAGGTGCTATCCACAAACAAACCCCCTTCTTCACATTAAGAAAGCCTCTTCAGGAAAAAGTTTCTGTATATGTTTGCAAAACAAATAGAAATGCTCATAACTAATATAAATATAGTCCATTTTGAACGCATGGTACATTTTAAAATTATTTTTGATAAGTTTTTTAACATACCTGTATTGCTATCTATATCTTACTATAAATTACAAATCCTAATTGTAAAATTCAGTAGTGACCTATAATATAATTTTGGATTTGGTAAAGTATTATAGAGGCAAAGATTGCACATTCTTCTTATATGAATACTTTCTATGTGTAAGTCTTGAGTCAAATCATGACAATATAACCATTTCAACAAATCAAAGAGCATCTAATATGTGCATGGATATTTCAAATGTAATATTAAAACCACAAGAACATCATCGTTATCCTGCTGACTGGAGTAACAAAGTTGTTGCTGATGTGTTGAGGGTGTTCAGATAGATTCTAAGAGAGGAAAATGGTAGACTTCACTTACTCCCTGGAATGCAGATTGAATTTTACATTGAGCTTGAACCTTAATATCAAAAGGTTTTATCATAAAAAATGGCTGCCTCATAAGTTATCTGGTCATCTAATCTCCAAAAGAAGGACTAAAGCTAAATTTTAGTAATGTTGAAGCAAATACAAAATACCTGACACAAAGACATGCAGGGCTACAGAAAGCTGGAATGGCCAAAAGATACAGTAGTGAGGGCAAATAAAGGCAGAGCCTTTAAAAAAAAAAAGAGTCTGTTTCCAAATGAAAGAAATAGAATGGACTAAGAAATCTTGCATGTTAATTGTAAAGCAAAGTAACGCATTAAACCAAGTTTGATTAAAGATTGGCAATAAAAAATTATTGCTTAAAAACATCAGGATGTGAAAGCCTGCCAGAGGTTGCTGTGCCAAGAGAGTTCTGGGGCATAAAAGGTGGAAAGAGAACAAAACAAGACTGCTGTAGGAAAGCTAAAAGAATGTTTTTAAATCTTTTAACCATGGGAGACCTTGAACAGTCATTTTATGAGGAATGCATCAAAGGTGAAGTCTCAAACTGAGGCACTGTGGGAGAGACCATGAAACAAATCAATAAATGAGCAGTAATTATCACACATACCTGTTGCAGTAATCCAGGAAGAAATACCTACCCAAGTAACTGTAATATAAATATCTAAAACTACTTTGGTATCTGAGGACCAGGGTGTGTAGTTATAGCAATACAGCAAACAAGCAAAAAACAACCTCAAAAAAATCCCCAAAACTTGCCTGTGGGGAAATGCAATACCACTTAATATTTAAAACTGCTTGTGGGAAGCAGAGTGAATAGGTAGGTGGCAAATGTCATTAATTATACTGAGCTGCTGAGAAGAAAAAAATGGGAAAGACCAACCATAAAGATGTCCAGCAGAAAAAACTTCCAAGACTGACTGAAATTCAATACAGATAAAGGCAGAATGAGGCACGTGAACAGCAACTGTTGAGCAGTTTTAACTGTGTTGACAGTTACCATTCATTAAAGACTGTGAGATTCTGTGAGCTCTAAGATAAAACTCCATCAGCTAGGTTCTTAGAAACCATCCAATGAACAAACAACATTAGAAATCATTGGGAAGGGGGAAAAATCCCACCAGTAACTGTAAAACCACAGTGCACCTGTATCTCAGATGCAAAGCATGGTTCTCATTTTCTTATCTCTTTCCCCAGTCTTGCAAAAGAAACATTTCAGAGAAGGGCTACAAGGCTGATAGAAAGTATAGAGCAGTCTCTGTATAAGAAGTGACTAATTAGATTATTAGTCAAATTATTTGATAAACTCCACATTTTCAATTAAAAACTTCAGTTCTGCAATTTTAATATTATTTTACACTTGTTGTCTTTCTGGGTACAGGATTTTGTGTGGAAAAGGCTGGATTTACTTTCTTGGAAGTAGTATGAGAAACACCCGAGTAGGGAAGGTGTGTTCTGACTGGGAAAAAAAAAAAAGATGAAGTGAGTTGGGTAGTGGCCCCTACAGTTTTAAGTAATATGAACTAGGAATGATGTTTCACTTTCCTTCCCTTCCCTTCTACAAGCAGTAGGAGTCACACAAGAAAGCCCCCAAAACCATAAAACCCCAAACCAACCAAAACCAACAAACCAAACAAAAAGAAAGTTTGACAGTCTAAAAATAAAGAAAATAATGCAGTTGTTCATGTATGAAATTGGTGAAACTGCTTAGTATATTGTGCTTTGATATTTAATGTCACATCAGTGTTCCTAATTAGTTTCTCAATAACGAATTGAGGTAATTCAGCAGGTAAAAACTATGGCACACTGACAGAAAGGCCATGCATTCCAAGCGTCAGAGCTGTATGTGCATAACTATAGATAGCTCAGATAAATGTCAACAAAAATCACTTTTGCCTGTCACACACTATACCACAAGGGTTTATTGTGATATTAAATATTATTCCAAGCTTGATTATGTCAGAGACTGTTAGTGATGAATTCAGAATTTCCAGTCCATACTCCCTTCATAGAAAATTTTTCCTCTACATATCTATAATAACATTAGCAAGTGTTGTTTTACATTTTATTTGGAGGGCATAGATTCTCGATTTTCTATCTGTATTGCATGAAAATACAGTGACTTGATTCTTTCCAGGCACAAGGAATAGTTTTCATACTTACAGAAAGCTGGAAATTTACAGTGACTCATTCAAAGTTGTTTTTATTTAAATTATTAATCATAAGGATCATGTAAAATTGGAATGTAGGTTCAAGGCAAAAGCTGAAATGTATGCATGGTTGTATTTCATACAATGTTAACTAGAGTTTGTAGGGGAAAAAACCCAACTCAAACCAAAAAAAGCCTTCTGTCTCACAAGTGGCTAGTGATGCTTAGTGACTTCACTTTAGTGCACTGCTTAGAAATTGAATCATATTGTTTTCTTGTTTGGTTTGTTCCCTTCCAGTTTTAACTTTAGGTTATAGGTACCTGCTACTGCCAGAAAATCAGATCCCATTGAGAAGCCTCTGTGTATGAATCCTAAACCAGTGACACCCAGAGTTCACTCCCTTCTATATATTTGTTTTAAAAAAGCACTTCTGAATGAAAAATGTGCAATTGCTTTTAGTTGTGGCTACTTGCTTACTTATAGAGCTATTTACTTTTACTTTGGACTATACTATCTTTCATCTATTATATATTATTTTTCCCTTGGTGAATCGACTGCAGAAGGTGATAGTTTTTGTCAAAGTGACACTTCTTCATCCCTCAAGTATAGTGACTTCCATAACTTCAATATGAATGTTGATAATTATTACAGTAGTTAATGAAATCACAGAATCACAGAATATGCTGAGCTGGGAGGGAGCTGCAAGGATCATCCAGTCCAACTCCTGGCCCTGCACAGGAACATCCCAGGTGTCACACCATGTGTCCAAGAACACTGTCCAAATGCTTTCTGAATTCTGACAGGCTGGTGCTGTGACCACTTCCCTGGGGGAGCCTATTCCAGTGCCCAACCACTCTCAGGGGGAAAAACCCATTTCTAATATCCAACCTAAACCTCCCCTGGCACAATTTCAGGCCATTCCTTCGATTCCTGTCACTGGTCACCACAGAGAAGAGATCAGTGCCTGCCTCTCCTCTTCCCCTCAAAAGGAAGTTGTAACTGCAATGAGGTGTCCCCTTTCCAGGCTGAATGGATCATGTGAGCTCAGCTGCTCCTGATATGGTTTCCTCTCAAGGCCCTTCACTATCCTCATTGCCCTCCTTGGGACACTCTCTAATAGTTTAATGTCTTTATTATATTGTGGCACTCAAAACTGCCCCCAGCACTCAAAGTGAGGCTGCCCCAGTGCAGAACAGAGCAGGACAATCGACTCCCTTGCCCGGCTGGTGATGTTGTGCCTGGTGCTCCCCAGGACATGCTTGGCCCTCCTGGCTGCCAGGGCACTGCTGACTGACATTCACCTTTCCATCAACTGGAGCCCCGGGTCCCTGTCTGCAGCACTACTCTCCAGGCCCTCATTGCCCAATCTGTCTGTACATCCAGGGTTGCCCCATCTCAGAAGCAGAAGGAATGCATATCCCCTAATTAGGGAGCATATACAAATGTACTTGACTGGAAGTCAGATGGTTACAGTAGTGTTTCTGATTCTTTCACAGAAGAGACATACTGTTAAGCAGAAATGTTTTTCTCCATCAGCCTTTGTAGCAAACCATGATTAAAAAAAGCCCTAGGTGGAAATGCCATACAAGCATCAAACCACCCATGTATCCTAGAGAATGCAGAACTTTCCATTCTAGTCCAGTAGATACTGAGTAGTAAGTTAACTTAAAGTTGCCTGAAAATTGATAGAACCGTTTTTGATGTCTGTATTAGTACCCTTCCCCCCACTCCCCTCTGCCCCCCAAAAAACGCAACCAAACAAAAGAAAAGCCTAAGGATTAAAAACTCACTGCTGTTTAGGTGCTTTTTTCATCAATATAATCCCCTTAACACATCTGTAGGTGAAATATTGATTTATTAAACTGAATACATCTAAATGACAATACTCTTATTCCAAGAAAAATTATCTGCCATGATTCAGTTGCTTGAATACAAGTGCAGAAAAGGAATCTTCTTTGTGAGGGAGTGTGTTCCAGTTTGTCAGCCCTTCTGTTTTACCTTGAATAATCTTCATTTGAAATGCTCCTCATTTCTCATGGTATTCCCCTTGGTTGAATTGTTTCCAGTCATTACTGTGTTTTCTAACACCTGCATCCCTCCCCCATCAGAAGTACTATTAAGAAAATGGAGGCAAACCTTTTAAAATCTGCTCATAAACCGCAGAAATTATGTCTCGTCGGTCTTCACTATTCAACTGGATTCCATTCACTTATTGAAATTTCTCACATTGTAGTTCCCACTTTCCAGTGATTTGCAACTGCATTTCCTTCTTCTAATCTTTGTGTTGTTTTATCTGTGACTCTAAAAGATCACCTTGCTCTAACTTCATGTGGATCCTTTGGAGGCTAAAAGAGGATTCAATCTTCACGTTATCTCAGCTCCATTGCCATGTTATGAAAGATCATATTAATAGAGGAGCAGTATATATGTGGGCCCTAGAAGCTGAATGAAAGTTATTCAATGCACCTTTCTTCAAACCTTTCTCATTCTGAAAAGTACTAAATAGGAAGATAATGTCTCATATATAGTCTCAAGACCATATATTATATTAGTATATTACAGCTACATTAACTTCTAATGGGGAGAAATATAGGAAAAATGTGAATTAATTTGTTTTGTATTGCCTACAGTATAGCATCCAGATATTCTTGAGATATTAGTTAATTCATTTTCACTGCATGTTTCTGAATCTTAGTTATAAGAATAGTTCAGCATATATCAAGAAGCTCCTTCTTTCCATTCCAGCATTTATTAATTAAAAAAAAAAATAAAAAAACGTGTACACAGAGTGGCAGTCAGTTTTCCTGCATTTTGTCACCACAACAGACAAATGTGTTTTGCATCAGACAGATGCAGATTTGCTACCAGTATCTACTCACATATGTCTAAAGGCATAAACCAAGAACACCAGACAAAGGAATTAGCAAGGAGGGTTTTACTCTAAAATGTTCATCACTCCATTGAAGCCTGTAATTAACAGGTAATCACCCCATGTAAGAGAGAGCTCTGCACCTCCCACTTCCTTGTCTTCTTCTATGTGCAGATTTTGTGCAGAGAGAAATCTGTATCTCTATTGTCTTGTTTCAGCAGAACATAAGCACTAAAGTATTGGAGAGCTGCAGCTTAGTAGATAGTAGGTTTAGCATCTCCCATGATAGTTAATAACTTCTAATGGACTATTAACATATTACAGAGGTTTATGGGGTTACACTGAGTTTCTGAAAAACTCTAGCAAACCATGCTAATGTGACAATAATCTGAATTTCACAGACTGGCTTCTCAGCTGATGTAAATAGCAAAGATTTTTTATCTAAACTACATTTGATTATTTTGCCACATCTGTAGAGAATTGTATGCAATGCAATTGTATGTTGAAATCTGTGGCCTAATTGCTGACTATTTCATGCGCCCTCTGAAGACGTTCTTACAGGAACCAGTCACAAATTTAGTGTATGAAGCACTTCCAGAGGGGACAACATGAATTAGCTTCATATAGTAAGATATTTTAGGGATGCATATGGGGTTATAAGGTGATATGTAGAACTTGTTTTTTCCTCTGTTAGTCATTGAATAATATCATGTATGGAGCAAAAGTGGATGGGAAATACAGAGCAAAGCTTACGGGAGCAAGTACAAGTGTTGGAAGACCCAAGTGGCCACTGTGCAATGTCTGTACAGACTCAGATCATCCAGATTTCAGGCATAAAGTTACAGTCAACTTGCTTGGTCAAAGTATTTCATCACAGTTTTGAAAGCCTTCTGATTTGGGTCATCATTTTCAGTTTTGTCTCTCTTGCAAGAACATATATATTTTTCAGCTTTATATTAGTTATGTGAGATGCCTTAGTTTTGAAACAAATTAAAATGGTTACCTATGAGAATAAAATGGCTCATATTTGATGTCTGTGGAGAACAATATTTGTAATTCCTATGAAGTTCTCATATCTGCAGATCACTGATATTTATTTTTTCTTTGTTTCTTTTCAAGTTAGAATAAAAGAGTTGCAAATTTGAGATATTAGAGTTCTGAAAAATTAAATTAAAATACTGAAGTTTGGGCTTCATCATAATCAGTATTTCTACTTTCTGAGAATTTTGCAGAACGCTGACTAACTTCAGAATATTTCCTAAGCATTACAGCAATGCTTTATGGCTTTTATTAACATTCAGCTGACAATGAGAAGCTAAATTTGGAATTGGCTTTTGTTTGATAGTTTTTTATTATGCGGCAGTAGCAGGATCTGGGTGAGGTAATAGATAAAAGAGTCTGTGTTATTCATCCACTGTGAGTTTCAAAGAGTGTAGAAGAACAATTCTCACCCATTCTGCAGAGATGGGATGCCAAACAGAGGACACACTAAGAAGCTGTATGGTTGGATTAATTGTGCATGTGAGACATGCAACAAATACAGCTTGATTAATTAATTAATCATCATGTTTGTTGATTAGGTGAGTTGCAAATGTCTTGCTTTATGGCCTTTAATAGTGAACTTGGTTTCCTGACAAGGAGAAAAATTGAGCACTAAAGACATTTGTTTGTACATATTTATGAACTGCCACATGAGGGAGGAGAAATGAGCCCCAGTTCAACTCTGAATTTGACTATATGACTGGAAAAAAAATATGTACCGTAGCAGGTGAGTTTTTCTGTTCCTGCTTAAACTAATTAGAAATGTGCAACAAGAAGACCAGCGTTATACTCTCTATAAATTTCACTGTTTCTTTTTACTTCCTTCTCTGTCAAAGGTGTCAAGAATATTTTTATGGGTCAGATTCTGACATAATACTTTTTTACATTGGATCTGAATATTATCTTCTGTAGAGCTACTTTATTTTGTGCATTCATATCTCTAAATTTTGGTTGCTTACTATCATTTTCTTCCTCTTTTCACAAAGTCTCATCATGCTGAAAGAAGTTAAACTGGCTATTAATTTTTTTTTTCTTTTCCTCTGCCTTGAGGATTTATAAAGTATTCTGACGGCAGGGTGACAGTGGAGGGAAGCAGCAACTGGAGTCAGGAGATGAAACAGCAGAGAGCACTGCTAAAAGGTGCTCCAAAGTCCCTAAGCAGACTCTTAGGTCTCAGACTGCTGGGAGAAACAGTGCAAGAAGTGCATTCTGTCAGAGTTCAGGACAGCAAGAATAGCACCACATTGATCAGTACTGAGTCATTACACAAACAGGTAGAAAGAACTAGGAACAATTATGTGCAAAAGACCTTGATGAGATGGAGTTAACAGCCATGAGGTCTGTGAAAGGAGAGTAAGGGTTCAAATCGGTTTTGGCTGCACCATTTATTTGCCATTAAACTTCCTACTGTAATTGTGAACCATAAAGAATGATCCCAATTTAAATTACACTGTCACTCTCTGAGAACTGCAGATTCCCAGAACAGTGGAAAGGATTGTTACTTAAATGAGTCAGTATTCTTACTTTTTGAATATTATCTATTATCTATTACTTTTTGAATATTATCATCTATTAAGTAGTCCTACTGACTGACATTATCTTTCACATTTTTAACATTGCCTTTTTACAAAGAATTAAAAAAAAGTCAACAAAATAATGGTTTTAGGGTATCCATCAGTGTACAGGTGTCCAAGAAGTGTTCTTTTCTGTACTGCTTTGTAGCTGCAAAGGGGAAAGAAGATTTTGCTTAAATGCTTAAATGCTTAAAAAATGGTTTGCTTTAAAATGAGAAAATATGAGACTACTCTAAATGGAAGGATCACCAGGCATTTGGGAAAGTCTCAACCCTTTTTGAAATCATGGGAAAGGGATAAAAGTACACATACAACAAATAAGAATGTAACTCTATGAGTTCAAAATATTTTATTTAAAAGTTCCTCCATAATTAAGCATCATCTCAGTAAAAACTTCTGTTGTTTTTTCCAGAAGTGATGAAATTCTTCTGATGACCTTGTATTGTGCATACTGTGTGTTCAGAGTACAGCAGAATATTGCCCCGTGACGTGTATATGCATGTATGATTAAGAAAGACAAGTAATTAATGCATGATAAATGCACTAAACACTGAAGTTAGTGGTATGATTGTGCATTGTTTTTGTATGTAAGCTTCATATTCACATGGGACTAACCCTAAACATAAATAAAAATATTTTAAATAAATATTTTAAGAAATATACAAAAATCAATAAATCTGTTATTTGTCAAGCCTTACAACTCTAAAGAAATTTGAACTAGAAACAACCATCTTACAAGATGTTTTGAGTTTTTTGCAGATTTTGTTTGGTTCAAGAAAAATATGTTGCAGTGGTATTTCAGCACTCCTGTCTGCAAGATAAATTAAATTAAGATGATGATACATCATCTGCTGCTGATGTATAATGAAATAATGATTCTCTGAAAAAATTAAGCCCCTTTTCTACCCTTCATAAATGCTGCCTTAAAAAGTTAGAGTCTAATTTATTCATACAATTGAACTAGTTTGCCTATCCCTAATCAAGGAAGGATAACAGATTAAAAAGAGATGATTTATGCATAAAATAACTGAAATACTTTTTTAAAGGACACAGAATTTTAGATCAGGAAGAAACATCAAAAGATTAGTCATTCCAGACAGTAGTCTGCTATGGGGCAAGGTATGACTAAACCTTGTCTAACAGAGTTTTGTCTACTCTGTCTCATTTGATCAGTACTCTTTTACACAATCTCATTTATTCATTCATTTTCTCATGTTTTCATTTCTTAATGTGTGTTTGTGGAGGTGGGATGGATGGAGGGGCTTTTGTGTTTTTTCATTTTTGTTTTTGTTTTTTTTTTTTTTTTCTTTATTTTGGTGGTGGGGGGTTGGGGTGTTTTTTGGGTTTGTTTTATTGTGGGGTTTGTTTTGTTTTGTTTTGTTTTTTTGTCTAGGCAATTGTCCATATGCCACAGTTACTTGTATATTAACTAGTGAAACTACCAGGGCCCACTCGATTTTTTTTCTGGAGCCTCTGAGCCAAGGAAACTTTTGCACAGAGAGGTACTTCTTCCATGCAGAAGGTCCTTGGAGAACATGTATATAAGAGTGTCAGAAAAAAAGGTATTTTGAATATTTGGTTAGTAGGTAGTATTTCTGATAATATAGTCCAGATACCTCACCAGCTAATGTTTTGAAATATCAGCTCTCTCTTTCTTTTGCCTGAGTCAGGGTGCATAGTTGTGAAAAAAAAATTGTTTCTTTACCATAAAAAATAATATTTTTATTGTTAATATTATTATTATTTTTGGAGAGGATTGTCCAGAATTAGAGTGACAAGAATATTTTTCATGACAAGACTAATTTGAAAAAAATCTTCCATTGCTTCCTGAATACATACTGGAACAGAAATTGAAAGCCAATTCAAAAATCTTTTGTTAGATGCATTCCTATACAGTAAGCCATGCTTATTGCTGGTTAGGAGTAGGTGAGAAAAATTCATATTCACTAGAAAGAAATTTGTTGGTTTAAAATCAGGTAGTATTTTATTTCTATTTCACAGGCCTTTCTTTTTCCCTGGGACAGTTTTAAGATCAAATGAAACTTGAAAATCAATTATTTACATGAGAAGGAAAAAATTTACAAACTCACAAAACAAAGCAAACTGTGTGTAGTGTAAGAAGTAAGATTACACAGACAGAGGTAAAGTGACAACATTACTACTCTAAGACATAAATGGAATTAATCTGTAACTAGCTGTACTAATCCCAATGTACCATGGGCTATGAAACCACTTTCTGGATTTTTATCATTATGCTTTCACAAGGCTTTACTTGTCCTTGAGCATTTTCAGAATTTCACAAGCAAGTATTCCCTTCAAATGTTGATTTGAATAACAGCATGATACTGAACGCACCACTTCCAGAAGGAAATAAATGGGAGGCAAACTCATGTTTTACGGAATGTGTCCTTGGTGTCTTTCTGCAAAGCTGTTATCACAGCCATGCCATGTGCTTTAAGATAACTTCTGGAAGCTTTATTCTTTCTATTAGAAATTTATGTAGAATTGTGAAAAATGTCTTAATTCCCTATTCATAAGAAAAAGGCAAAATGGGAGTGAAGTATTCTAAAATACTTGCTTTTCTAAGCTGTGTTTCTCAACTTGACCAAAGATGTATGTGTGCTATATATATAAATAGGTGTACATCTGCCTTCAAAGAACTAAATGTGGATATTCCAGTAGGAAGGGGCAAGTAGTGTTTTCAAACTGAAAATGTGTTTGTTCCCTGCCCATGGAGCCTTCAGATATGTTTAGGAAAGGCTGAAACACAGATGGCCCTGAGACAGAGAGCTCCTTATGTTTGAATTATTTACTTGAGTGAAAATTCCACACTGGCTACCTTACTTGTAGAAGCAAACAGTTTTAGTTTTGGATTTTTTTCTATCAGAAAATTTCCTGTTTAATATATGTTTCTCTAACTCTCTATTTACTGAAGAGATTTGCACCCAATCATCCTTCCAAAGTTCTCCATATCATTCAGCAAAATATTCAAATGCCAAAAGCTTATGTGTAAGTTGTCATGTGTCCTTGACATCACAGTTTATCAGTGCCTTCAATGTGAATGCTGTTGGAGGTGAGATTGTAGGAACTGCAGTGCTTCTGCAACATACAACCGTGGCACATACAAACATACAAACAGGCTAAGATGCATAGGAGAACACAGGGTAAGGAAGGGAAAGTGAAGAGGCATGATGGGATTTTTTGAAAGACAGAAGGATGTAAAATAGCCTGAGGAGAAGAGATTGATCAGATAAGGGTGTGATATCCTGTGCTGAGGAGTGGGATTTCTCTCTTTGGAGTAAAGGTTCAATACAACAAACTACCTCCAGTTTAAGAAATAAATAAAAAAAAAGTAATTCTGCTCTTAAAAAACTCCCTGTGGTCTTCAGAAAGCTTCTCCCTTTGATCTCCTGTACCACTGAGCACTCTGCAGCTTGCCCGAGAGCTCACTGCTCCTGCCCTGACCTTACTTACATAGACAGCTGGGCCTGAGCAAGCAATTAATAAAATAATATACATTTAATATTTTGAGAGCCATCTAAGCCTGCCATTTATTACCTAATGTGAATGAACACTGTGGAGACTTGTAATACTTACTGTCTAAGTAGTATTTTGGTTACGTGTTTTCTGCAGATGTTGTTGACAGCTGAAGGAGTATCCTTTGTTGTCTCAATAAGCCCTTATCCTCAGAATAGAATACATTATCTCCTTTTGTTTCTTTTCATTCAATTTGGGTCTAGTCCTGGGTCTAAAGAGGGAACAACTCCTTTCCCTCATGTAAATGAAAAAGACCTTTGGAATTCAGATCACGGCATATTTATAAGGATAAGTTCTTAGTATGATTTTTTTTTAAGGACAACTATTTGATGATTTTATAAAAATGGACATATTTAAAATATACACTTTTTCCACTTTTTCTAACTTTATGTGTCTGTAGGAAAAGCCAGGCATTACATAATGAAAGAAAATTTAGTTTTGAAGTGAATTTCCTACAAATTTTGTCAAATCATAGAAGACACATGCAGTATTTTTAGTATAACTTCTTCTGGAGTTAGTTGTGAGCCAGATAGATAAAAAGTTGCTCTAAAATAAAAGAAAGTTATTTCAGTGCTAGTGTTACTAAACTGTAATGGAAATGCTAAGTGTCTGTTCTTCAGAATGTAGATTTTTCTTTGTCCTAGAAGTTAGGTCACCTCAGGAATTTATCCTTCTTAGGGAAAACACCTCACTGGCATCTACAAAGGAATAGTTTTGATAAAATCTTTCTTGTTTTAGTGTGACCAATAGCATTGTTGTGATGCTGAATACTTACTCTGTAGTTTGCTCCTCTTGCACACAGTGAAAATTCTGTAAGATGTGCATTTGTGTCTGAACAAAGATTTTATTTATATTAACAGAGTATGTGGGAAGAAGGAGGCATTCCTGGTTTTATCCAGAGTTTTTTTTGAGCATGCCTACTAGGAATGTGATATTTACTACATTTCCAACATTTGTCTGGGTTTTCTTTAGTTCTGAGAGTACAACACTGTTTATTTCAGAATGGGCACCTTTCCAGTTGATTATATAAGGTTAAAATTATCTTTTGAGGAAAATAAAAAAAGTTGACTTTTTGTCAAAATAAGATTTGTATTTCTGCTGCCTAACCAGCAGGCATGTTTGTTGCCATGAATTCTTGTGTTAGGACTATACTGCACAACTGAACATAGGAACCTGCAAGATTATTCCTTACATGGAATAAGAAGGATTTTAGCAATATGAGTAATATTTACTCACTTGAAGATGACTAAGTGAAAACTTGTATTCAGTGGGTGTTTGAAGTACCAGGCTGTATGTTTTTATAATTTTCATTTTTCCTGAAAAAGAATACTTATTTTTGAACTTTCCAGTATTAGGTTAGAAAAAAAAAAGACACTGGGAGATCAGAATCATACCACTGTATCTTTTGCTAGGCCATATGGGCACTTCCTCCTGGGCTCCTTAAATGTAAAGAAGACGGTCTGTTATGGAAAATTTATTAGTGAATAAACTATATATCCAAAGGACAGGTACTCTGTACGGACACTTTCTTGTACTGATGGCAAGAATGTCTAGTAATGCATCTATTCATGGTCATTTTAATGGCTTCCTGGAATTAACTATTTTTGTATTATTTTCCCCTGTCATTTTTCATATATGGTTTTTGAAGAATCACTTGTACCTAACCATTTCTTGTCACCCAGTACCTTTAGGTATTGTAATCCTATTCTGCCTGATCATTTTTTGAGAAGGGAGAGTGTGTCAGAGCATCTCTGGAAAGAAAAATCATTGAAATGTTTGTGGTAAATGACATCTATCTTGTTATATTAGCTACACATAAGGAACACTGAGGAGACTATTGCCTCAAAGTGTGAGTAGTATGTTTGTGGCTTTTAATATAGATAGAATACTGGTCCTGGAGAAAGATAAATTTTTTTAAAAAAACTATTTTTGTCCTTTATTTTAGTAGCACTGAATGAAACACCATGTCTGGAATTCTTTACATGTACAGAAAGAGAACATTGATGTTACCTAGTAGAATTAGATGATAATGAACATAGGTCAGTTCTTAATCAGAAGCATGGATTTTGTGTTAAAAATAACGTGCAGAATATATTACTGTTCATTTTAGTAAATTGATAAGCCTCTGACTTGCTTTGTTGAAATGCTTTCTGTTAAACACTATCAAAAGGTAACTGGAAGAAAGTAGTTCTCAACTAGGTTTCTCTTGTGTTAAATTCAAGGTAATTCCATGGACAAGATATATATGTCCTACAGAAAAATGAAAACAAATTAAAATATCAACCGTATGTGACTTTACAATAGACAGCAAAGAACATAAATATTTTTTCAATGAGAAATTTAAAACTTTGAAAAGTAGGTATTATTTAATTTTAAAATACCCACTTATCTAAAGCTATGTAAAATAAAATCTTCAGCACACTTTCCACGTTTTTAACTTATGGGAAAATTTTAATGTAAAGGTTATTACTCTAACTAGAGCAATACTAGAATACCAAAAGTTACACAATTTTACATTACAATCTCATCTGAAGATACTTCTTGCATATCCAATTACAGAAAAATATACCACAGCTGCTTTTAAAAACAGACATTTCATGGGTTAAACACAGGAACAATTAAGAATATTTCAAATTTAAATGTGAGTTTCTGGAAATTTAGAGGGCTTGGTCTGTTTGGTTGCTATTTCAAAAGTCTAGCATATTTTCTTATCCTCACTGTTAGACTGTATTTGACTGTGACTGTCAGTCACAGTGAAGAATGGGAGTTGTCCATGAAAGGATGGAAATGGTCTGTACTGTGCTGAAAAGATTTCATGCAGCACTTGCAATTACATTGTCAGGTGGAAAAAGTAGCAAAAGTTTGCAGGTTACACCAGGCCTCTATAGAAGTGCTGTTTCAAAATGCCAGTCAGTCAATAACTGTGACATAAAAATGTTTTATAAAATTTTCAGAATTTATGTTTTACTTGTGTGAAAGTTGTACTGAAGAAAATGTGAAAAAAAAATAGGGATTTGTTTTGTCTTAAAATCAAAAACTTGCAGTAGTGGCAGTACAGATTTTTATGGACTAATGTAGGTCATGGTAACTAGCAAGACTACGGAGGCAGTAGCACAGTATCTCTTTGACAAAAGCTGTGGCCATTGGTAAGAATTACCTGATTAAAAAAATCTTGAGCTCAGAAATTGTATTTCTTCTTGAGAATGCTTGTGTGAAGTAGGGAAATACAAAATATTCTTATATTTCCCAGTTTACATCCATATAAGATCCAGAAAGGTTTTGCAACAGCCCATAAAAAACAGGTTAAAGTTAAGGACAGCTGTGTATGTTACCCTTCACTGGCATGTGTTGCCCATTTTCACTGTTAAGGATAGCTAGCTGTGCTAGATAGCTTTCAAGGACGAGAATTCTGTAAACATAGCTATGTTGTTGTAAAATTATCTTGTTTTACATTCCTTTCCCATGGACACAGATCCTTTGATGGACATTTCTTTTAACCACTGTAGTTAAAGACGGAAGTGTTAATTTTCTCCAATGAACTGTGATTTCTAAAAGTGTATATAAGAATTAAAAGAAGGTGGGTTCTCCCCCTTCCGCCCTTTGCTCTGAACACGAACTCTGACTCCGTCTCCTCAATTCTGCGTCTCCTTACATCCGCGGCTAATAAGCGGCGGATAAGCCTAATAAGCGGTAATAGGCATGGATATGTTTCTATTTCTTTATTGATACTTGTAAAAGAACAGTCAGTATTGTAACAGCCAGGATCACATTGTCACTTTGTTTTTGCAGTCGTTACATGACATTTCTGTGGAGGGGACTGGTGATAAGCTTCTTCTGTGAGCATGAGCCTTCTTCTGATACAACAAAGATGTTGAAAGTAGCAGAGCTGGAATTTTCCATTATCAAAGGATTTTGAGACACAGGCTTTTAAATTTGTGGAAACATTCCCTCAACTTGATGATGCAGAGTTCTTTTCCTGTGCATTTAGTTATTTTTGTTTCTAGCAAACAGCAAGAGTTCTACATTAAAGGAAGAAGGAATGTGTCTGTGATCAGAAAAAAAAAAAAACAAAAACATACTCTCTTCTAAGAGTGTAGTGGTTTAGCCCCGGCCAATGGCCAAGGCCCCACTAGGACTGCTTTTTTTCCCCCTTCCGAATTGAACTGTGTTACTAAACCCATGATAAGAAATGCTGGTAGAGGAGCAAAATCAGGCTGAGACAAGGTCAGAGCTTCTAAGTGATAAAGTGAATTTATTACAGAGTAAAAGGAGCAAGCAAAAACAAAGGAACATCTCCCAAACATTCTTTTCTCTGCCGTCCTCCCATTTCCCCCCCCTTCCCCGAAAGCTTCACAGCCCTCTCTCTCCTCCCAGATCATAAGGGGAACC